>CM062830.1:26817655-27257655 GCA_031772345.1 Himalopsyche anomala | reverse complement strand
CCGAGGAATTTCAAATCCATAATTTGCCAATTTCGTCACATTTTTCGGGATTTGCTCAAAAATTCTCAATCCCGAAATCCCGGGATCGCGACCATGTCAATCCCGGGATTGGATACCCTAAGCCCGATATCATCAAAACACGTTTTTTGTGCCTTCTGTCACATTTGCTACGCGTGGGCTACGTCCTTTTTCCTTTCCGCAGTCGATTTGGACTTAGTTTTTATGTTAAGTTTCAAGTAAAACTAAAATTTAAAATAGCTTTTAGTATTAAATATCTACGAGACGCGTTATAAAAACATATTTCTTTTATTCTTTGATTTAATAATAACGAGTTTTTACTGTCAAATGGCAAGAAGTCACGTATTTTCAAAACATTATAAATATTCTAATTGCAGCTGTAATCTTTTGCCATGTCAAAGAATGTTACATTTTGATTTATTTATAGAAAACTTATTTGATACCTCGTTATCACAATATCGAAATATGTACAATATGAAAGAAAACGGTTTATAATCGTAAATCGAATAAAATAAATAATGCCTATAATTTGGCTCACCAAATCCTGCTATCGTTTACTGTCTTGAGAAAGCAAATAATCTTTTTCTCGCCTTTTAAAAGTACTGTGTTAACATCGTGACAATTGTCACACCAATGGTTTTTAACGATACAATATTCTAAGATTTCGACTGAAGGTGCTTGGTGGAGTTTTAATATTAAATTTGAATCGTTCAAACTATGTACACTCTCACAGATTTTGTCACTAACGACCCGGGTTTCGCCTTTCGGCATCTTCAGGCGTTCAAGTGCACGGATGAACTCAATTGAACTGACCCGTCAATTTAAGTTCATCCGTGCACTTGAACGCCTGAAGATGCCGAAAGGCGAAACCTGGGTCGTTAGTGACAAAATCTGTGAGAATGTACATAGTTTGAACGATTCAAATTTGATACAATATTCATTACAATCAATATACTTTTGAATGTTTCTAACTTTATTTTTATACCGAAATTATAAAGAACCCACGAATCAACTCTAAATAATTCATTGCTGCATACATCAGTAGTGGTGAATTGTTTCATATTTTAATCGTGTAATTGAATTAGTCCGCTTTTCAAAAAAACTTTTAAAAATGCATCTAAATATATCTATATTCCACGTAAATGCAGAATTAAGAACTGTACAATTTAAATGTATTCAGCTAACGGTATTGTTTTGGGAAACAAGACAAACCCTTTAAGAATACAAACCGGAAACGTTATACAAAAACAAATGAATTTTCGTAACATGATTTTAAATAACAAAAGTGTTTGTGTTAAATAAAAGAAACCTTTAAACAACTGTTTATATGAGCCATTGAGAAGTGAAGTGAGCCAAGTAACAGAGTGGTAAAATATTTATATAGGACTTTTAAAAGTTCAATCTCGTCTTCACTTAGTGTTTTTGTGGGTTGTATATTTTTATTTTAGGGAGGAAACAATATTGCAGTGTGTATTTACTAAGATCACTTCACTTTTACGATACTTTAAGACATGTACTCGCATCTTACTCGTTTTTTCTTAAAATACCAATTGGCTCACTTCAAATATTATAAATGATATAATTTTGATTTCAACCCGTTCAATTATTATAAATATTGATAAAATTTTCAATAAAAATCCTGATACCAATCGAATCTTCTGAATATTCAATACAAAAAACCGGAATGCACACTTTTATACGAGTGAATATTTATCTTTTTTTATGTGTCGTTTTTTTAGGTGACTCGGTACCACAATAGCTGCTCGTGATTTCGATAGCTAGTGACTAACGAAAAAATGAAAAAAAAATCATATTTCCACAATGGCAAATCGAATATAAACCCACTCAGATCCATGTATTAACAGTCGTTCTCAAAATTTGTCGGCTTCGTTGAATTAAGATCTGGAATTTAAATTTGTAGATTTTACTCTATTAAGTTAGTCATGTTTAAAATTGAACCGCTGCAAATCATTAACATATTAACAACAGCACTAAGGTCGGGCCTGTACCGAAGTGGCCAATGTTGTCCTTTTAGGTTTCAATTAAGGATTGCAAAACCGGTATTACCGAAAACGGAATATTAGTAATCATGGTATGTTTTTAATACCATTATTGAACGTGCAAAAATATCTATATTTAGGAATTGGAAAGAAATAATGAATTGAAATATTTTTATACTGCTAAAAGTTGCAACAATATTGACAGGTTTCAGAATTAATGAGCCTTTCAATTGTGTTTTATCATATAAAGAAACCGTGAGTTATTTATGAAAATTACCAAAAAAACGAAGCTTAAAATAAAATAAAATAAAAGATGTCGAGATAAATAATAATAATCAGTTCTCGTGAAACACTTAATGTGTGAGAAAAGGTTCATAATTAGTCCATAGATTCCACATTAAGAGCGGCTATGGTTTTAAAAACAAATTAATTCATTTCACTGTACACAAAAAAATGACGCCGTCGATTACATTTTCAGAAAAAATTAGAGCACTTCCGCATCAATTGAAAGACTTTAAACATTCCTACCCTTAATTTACTTTCTTGTCATATTACAATGTCTACCCCAGTTAATTAAGTATATAATATATGTACTGGTTCAACGACCTGATTTACCTAAGGTTACTAAAAAAAAAACTCGTTTACGCAATCGGTTCACTGAACTTTGACAGAATAAAAATTAAATACTTGAAATTTTTATTAAAAGTTGACGAATATAGAATGCTGCATTATGTAAAATAAAACAAATGACCCTTAATCTGCTCATATATATTTTTTTAAATATTTTACTCCGATGTTTTTATGCATCAATTTTTGATGAAACGATTTTTTTTATTCTGCTACAGTTGAACGATCTCATAGTTAATGTTTTGTGCAGTCTGAAACTATTAATATATATATATATTGAATATAAACTTTGCTATGAACATAAATTTAATTGAATTTAACAGTCATGGATTATTTTATTATTATTATTAAATAAATACATTTAGAAAACGTGTTAAGCCAAAAATACACCGCGTAAAAAACAACATGTACGCAACTAATCGATCAAGTGTAATAAAATATTTTTTATTACGTATTTTCAAGAAATCAACATTTTTTCATTTTATTTATTAAATAGAAACCGTGTTAAATAAAAACTATCTTTTTTTATATATAATACATGTCTGTACCCATTGTGGATCATTTGGCCTTCTAATGGAGGTATCTCAACAAAAAAAAAAATACGAGGACTGTTTGTTATTCCGATGCTCAAACCCTTTTTTTCTAGAATAGTAGCAAGGATAGGAAAGACAGGGCTAATGGTTAATTAATCGCTCTTTCAACGCCACGTTGTTTTAGAATTGGAATAGTGTAAGGTAATCATTAGATATCTCAAGCACCCATGGCTTCGAACTGAAATCGAAAAATTGATTAATAAAATGCTGTTCGTACTCGGATTCGAACCCATGAAATCCATCACGGAAGTGGACAACTTTAACCGCTGTGCCACGGACAACAACGAAAAAAAATCAAGGAAGAAGTTTAAATGTGACAATCTGGGTAGAAAAACTGATTACGATACAAATTTAAGTTGGTAGCGAAAAGGCTTTCCCGGGATCCCGTCCAATTTTGCAATCCCGAAAAGGATTCATGTCAAAAACGAGTAATGTTGGTATTTTCGGCAAATTGGTAAATTCCTGGGTTTTGATATTTTGAAATTCTGGAGAGCTGAAAAAATAACGATTCACGGTGACATTTTGGGCAAATCGACAAATTCCTGGGATTGAAAATAAGTCGATCCCGGAATCACAAAAAGGCTCCGGGATTGGATACCCTAGTAGCGAATTCTAGCACAGCGGGCGCCGCGAGCCTTAGTTTGAGATGACAGAACGCATGACCCACCAAGTCGCGATGGCTCTTGGTGTTCATATTGGCAATGTCAATCACCCACATTTGGGATCGGACGTTGGGTGTCACCTTCGCGCCGATCCGCAAGAAACCTAGACACGCTGAGGTCGCGCGTCGTTAAATCAATGACAGAAATAGTTGGAACTCCCATCCGTAATTTAGAATCCATTACAATAAGCACTTTTCGTGATTGGTATTTGCCCTCTTGATAATGGCATATCCATTAACAGCGGAAAGTGCAAGAGACTTGAAAAAAATATGCCCTTTAGTGACTGGACGATGTCACGTCAATTTGGCAAAGGGTTAGAAAAGATAAGACAAATGAGGAACCTAGTATCACAACTCACATTCTCCAAATATTGAGTTTTGTTAAATTTGCAAAAAACCACCAGTTAATAAAAACACAATATTCTTTTGTACTTCATTCCACTTTATTTAATATGTCAGGACCGGTTTCGCTCATTACGAGCATCATCAACTGATAAGAAATATAATTTAACAATACTATTTATACAAAAATGAATAGTTATAAACAACAATTGGCATTGAAAAGAAATTACCAATTACATTAAAAGTGATTCTAAAATAACACATAATTAAAATGTTTAATTATATATTAGATGTGTATGCGACGATGCTCGTAATGAGCGAAACCGGTCCTGACATATTAAATAAAGTGGAATGAAGTACAAAGGAATATTTTGTTTTTTATTAATATAATGCCTTTCCACCAAGTATTGACAGTGAACACCCTAAAACCACCAGTATTTCGTAATCATAAAAGACTCGTATTCAACCGGTCTGAATTTGAATACAGTTTCGGTCATAATTTTTATCATATTGGAGCTTAACGACCGCGGACGCGTATTTGAATCTTTGAAAAACAAAGGTTGCTGGCCGGCAGACTCATGTATGCGTATAGGCGAAGTATCTGGAAGCTAAGAAAATTAAATTTGGTAAAGATATCTCATTTGGTTTACAAATTATAGTGAATTTAGTAAAATTACAATTTTTGCGAATTTTTTGCAAAATTGCCCGGCCGCCAGGTGAAATTCTATAAAAAAAATCGTGCGGTGCTGTTAAATGGCCAGTGTACATAGGGCAGAATAAATAATTAATAGTCAGAATTTTTATTAAATAGTCATAATTTAATGTACTTCAGATGTTTTGTTTAAGTTTTACTTTTATTTTATCTACCAAAAAACTATGAGTAAATTGAAAGGTTCAATTAAAACTGAGGAGTAAAGCGATTGTCTTTAACCAATCCAGTCGATATTAACTTTGACTAATTCTTTCAATCATAAGAATATTTATCTAGATATGATATCTATGAATTATTACACGATAAGTTTTATGTTATGCTATTCGTTAAAGATAATAATTTGCATACTTCCTCGAACATAGGAAATCGATTATTGCGTTTTAAGAAAACATAAATATGATAATAAGTATGTCAAAAATTCTCACTAATACAGATTTGAGTCATAATTATTATTGTGGTTATTTCGTGGAAATATTTTTTTTTTGTTTGTTTACATGTTACGTGTTTGGTATTTATAACAAAAAATAGTTGATTTGTATCGGATACATGAATGAAATGTTTATATGTACTACAAAATTGATGGATAATTTTGCTAGAAGTCTAAAAAATATGAGATAACCTTTCTCTATTACAGGGTTTCCCAAACTATGTTCCGCGGAGCCAGAGTAGGTGTTCCGAAAAAAATTGAAACAGTTTTATACGCTGCAACACAGTTTTAAAAAAAAACTTGAAAAATCAGCTAAGTGTTCCGTTATATTTTCCGGACTTGCGAAGTGTTCCATTCCAGAAAATATTTGGGAAACCCTGTTTTATAATGTCAGAAGTCGATTCTAGAATGACTGTTAATTTAATATTGCAATAGGAAAATCGAAGATTGGTTCCCTGACTTTTTGAAAAAAAAAACAATATTGTGGAATAGAAAATAGTGTAAAAAAGGTAACATTATTAGTTTGTGTTTTATTAAAAAAAAATATACTATACTTCGCTACTTGATCATAGGTCTTTCATCGCTAGAAATGTCTGACATGTCTAATGTATTAGGATCTAATGAAGCCGTTTGTTTTCCATTACTATTACGTTGAATTTATTGTTGTTAAGAAATCCGTTATTCGTTTCTGCGATTTTTTTTATTTCTGGGAATTGTATTAAAACAAATATAATATTCGGTCTTTTGAGTGGATCGTGTTATTTCAAAATCGTGTAAAAAAAAAGTTGACTTTTTTTTGTTGAGTGTATGTGCCTATTTAGAATAAACGATTATGCAAACCCGCTGCAATTAACGATATGAGATTGTAGTTATGTTGATTTTTATGCGTGAATCGGCAGTTGACACACCTTCGTATATACATATTTGTTTATGCCAATGAAAACAATAATAAATTAATTTAAATACAAATTACGACTAGAAAAAAATATTTTATATGCTAAGACACGTGCTAATGTTTGGTTGATAATGTTGTCGTCTACTACTGAGAATCCAAAGCACTTGAGGAAGAAAATTTAATATCGTCTTAAACATGCCATAAAGTAAATACTATCTCTACTTATATCGAAGTGTATTCATATCGCACATGCATATTTTACTGTGCTGGAAAAAAGTAATGAAATATCAACTTATCGCCACTATTCGACGGCTTAGAAAGATGGGATCTTTTTTTTTTGTTATTCGCATAACTTTTTAATTGTGTCATCGAATAAAATAACGTATTTTCTAATAGTATACCAACGACATCTCCTCAGTGATATGTAATTAGTAATACAATACGTTTATATTTGATTAGCAACATTAAAAAGAATTGGAATAATATGTAAATAAAAAAATCATAAAAAATATAGTATAATTTAAGATTTCGACTGAAGGTGCTCGGTGAAATTTCAATAATAATAAAATTTGAATCGTTCTAAGTTTGTACATACATATGTACATTCAAGCAAGTTTTCGTATTAATCCATTTCGCCAGCAATGGCCTTAAACTTAGTAATACATTTATTTCTTATATAAGCACGATACATTTATTTATTGAACGTCAGTTCAAGTTCATCTGTGTACTTGAACGCTTGAAAATGTCGAAAGGCAAAACCCGGGTCGTTAGTGACAAAATTTGTGTGGTTGTACATAATTTGAACGATACAAATTTAATAATATAGTAGTCAATATAATGGCGGTAATTGAATTACTTTCAAAAAGTGCTTAAGTATAATATGTACCCCGACAGATTATTTTTCGACGAGAACTGTTTATTACTCATTAATCAACCACTTTTTACGAGCGTAGGGACCTAAATAATAGACTATTGGTTTACTAAACGCTCTCGCTACGTCTCCGTTGTTTAATCTATTTTTGTCCGTAATTGATGCAAATAAAAAAAAACACTGCTCATTCCGACAGGCTCAAACCTGAAAAAATACTACACGAAATGATCACCACGCTTGCTAGCTATAGACTGATTTAGACTGGTGCAATCTCAACTTTTTTGCGTCTTGCATAATGGGGGAGTGGAAGTAAAAATCCTAAATCCAATATTGGAACACTGGGAAAAAATGGGTTAAAAATTGCAAGGGTGGAAGGGATTTTTAAACATTTGAAAAATTCATGTCTTCGAATAGAAATTGATAAATCGATTTAAAAAAACAGAAGCTTTTCGTACTGGGGTTCGAATCCGTGAGAGATTGTATATACATATAAATATATAGGTTAGCAAAAATCCGTTTGCGATTTTTACCTTATAGATGATAGTAATAAAAATATTTACTTTTCACGAATCGCACGCGATGAAAGAGACACAACCGTATTATATCTAATCGCATTATACTGATAAGAAGTTAATACTCACTACTTAGCAACAGCAAGTGGATTAAGCGATACATTCATATTTACACATTTCAAAATTGCACCGCGTCCATTGTTCAAATATAAGCAGGGGTGGGCTGGAGGGGGCTCGCGCGAACCCCTTGTTAAATTTTCCAATGCCGGCGAGCCCCTTGTTAATTTAAGATAAAACAATATTCTCAGATAAAATTAGTATATTACTGCCAGGGCTGTGGAGTCGGAGTCGTGAAAAATGAGCGGCTCGATTTTTTTTTGAAAAATATATTTTTAATGAAGTGCATTTATCAAAATAAAACAAAGTGTTGACATTTCATGCTTGAGTGACTACAGATGATCTGATGGTATACATATACATATATAAGTTAAAATGAAAAGAAAAAAAAAATACCTCGAAGTCGGAGTCGTTAATTATTTTAAAGATGTCTTGGTTATTTTATTTGTGTAATTCTTTATAGTATATGACTCTACTGAAAATATCGATTTTTGGAAATAGTACGTTTTTCATTATAACCCTACAATTATCAGCTATCACTTAAGTAATATTTGATTATCTCATTAAAACGATAAACGACCAAAGTCTGCATATTAATCGTATTATGGTACTATATAGTTTAGTTTAATTATAATGAAGAAAAAAAGTTGACCTTCGTTATCGGATATTATTCCTGCTGAGATCTAATAGTTCTTAGAATCATACTCTCTCGGTGCGTCACACATTATTTGCTGATGATTTAAATTATCTGTATTAACTTAAATTATAAAATTATTCATATTTGTATAGCTGTATTATTAAGAAACTTAATTAACGTGAAGGTATTTGACTGTCAAATTGGCACTGCACTCAGGTGAATATTAAACGTAATACAAGATCTGGATTAATTCAACGGTCTGGTAAATTAAAGCAACGTGCATATTCTACCTATTAGCAAGTTATCAATGCAAAATGACGTATGATTCCAAGAATTCTCATCTTGTAAAGAAATCTGTTGGCTCAGTTTATAAAATAAAATGTATCAAATTTGGAATTAATTGAAAAATTAATAAATTTCAATTTTTCAAACATTCTACATTATCACACGTTTTGTCACTATAGACCCGTGTTTCGCCTTCGGCATCGTCAGACATTAAAATGCACGGATGAACTTGAACTGAACCTTGTTTAATAATATATGCACTTATTTAAAAAGGTTAAGTTCAATTTCATCCGTGCACTTTAATGCCTGAAGATGCCGAAAGCTGAAACACGGATCGTAAGTGAGAAAGTGTGTATTCAAATTTAATATTGAAATTCCACCCAACACCCATTATATGAAAATGTTGTGTTTAGAATCAGTCAAATACAACAGTGCTTCCCAACCTGGGGTCCGCGAAAATCATTTTTTGTGTTAAAGTAAAAAGAAGAAAAAAATCGGGGGTCCGCAGATTATTGTTTTAAGATTTAGGGGGGGGGGTCCGTGGCATGAAAAAAGTTTGGGAAGCACTGAAATACAACACGATATATGGCGGGAAAAAACCATGTTTCCTTATAGTAAGAAGTTACACCACGTAAATTTGTAGAATTAATGAAATTGTTGTATTAGCGAACTGATTGTAAACAGTGTCCATTCATTCTAAGAAAATAATATTTAAAAAAAGCCCGGTAGCAACGGAACGAAACGTTTAAAAAAAAACATGTGTAGTAATATTTATCAACAAACGCTTGACGTGTGTTCATAAAATTCTACTGGCAAAGATAAAAACAAAAACAAATTTGCTAATTTCTCAAAAACGAGGAAGTGTTATCACACCGCATATTCTCAACACGTACGCCAAAGTTTTTAGTATAAATATTGACAAATAGACGATTCAATGATAACGTAAGGGCCAGCGCATACGGGAATAAAAATAATTCATACATTTTTTTATTTTATTTATTGACTAGGCATTTACTTGGTAGAATTTCATTATAATAGAGTAAAAATAGCAACGTATTTAATTCTACAGTTTTATATTTATTAGTTGATAGCTATTTCGGCTTTCGCCATCGTCAGAAATATGATTAAACTTACATTTTCCTCAGCTATATAATCAGTGATCTGTGTCAAGGATGTGGAGTCCGGTAAAAAAATGACGACTCCAACTCCAGCATTAAAATTAAAAACGACTCATCATTTGACGACAAATCGACAAATCATTTTTCTTAGGACTCCTAAGAAAAATGATTTAATTTTATTATAGGGTAAAATATGCTGTGATGCACACCGTTGCTAAAACCCCTAATGTAATATTATCTTACTATATATATATAAATGAATTTTTGTATGTTTGTTTGCAAAAAAATCTATGGATTCGAATGCCACAGGTCCGATTGCGATAAAACTTTGACAACCTTTAAGCTGGCACTTCCGGGGAGGTTATAGGCATATTAAAATTAACTTAGTGTCGAAAAAATAAAATATCCGTAGCTTTCAATGTTTTTTACACTGCAGTATAACAAAACAAAAATGGGCGCGCGTCCGATTTTATTTTTGAAAGGCGGTCATTTTCTTTTGTTGTTTTGATAATTCAAATTTGCCGCTTGATTGTTTTGGAACATTTCAAATCTGTCATATCGTATGATCAACATTTTGACATAACATTTAAATGTGTTAAAATTGAAAATGCGAAATTGTTAACAAAGAGAGTTTTAATTGATTATTTTCATGAGGTTCAACGAATATTTTACAATTTCTTTTTTATATGCTTATTTATGCTTATGCATGCATTGATTATACGTTTTAGGTTTGAAAGTCTTTTCGAAGGTGGTAATAATCTATAAGCTGTGTCAAGTCATACAACAAAGTCCATACAAGGTATGTAGCAACGTGTTATTTCGAAATCGTGTAAAAAGGGAGTCCAGTGTAAAATATTTTGCAACAATCGACTGTTATAATAATGTTCTAAGGCAGATAACTAACTAATGCGGTATGCGGCGGGCCTAAGTCTCGGTGATTTTCCACTGGTATCAGTAAACGAGGATGATAGCGGAGAGAGGCGAAATAATAATTAAGCAAGTGCAAAGATAATGGCCTTTACTATCAGAGGCACTTACAAAAAAAAAAAATGCCTACCACACGCGTCGGATACAAACACATTTGAAATACTACACTATGAATAAAAGGCAGTTGGGATGTTGAGAGAGTAAAAAGACATAAATTTATTCCTCCTTGAATGGTTGCAAATTGTATTGCATACAATATTTCATAGAACAACGCTTTTTGGCAGTGATGCAGTGATGCGTATGAGAAACTTTAAGTGCCACTTGTGACACTCAAAGCATTTCTCCTTGGTAATATTTTCAGAATTAGAAAAGAAGTAATTTTCTTTTTTTTATTCATTCCACTATTGTTAGTAGTTGCTGACACCTTTTTATTTCAATTTAACTTGTATAAATAGTATTGTTTAATTTATTTTTCTTATCAGTTGATAATGCTCGCGAGGAGCGAAACCGGTCCTGATCAATAAATTTTAAGTGGAAAAAGTACTAAAAATCTTTTATTATTTTTATTATAATTCCATTCCACCAAGTATTCCACAGTGAACACCTTAAAAGTGATCATTCCACTATTGTAAATTTGAACCGTGCAAATTATGTACATCCACACAATTGTTGTCACTAACGACCCGGGTTTCGCCTTTCGACATCATCGGGCGTTCAAGTGCACGGATGAACTTGAACTGACTGTTGTGAATTTCATAAGAAACATATTGAAATAATAAATTATTCTAATTGATAGAAACAAAAATATTTCTTTTTGCCACGTACATATTACGTTATTCCATTGTTAGGAAGCGAGCCGCCCTAAATTTAGTCTTAATTGCGAGCTCGCTGCGACAGGTCATCCGCATCAAAATTCATAACCTATGTAACTGATAATAAATATTTTTGTATTATTTGTAGTTGAGCAAATTTGTTTTAATATATTAAATAGGTACACCCGGTCCACTTTTACGCGATGTTTTTTTGCACCTCCGCATTAAACTTTGTTCTGTGTTGGGTTATATAATTTTGCCTTTCCACAGTACGCATTATATAGATTCATTATTGTCTCACTAATGTCAACAACTGGAGACCAAAATTACAAAAAAAAATAGTCCCATACCTGGTTGCGTCCGTTGACGGCTTGGATGCAATTTATGTGCATAACGTAATAGTGAACAACGCCACGACCTTTTGTCTCTTTCAAGCACTTCTCTACCTCTTTTCCTAGATAGTATAATTCGACTGTGGAAAGGAAAAAGGAGGTAACACACACATATAAAATTTTACAAGAGGCACAAAAAACTGGATTTGATGATTTTCGGCCATATTCGGCAAATTACGAATTAAACACAACCTTGAAGTGCACGGAGACTTCTAAGCTGGTGTTTAATAGAATTTTTTTTCTTTTAATCCATGTCCGCTCCCAATGTGGAACATATGGCCTACTAATGGAGGTATCTTAACAGAAGTTTTTCTACGAGAACTGTTTGTTACTCAGTCGCTCAGCCTCACTTTTTTTCAAAGTGAGTAGGGAAAGAAGGATAAGGCTATAACAGGACTAGTGGTTGGCTAATCGCTATTCTACGCCCAGTTATTAAAGGATCAGAAGGATTGAAGAAGAGGAAATGATGTGAATTGACATCACAAACACCCAGTCTTCGATCACCTGTCGTCTGCTGTGGCTCAGTTGGTAAGAGCTTGCTCTACCGATCACGCAGGTCTGGGTTCGATTCCCGGTCATATCACAGTGAATTTAATTGACATAACCTAACATTAATTTAAGAAATTGTCTAGGAATAACCATTTTTTAGTCTTTTTTCTTGATTTCAATTTTCAGAAGACCAACTTTTTTAAAACTAAAAGCTAAATTTACATACTAATTCGGCATTTGCAGCTTATATCTTTTTGATAGAACGTGTATCAAGTTGGATTATGTGTAAAAATCAGCCCAAGTCTCTCCTTGTAGTGGTCAATATCAGTCTTTAGATATTGTATCTTCATTACTATTTAAAATTATTATTTTTACGCCAATTTCGTCTTATATAGTTTTGTCGAAACAGTGATAACTTCTAAGGTAAGTTTTTTTTTGATCACAGAAAGCTAATTTTATTTGTCCATGACAGAAGAGTGGATCTGGGAAACGCCTCGCATCTAAATTAGCATATTCAACATGCAAATTGTGATTGACTTATATCCAAAGCCTGCTGACCTGGGGTCAACAACCTCACAGACACGAATGCTGTAGCATTATGATTCCGGTAATTCCACAAAACCGATACACCACATGTTATTCTTGCCAGGGGGCGGGCAACACCGGTATTGACGAAACCGGGAAACCGGTTTTGAAAGTGAAAAATATTTTTTAATATAATATAACGAATAATAGCAATGACTCCACATATTTTTGATTTTTTTAAGATACGGTGAGATAAAAATATTACAAATATCAATGCCCGAAATCTAAAATATTATATTGAAAAAAATGCTATTGACCTTCCCAAAACAATACGATCGCTTATATAACGTCTGTACAACAACAATCAAAGAATACGAACAAGTGTAATGCATATTGGTAGCTACTTGTTTTTCTTCTTCCGACAAGCATAGAAACTGAGAGAATCTTTTCTGCTTCTGAACATATTTGTGCAAAGATTTGATAAAGATTTTAAACATTCATTTCAGACAAGACACATTTTAGTATTTATTGGCTAACCTTATTAATGTCATGTATATTTTTTTTTTTTTACCATGTCCGCTCCCAGTGTGTAGCAAACAGACTCCTAATGGAGTTTATCTCAACAGAAGTGTTTCTACGAGAACTGCTTGTTAATCAGTTGCTCAACCTCTCTTTTTCTAAAGAGAGTAAGAATTTCTATTCTTACTCTCTGGAAATGGCTAGGATAGGACTAGTGGCTAGCTTATCGCTCTCAATACACCCCGTTCATAGAATAGGATGGGTGGGAAGTGGGAATTTAAGACATCACATACATCCATGCCTTCGAACAGAAATTTATGAATCAATTGAAAAATCAATTTTATAAAACTGTCCGTACTGGGATTCGAACCAGTGATATCCGTAACCGAAGCCAACGACGCTGACCACTCGACCACACAGGTGGCTATAATTTTAAATAAAATTTTACTAATTTATATAAATATGATATGCCTATTTCTGTAACGCCATTTAATATGAAATACTTACTGATTTATCCGTCGGGTATTGCGGTCCAATTAGAATGTATTTTTTTTTACCGGTAAATTCGTCCGGCAGTGCAAACCCTAATTTGAGCGATATAAAATTTGTGCCAATCCCAAGCGCAAGAAAAGTTTTAATATCGCGAATCTCCAGCTAAAGGTCAAATGACCACTATGTGATAAGCGACTCAATTAAGACACGGGTCAATCGGTATTACATTTTCATAAGGCGAGAATGCATAAATTCATTACAGCAATAATTCGTTAAGCGCCTACGTACGTTCTTTATCTGTCAGCGTATTTTATAAGTATCGCAATCGATGTGTTTGGTCTTCCTCTACGACATTTGACACAATAATTAAAAGTAGTAGTTGACACTTCGCGAGCTGAGTACTACAAGGTTCTATGTGGACAGCTGCATGGAAAAAGATATGGGCATTTGAAATTTTGAATGCTTGTATTTTAAAAATTGTAAATGTTTCCAAGTTTCTTTTTGATTGTATATATTATGATAGTGCTGGCATGATATAACTATTTAAAAAATATTGTTAAAAATAGTCCTTCATAGTTAATTAGAAATACCTAAACTTCAATTAGAACCTTGTCCACCTGAAATTCAAACAAACCGCCAGTGCTACAAGGTTCTAAGTGAAATTTGTATGAAAACACAAGTGATTCAAAAAACTGACTTACGCTTTTTAAATTAAAATAAAAAAAATTCTATGGAAGATATCTAATGTGATCATTATTTTTGTAAAAAATATATTTTTTTAAATGGAGGATAAATAGGAAAAGGAAGTTTTTTTTTTTGTAATTTGTGTTTGATATCATTAATGTACTAATTTAATATTGTTAAATGTAATAATACCACACTGTAAGAATACAAAACAACATAATGGTAAAAAAATAGCACCACTGTGTTGAAGAATAAAAATAATTGATCAAAATCAAATAATTGAAGAAAAAAAGGAATAAAATTATCAAAATATAAAAGATATTATTCAACCTTTTTACATTCACTTTCAAGTTTTTTCACTAACGACCCGGGTTTCGCCTTTCGGCATCTTCAAGAATTCAAGTTGAAACCTCAGATATCTTGCGACGCGCACCTACGGCTTATTGGAAATTTAAGCAAAATTTCAACTTCATATTAATACAGCATTGCCTAATTATTACTTTAGTTTGGTCAAAAGTCGACACTTACAACCTTGTCGTACTCAGCTTGCGATTTGGTAGGAAATATTCTTACGTTGGGCGAAACATATATATATTAAATACATGAAAAAAAAATAGAAGAACAAGTTCTCATTTCTTTTTATATAATACTAGCCGGTTCTCGGCAAACGTTGCAATTAGGGCTTGTCGTTGAATGATAGGTAAATTTGAATTGGTAATATGAAAACAGACAATATCGGGATTAAAAATTACAAAAAACAGTGAATGTTTTTTTTACAAACTAAATTAACGAATGTACCACATTGGCACCCCGTTGTACTTTCTTACCAAATTCCAGTTCCAAATAGGAGATATTATTTTTAAGTAAAAACAATAATATTAATTTGAATTAATGTACACATGAATTCTAATAAAACAAACTGCTTGAAAATGGTTTGGTCGCGATTGGCTTACTCTCAATATTTATTTTTTAACAAGTTTACCAAGCCAAGTTAATGGAGTCATCTTATACCAAAAAAAATCCTCAAAAATACATTATGAGAAAGATAGAATTGATGAATATATGTATCAGTCACCGTCAACGAGATGAAATTTTACCAGTGGCATACCACTGGTAAATTCCACATTATTTTATTACAGATAATGACTGGTTTCGCTCATTATCAACTGATGATTTTCAGTTCAGTTCGCAGTTCAGAATTGACAGTAAACACAAAAAGTGTAATACGATTAAATTCCATTTCGGTTTTTTGTGTTTATATTTGAATGATGAAAATAATAATGTTCTTTCATAATAGCAGTCGTCACAGATGATAAAAACGAGAAATGCAGTTTTTTATTCAAAGCTATTGTAACGAAGGTCACAAGTAAGACTCAATGATAGCAAGCGCGTTAGAACACATATAACACAAAAATGTTGCCTATTTTAATAGAAATTACTTTTCAAAACGTTTTTATGCTTAAAAAATAAAATATATTGACAATTAACACATTATATGCGGGAAACGTCAAAATACATTTATCGCGTACTGTCGGTTTTGTTGGTATACTGACTCATAATTTAATGGTTTCTTCAAAATAACTGCCGCGGCAAGTGACCCTTTTTGACAATAAGCAACAAACCTCATAATTTATTATGCCCTGAATGTTCGTTCACACATAGTATTTTTTTTTAAAAAGCAACACATGTTTCTCGAATATTTAGGTCATCAGATTTCACACTTCCAGTGATTGTAAATTTTTATACAGAATATTTTGAATATTTCATATTGATATCAAATGTAGTGCTATCTACTAAATTGATAACATTTTATTATATTCAGATTAGAAAAGTTGTGGAATAATGATTTATTAAAAATGTGATTAATTTTAAAATTTCAGCCGAAAATTTTGTTTGGTTTAGAAGTTGTGTTGATTTTAAGAATGTAATATATTTTTGCGCTAAACACTAAAAAACGCCCGCTTACAAAGTGTTAAGAATCATTCGAGGTACACTCGATGAAAGTTTATACTTAGAAGAAGAGACATCAGCAATGACCAGTATGTCCGAGATCTCAAATCAAAAATGAAAGAGTTTAAATTTGATATTTTTCTTACTATGACTTGAACTATGTTCGCTTTTGCAAATATATTAATATATAAAATGTGGATATATTTATGCCTACCAACGTGTATCATAAATCGTCAGTCACATTTCGTCACTGTTCTGGCAGAAGTTGGTGATTAGCAGATTGATAGTTTTGAGTACACAGCGAATGAAAAAATTCAACTTTTAGAATAAAGCCTCTTATGTTTTATAGATAATTATAATATCAAAATATAGATGCATCAAAGCGGATCTGACACAAATAAATAGTTTAAAATAAAATATACAGGTACAATTTTCTGCCTTCAACTCGATGGCTGCCAAAAACGAGATATCTCGTAAAATTTTTCGTTTCGTTCTACACGCTAGAGACGAGTTTTCTCGTAAATAAGTAATTAAAAAAATAGTTGCAAATTAAAGCCGGCGTGCTACGTAATTACTAGTAATTATCTACGGCGTCTAAAAGGTTAAGCCAGCATGAAGAGCTCGCAATCCGATTGGGGATAGCTGGAGCAATTTTCAATTCACTGCGGAAAGTCTGGGACTCACGGATATACTCAGTCAAAACCAAGTGCTTCCTGTTTAACGCATGCATTCTGACAGTGATGCTTTACGGTTACGAGTCATGGCACCTTACAAAATCACAAATTAACCGTATAATGTGATTTGAAAGCAGATGCCTGCGACGAATAGTGGGAGTGCGGAGGTTTGACTTTGTCAGAAATACGGAGATAAGGGAACGAACTAAACAGCCGTTAATTACGTCAAAAGTGTCAAAAAAATCCAGTAAAAAAACTGGCATAATCAATGCACCGATTGTATACTTAACTCATTGTTGTTACTTACCAACATCTGCCAGAACGGTGACGATTTGCAAGTACACTTAGTCAACGAGAATAGATTATACTATTAATACCCATTCTGAAACGGGAAGGTGTTTGTCCAATACTTAGTGGTATTAATAACGTCTTAATTTGTGACTTTGGCATAATTTGAAAGATAAGTATTGAGAATGAAAATTTGCGCTAAGGAAGTTGTTTATAAAAGTTTGATGTACTATAACCTCCACTGTGTCAATTTTATGGTCCATTAATTTATCTCGTCGACGACGTTTTTAAACATAGATAAAATTTAAGCCAGAATAGCACTACATTTAATCACTGAAGAATAGTTAACCTTCTTTATAACAACTGGTCTATAGAATTACTCTGCAAAGAGTGCGTTTGCTCCGCATTGGGAATGGATACGATCAACAAAAGTAATACATACACTTTATCGTATATTAACTAACGACTTACAGTTTGATAAAATAATAATAATCTGTGAAATATACCTGTATGTAAAATAAATTAAAAATTAGGTTTAATTAAAAAGAGATTTCGTAAAAAAAAACATTAGCCCACACGACAAAGTTGTCGCGACGGATTTTCTGGCACAAGGCCCTTCGCCTATAATTAATATGGAATAGATCTCTTGACGATATAATGTGACACCAAATATCCCAAAGATTACACTCCAAATAATTAGGCAGACAATAAAGAATCGTCAAAATTATGATATTGATAAATTTAAATTGTTAAAAAAAACAAATTGGGATATTTTTATTTATAATACTGCTACAAATACCGTGTGTCTAAATTTATAAATACAGTAAAACCCCCATTTACACTTAAGTCGGGACAGTATAATTCGGGGTAGTGTAAATGGGGGAGTGAATCACATACAAAATTAGGGATTTGGGTTTTTCCGCAAAAAATGCAAAACTAAGATTTCCCTTAGTTTTTAAAATTTAGTTACAAAGTGATAAAATCCAAAGCGCGCCAAAATCCAACACATAGAGAGTCGTCCGGCTATACTTGTATAGCCTGGCACGTGTTGAATACACAGACGCTAGCCAACATTTTACTGTATCCGCCGCACAGACGACCGCCTCGTAGCAACGACAATGGAATGCGACAGTGCAATTGGGGGATTTGCGGCGAATATTTCATACCAGCGCGTAATTGGGGGTTTCACTGTACGATCATACTTAATTTACCTTACTGAATATCCTTTGAATAATATATGCGTGTCCAGATTTCTTACCTGAAACAAAGAAAATTCAAATAAATAGGTGTCTACATATAAAAGGTAATAAAATTATTGAATTATACTTAATTCTACTGTTAAACCTTGAGTGAATAGAAAAAAGAAAAACGCATACATTAATCCCACTGTTAATTACAAAGCTTGGTCCTTGGTGGAAGATATTAAGAGCACGAAGAATCATTGGGCCTCAATAAATGAATAATGGTGAAACATATCGACAGTGGAAAGGAAAAAGGACGTAACCCTCAATTTTCCAAAACAGCTTTTTTTCGATAATCACAATATATACAACTTGACACACATTCTATCAAAAGGATGGCAGCTGAAAATGCCGAATAAGTATCTAAATTTAGCTTTTAAGTTAGAAAAAGATGACCTTGTAAAAAATTAAAACCAAGAAAAAACACTGAAATAAAGGTTTTTCCGAGACAATTTCTTTAATTAATATTAGGTTATAACACCAGCTTAGAAGTCTCCGTGCACTTCAAGGTTGTGTATATTTCATGATTTGCATATGGTCCAAAATCATCAAAACACGTTTTTAGCGCCTCCTGTAAAATTTGATATGTGTGGGTTATGTCTTTTTTCCTTTCCAAAGTCGATATGAAACAAGGAAATCTATTAAGTTTTTTTTATCATAGAAAAGTTATATTATTACAATTCCTGGCCTTGAATTCTAATGACAAATAAATTGAAATTTCTTTTACGTATTAAAAGATATTCTTTTAAGTACTACTTCCACATTTTTATATTGCTCAGATCAGTTTTGCTCATTGCGTATATCATTGCGCTGGTTTAACTGATAATTTAAAGTTCAGTTAGCGATGAGTAAAACCGCTCCAAATTGATAAATTGTAAATATTTTTAATGTCTTTCTGCCAAAAATGTATGTTTAACACCTTAAAAGAGTATCGATGTAAAAAAAATGTTTTCAGCACAAAATACAATACATTTCTCTCTTCTACACTCAATCCCATCTATGGTAGTTGGTCTGAAGTTGAAATATTCAAATAAAAGCTGGGGTCGTAAAAAATAGCTTAGTTAAATTTAAGCCAACAATGCTTTTCTTATCAGTAAAACATAACAGTTTCAGACTATGTTATAGAAAATACAGAGTTTTTTTCCAAGCAAGTGAGCCGTAATTATTGTAGTGTACTTATATTATCTAATCAAATATATAAAAATGAATGTTTGTTTGTTCTTACTTTATGCGTTGCCAACACCGTTCATCCGATTTCAATAAAACTTTGACAAATGTTTTGCTTGCACTTCCGGGAAGGTTATATGCATAGTAAATTTAAATTACAGGTCTTATATATAAAAATCAATGTTTGTATGTCTGACATACAGTTAATTTTGACAACGTATGCTTGCACTTGCGCGATATTTATAGTACAATTAATTTACAGTAGGTGGTGTGTGTGTCGTACCATAGATATTCGGCAGCAAACGTCAAACAGACAGAAAAAGAAAACATGCACTTTAATAAACACAATTAAAACGCAAACACTTTCTTTCTTTGAGTGGCATTGCAACCCTTGCTGGGATCCGGATAGTACTCAATAAAATATGAATAATGATTGCAATTAATTTGAAAATCGTTCGGTGTGTGTGTTGCATATATTTAATACTAGAAATTGGCAATCCAATTCGAATAATGTATTTTTTACAGGGCCAGAGCTGCTCGAAAAAACAAATTAAAATGTCTTTGAACTTAGGCTACGTCGACGAGACGTGTCAGAAGGTTTAGGATGTACAACTCGCCTTTTTACAAGCGGGACAAGACATCAAAAAGAGGGAAATTTTAATTTAACTTGTTGGTAGTGGGTACTTACAGCTTTAAAATAATATTTGGTATGAGATATCATAATTATTCTAAAACATATTTTCCCGCTTTTTAACACTGATAAACCAAAAACCTGATATGAACAGTAAATACTTTAGCACTGGAAATAAATAATATTTTTTCACTTCAGAAAAAGATAAGGTAAGTATATTTATTATTGTTAATCGAAGGATCAAGACCATTTTAAACTTGAAAATTCTCGCGATGAGCAAAACCGGCCGTGATCATTTGACTAAAAATGTAGTTAACCTTTAGACCGCGGCTTAATGCTATAGCAATCAGAGTATAGACGTGTGTCTAGCGCGGATGGCTGCTATAGCACCCGTAAGCATTGCACATATAATATAGCTACTTTAGAGCTGAAATCACTTGAATATGATACCTAATATTGTATTTTATCAATGCCATTCACTGCATTTACAAGAAAAAATAGTCATACAGGCTAAAATAACATTTTATATGTATATTTTCAGCCGAGGTCAAAAATAAACTAGGTTTTATCAATAAATAGTTTAGTTGATTATTACAATTTAAATTATTTCTTATAAATTTGAATTATTATAACATAATCATGTTAAATTAACTAAAAAAAAAAACAATATTTGATTGTTTAAATAATATGTGAGTAAGTATCGAATAATGGAATGGATTAAGTATGCATAAACAAATCGTTTATTTTTACATACAGTTGGTAGCAGTTGAATTCAAATTTACGTTCGATTCCACTGGTAAGTATTTGTTGCGATTCGAGCCATATGCAACAATTCACGATAAGCCACCGCCATGAAATCGGTAGATGGGCTTATGGCGCAGATTTACAGTGGGTAGTATTTTTGTTTTATTCCGTTTTTATGGCGGTGCGATGACAGTCCGTAAGTCGCAAAACCGGTGGCGAATAAGCGCGCCAAAGAATGCTCGCTCGAGAGAGGGAAATTAAATTTTATTGGCCAGGGAATCTGAGCGGAAAGTCGTAAATGTCAACCGGACGGTTCAATAGGTCAGTTCAAACGTAACCGGGCGTTGAAGGCAGTTACAGAAGATTAGGCAAATTGATACTAATAAAAATGGTAGGTAGATTAGATAGCATACATAATTAATTGAATTATGTATTTTACATCGTCACCTTGCGGTTACGAAATAAGTCGGTTAAGAAACCAAGTAAAGTAGCCAACCATAATTATAAAAAACGATTTTACATTTTCCTTCAATACATATATTATACTGATCTTTGAATGAGTGTTTGTCTCTAGCACGCAATACATGAACAGCATCTTAAATATTTTGTATTAGCAATACTTAATTTTTTTTTTTTTTATAAAATATTCGTTTGTGGCAATAATTCGGGGTATTTTAATATGGCTCGTATTTTTCTGGTCAGAATTTATATTGAATGGACATAATATATTGGTCACAATAAATAGTCATAATTTAAAATAAATTAACAAAAAAACCTAACCTAAACTAACCAAAATTGTTAATGTTTTTATTCTGACCATAGAGTATATAAAAATAATTTTAACACCCCATTTATGCGCACCCTAATGGTTTGCGCCCTAGGCAGTTACATATTTCGCCTGTATAGTGGCACCGGCCTTGCTTATCGTTCTATGCAAATTCATAGTCAAAAAATTATTCCGCACTTTCCTATCAATCAACAATATGTTAAGCAGTGCAGCCTTTAGACTGAAAAAGGACACGTCTACTTTTGTTAATCACTTAATTTCGGAAGGACACGTGTTCAATCAGGAACAAGGGATACAAATTTTACACCTAAATACGGACAGTCATAAGCTCTTTTTCCAGGAAATAGGGCACAGCTGCATAGCCTTCCGATTTTAAATGAAATATTAAACCTACCGGGATCTCCACTTCTATACCCTATATAAATATAATCATAAAACCTTTGCCGACAAACAAATAAATATAATTCTTAAAACCACTCACTACTCAAATCTTTGGGCATTCCCATGAGCTTATCCTTTTCGCCAGCAATGGCTTTATACTCAGTGATACATTTATTTATTATATAAACACGAAACATTAATTTACTAAGCGTCAGTTCAAGTTCATCCGTGAACTTAGTTTTAACGATTCAAATTTAATATGTTAAGAGTCTTTGAATGAAATAAGAATTCATTGAAATGCTGGCACGTACATGTATGTATGAGGCTTGCAATTTACCGCCAAATTGACATAATTTCTATCATAAATTTACTTCAATAAAAATAAACTAATGACCCAAACAAAATCACAAAAGCTTGACAATTCCTGTGCCAAATGAACTCCGTAAGTAGGTTTTCCGATGCAACAGGCTGCCCTTACTGTAGTGTGCACTGCTAGCAACTTCAGGGGAACAAATTGGCCGGCAACAGGTGATGAGAGGGACAGCTATACTACTCTCAGCCTGTCTCTCATCGTGCGCGAATTTATTTAGCGGGCGAGTGAACCCATGACTACCAACTTAATACACATGCCGCGATGAGAAGGTAGGTAGGTATAATAGGTAATTTTATTTGGAAAAGCCGAATCGTACGAAGCGAGCTCATAAACTGAAACGTAGGTACAATGATACCAATATAATTATTATTATCAAGTCTTCGTATTACATTTTAAGAAACTCATGAGCAGTGGCGGATTAAGCACACGAGAGACCCAAGGCGCAATAAAATTTGGAGGCCCTGTTTTTCGGATAACATAAAAACATCAAAAAAAATCATGTAAAATAATAAAAATCTGAACACAAAGTGTAGTTGAAATATAATATAAGCCCATTTTTGAGGGCCCTAAGATTCGGAGGCCCCAAGCGCGCGCCTCATTCGCTTATAGGATTATCCGCCACTGCTCATGAGCATTTTACCGTATGTTTTAAGCCAGTGATGCACAACCTTTACCTTCTAGCGGGCCGCATAAAATAAATTATCGTGGGTTTGGGCCGCAGAGAAAAAAAATGATTTAAAGTACGCTCAATCCTTTGTTATACAGAACATATGTACGTTCCATGTAAACAGCCTTAAAACCGTGTAAACAAGATTAAGTGAATTTAGATAAATGTGTGATAGGTTCCATTATATTATTTTGACCGTGTTATTTCTAAAATAAATAAGTCATGAAAAAAAGGATTATGAGTTCTTGCTTATTAAAAATCGTTTCGTTGTGAAATATGTATGTTTCATTTATATGCAACTAGCTGGCCCGACGAACTTCGTACCGCCTCAGAATCAATAAATGTTGTGTTGGCTGAATTAAATTTAGTTTAAATGAATACGCAAAATGAATTAAGTTCAATAAATGTGCAAAATTCAAAATGTAAAGTATTTTAATTACATTGAAATGATGTTATTCACGTGGCACAGTCGATAGATTTAAAGGAATGCAGTAGACCAACGATTTGATTTTGAATTGTGAAGTTGAAATGATCCACATCTTTGTTATTTGCTGCAAGAATTGCTCGTTCACTCAACCAATTATGATGTTTGTGATTAGCAATGATATTCAGGAACACTTTGTTGATTGTCGTTCGATGAGACAAAATTGCAAACATTTGGCAAAAACTAAATCAATCCATTCGATTCGTCGACAGGAACATGGCCGTTACAGATAGTTAGCAAATGCTTGGAGAAATCTGCGGCAGATGGTCGTTTAGAAATGCAACTCGCATGTTTGTCGTTAGCTGAAGTTTCTTCACATAGCGCCACAGATTCGATGTTTTAAGGAAAGCGTTTATTTCATCGGCAGCGGTCGATCTTGGAATGACTGGTAGTGTTTGGCGAAAATTGCCAGATAGTAGAATCATTGCGCCTCCAAAACATTTTGAGTCATTGCGCTGATCTTTCATAGTTCGGTTGAGTGCTTCCAATGCGGAGGAAAAATAAGCCACCATTTCCCTCATCGATTGCCTTCATTAAAGTATCGTACACTTTCTGTTGGGGGTTCAACAGTGGTACATTCGTTTGAAGTGATTGGTTCAATGCATCTCGATCATATTCACGTTTACGTTCCGATTCTCGATTGAAAGCGTCGTTCATTCTTCGATCTGGCGACGCATCATGCATCGCATGAGGTAACACATATATTCGATCAAAAGCAACGCCTGGTTATGTATCTCCTCATAAACCTCGAGATCGGGATTCCTTGAACTGACGCAAATTCGGCGTAAAGTGTCTTCGGACATGTCATCCTTCTACCTGTTCCACAGTTCACGTGGATTCGATGAGAAGCATGTAAAAATAATGATAGCAAATAATGTGCGTATCTGACTTGGAGATGCAGAAACAATCAGCTTCAGCGATTGTCATGTCCCAATAAGTATGGTTTTCAAGCAAATTGAGCTATTGACATGTGGCACGAAATGTTGGGCATACTACGCCATTGACAGTTCGAAGTGATTCAATGATGTCGACCCGTAGGGAATAATTGGTTGTTTTTCAAATTTTTCATGTTCACAGAACTGAAAGACTCTTAGAAAACCATTTCGAGCACTCTTACGGATTGCCAAGTACTTCTATACTTGGCATAGCTAATGCCTCTTTATTTCACTGTATTTTAAATAATAAAATTACATCTTCACAATGTAGATAAACGACTACTTTTGTTTGACAGTAACTGTCAAACAAAGACTGATGCTAAGGAATGTGTTGGTCTAGGTTAAATTTGTTCTCAATACATGTAACCAACATAATGACAGATATCTTTTCAAAATTATTCAAATAATACTTTTTTATAATTTTACTAAAGTTCATTCCAAATTTTCATATTTTTTACATTACGAAATGATATAAATTCTCTTTATAACAAAGAACGCAACATTTTCCAAATCTTCAATACAGTGAAACCCCGATCTACCGTTCTCGCATTGTTCGTTTTCCCGCATGGACCGTTTATTTTTCATAGTCCCGGTCAAACACCCATAAGAGCAATGTAAAAGAATCCCGCATTAATCGTTCCCCGATTAACCGTTTTCCTCGATCTATCGTTTAAATATTTTGGTCCCGTCACGAATATTATCCCGATTGACCGTTTTCGTTGAATATTTTTCATAAATAGTTTTGCCTCGCATTTCGTTTTGCGTTTTTTTCAATGGAACCGCGATCTACCGTTCTCGTTATCTTCGTTTTTTTGCATGGATCGTTTATTTTTTACTCGACCAAGACCCCGTCATAACAATATTTAATAATTCCACATTTATCATCCCCCGATTTACTGATTTCCTCGATCTATCATATAAATATTATCGTCCCGTCCCAATTATTTTCCCGATTGACTGTTATTGGGGAATATTTTTTTTCGCTCAAATAGTTTTACATCGCATTTAGTTACATGAATACATAAGTTTTTTGAAAATTTTCCCGCATTATCGGTTTCCCGCATTATTCGTTCATTTATCACGGTCCCTTGAAAAACGTAGAATCGAGGTTTCACTGTATTATATTTATGAGATTATCTTTCATTAGAAAAAAAAAAAAAATTGTTTAATGTTCCACACATACAAACAGTTATACAGTCAATCCTGTTTTCATGCGGTAGATGCGTTCCACAAAATATCGCATGAAAAAAATAGACTTCCATAGAAAAAGTGGGGTGCGTTACTTAAATTTTAAAATCCGCATAACTTTGAAACAGCGAGTTAAAATATACACTAAATCGCAAAGTATATGAAAATTAGGGGAAAACCACGGCCTAAAAATATTAAAAAATAGTCACTGTATGACAATTCTATGTGTGTTTTTTTAAAGCATGTGGTTCTAAATCACTCTTTTTCGGAAGAAATAGTATGCGAATCAATTTCATAAAACTATGGTTGTTTTCTAACAATGAAATTAGTGATTTGAGTTTGTTCAGATTTTCTTTTGAATGCGCGATCAGAATTTGAATCATTTAGAAAGAAATGTTCTAGAAGATCATTTCTTTCTAAATGATTCAAATTTACTGAAAATTTGGATACCTTCTTCAATTATTTTCGCAGTGAAGGAACTGGAATTTCTTTCAGTTCGTCATTGTTTTCTGGTTTTTTGTCAATAATTAAATTTAAATTATTGACATCTTCGTCACTTATAGCTTTATCTGTAAGTAATTCGTCGACATAATTTTCGCTAAAGATATCAAACCTTTCTTCGCCAAGTTCATGTGCTAAAGTAATCATTTCAGCTGATATTACCGATATTTCAATGGTTTCATCGACTGTAACACACCTAAGTAGGTGGACTTAATTCAGCGATGGCAGATACAACATGATTTAAGCAGTCCGAAATCGTATTTTTTTTTCAAATGTCGGTTGTGTTTATGATTCTCTATATTCTATCCAAAATACAACGATATATGCTCTCGATGTAATATTTAACATTTTTATATATCGTAAAATATGGTACATTGAAAAAAATGCACTTCTAAAAAACCGCATTACTTCGAAATCGCATAAAAACAGGATTGACTGTATATGGGGATCAAAAATAAAATAATGATTTGATAGTATTCTATAACAATATAATATACATGAAAACTATACTGATTTTTTTTTACATACCTTCTGATTTTATGTACATACTTTCATTCGTCTTTTCACATTTCAGTATATATTTTAGTGACGGTGATGAACATGAGACATAAATTCCTAAAAGTTTTTTTAAGATATTGAAGATTTAGTTTCGAAATTCTGACACAGTCAAGTTTGTCGGTACATCTCTAATTCAAAATATGAAACAAATGAATTTTGGAAACATCGCCATCTAGTGTATGAAATCAGTATACAACTACATTTTCATAATTTCTAGCTATTCCTCATTTGAAAACTGTATGAAAATATTAATTTTACAATCAACGCCACCTAGTGTATTAAACAGCATACAACGTCATGTTCCGAGTTCGATTTGGAAATTTCAAAAATACGAATTGTATGACGATATTAATTTTCTTCATAATTTATTTTCCGTGATATTTTTCCGATGTTTTAATGCTTATTCTGCTATTCTAGGTAAATACGAAATTTATAAATCAAATATCATTGAAATCCTTGCAGTAATTCTCGAGATATACGTGGTGTAACTAACCCCACTTTGTTTTATATATATAGATTCATAAGTTAATGCGTTCTTGGTTTTTGTTAATTTTTAACTATTTTTTTTTAATTTGACATAATATTTGTAAGCCTGTTTCTATAAACCGATTTATTCTCCTTCGTTGAAGAAAAAGCGTGGTTACATTTATCAAATAAGTGTTTTACGTGAAAAAAATATGTTTGAGAAAAAGATTTAAGGGCCGCCAAAAATTCTAAAAGGGCCGCGGTTTGTGCATCACTGTTTTAAGCCGATAAAAAAACGCTAGCACTTAAAAATAATAACTTGAATATGAATCATCTTGCATTATTCATTGATTGACTTGGCATTCACTTGGTAGAACTCCATTAAAAACAATATTACATCGCTTATTGTTTTTCGAAACACTAAAGCCATAGTTAATAAACTTAATGTATAGTAATTAATAATTAATATCAATTTAATTTATCATAAATTACGTTAAAAAACCCAGACTGCTAGACGTTTTCCGAAACACTATAGTCATATTAAATAAGTGTAATATTATAATTTGAATTAGATATAGCTGAGAAAAATGTAAGTTTAATCATAGTTCTGACAATGGCGAAAGCCGAAATAGCTATCAACTAATAAATATAAAAAAAACTGTAGAACTAAATACGTTGCTATTTTTACCCTATTGCATTAATTATTTTAATAACATGAAAAAAATGAGTACCTTTTATTACCACAATTAAGAATATCACTTTTAGGGTGTTCACTGTCAATACTTGGTGGAAAGGCATTATATTAGTAAAAACACAATAATCCTACATACTTTTTAATTATATGTTAGATGTGTTAAACATTTTAATTTTGTGCTATTTTAGAATCACTTTTAATGTAATTGGTATTTTCTTTTCAATGCCAATTGTTGTTTATAACTGTTCATTTTTGTATAAATAGCACTGTTAAATTATATTTCTTATCAGTTGACGATGCTCGTAATGAGCGAAACCGTTCCTGACATATTAAATAAAGTGGAATGAAGTACAAAGGATTATTGTGTTTTTACTAATTAAGAATATGTCTACTAAATTAAGAACACTAAAATGAAATGAAAATGATAAATTAAAATGAAAAAGTGAAAACAACAATTGACATTGAAAAGAATATAATTAAAAAAACATCAAAGATTAATAAATTTTAAGTGGTGACTGATGTATTTACAAAAATAATTTTAAAAAGTGGAATAAAGTACAAAGAAATTTTGTGTTTTTATTAATATAATGCCTTTCCACCGAGTACTGTCAGTGAACACCCTAAAAGTGATCCCCTTCTGTGTTTATTGTCTCGTTTTTTTTAATTGGCCGTGTTATTTATGAAGCGTGTAAAAAAGAGTGCATAAAATATATTTAGATATTTCGTATTGTAATTAATAAGAAACGAAAGTGTTCACTCTATATAGCAATGATGTTGCACAAAACTGTTAATTGTTAGGTAATTGTATTAAACTTGAAAAGTCAATAATCATTTAAGATTTCGACTGAACTATAAAAGCGGAGAACCAGGCATGTGCAGCTGATCGTTCGAAGACTGTTCAATTGCGCTCTGTTTATTTCTAAAATTTCCTGGAAAAATTTTTTGAGCATCCGTATTTGGGTGCAACATTTTTAACCCTTGTTTCTGACTGAAATTACTGAAATTCTGAAAATTTAAAACCAGCAATGGCTTTAAACTCAATGATACATTTATTTCTTATATATGTTACACCGAATCGGTGAAATTGAATATTTCACGCAGTCGGCAGACATTTTGCTGAATGCGTGAAATCGGTAAGCCCGTTGCCTATTTCACGCATTCGGTAAAATTTCTGCCGACTGCGTGAATTCGGCATAAAATCTTTTGCTTATTTCATGCATTCAGCAGGTAGATTCATAGAAACTTTGTAGGTTGTCTATGATCACAGCGCTCTGGCGGTGTTTTTTGCAACTAAACCAAATGTCATTTCATAGCATATAAAAGCATATTGTTAATTAATTACAATGTCGTTCATCTCCATACAACTTGCAAATAAGTTAAAACTGTAATATGATAGTCAGCACTCGTCGACATCAACTCATCGGGCGTCATTTTAGAGATCTATTTTCGACTTTGGAATGTCTCCCTTTGTGACAGTTGTCAAAATAAACCATAGACCATAATAAGTTATATTGGAACTATCTATGGTATAAGAATAAGCTGTCACAGTGATGATAAAATAATTATATTTTAATTGTAGAAAGCTTATAAAAATTAGAAATTAAATTTACTCGCATTTTTGCATCCAATAAAATCAAATAACGTTCGTTCGGACACAGCACTGTACAACATAACCTCAACGGGTGACGTTTCTATAATGTACAAGCTGTAAGCCCGTTGCCCTCACGTCGGTGATTTTTTTTGCATTTTTGATAAATTAAATATTTACTGGCGTGGAAAAACAAATGTAAACTTATTTATTGAATAAGCCAGAAGGTTTTAGCTTAATTAATTCTCTAAATGGTTTTTAAGAATACACCCAGACCTCTTTAAGAATTAAAATAATTGGGGTTGTAAAAAAATACGCAAATATCGGAAAACGTGAATTCTGGACGTGCTTAAACAGGATTTCACTGTAAATAATAAAAAATTACAACTGAACCAAATTTAAATTAAGAAACAAAAATTCGACCCATGGTAAAAAGAAATGTTATGATATTTTTATTAACAAAAAAATAGTGTGTCATTCCACTATGACAGTAACAAGACAGTGGAGAATGTCGACTAATAAAATATTGAGAAACCGTGTTACATAATATGTATATGATTTTTGTCATCCTATAATTATTATAGGATGACAAAAATCATAAAAACAGAGGGCGGGGGTGTTGACTCTAAAAATTTTGAGAATCCGTATCACATATAGGATAATCGAAATTAATTGCAAATTTTATCCAGATGTATGAAAAATATTCAAAATATATTCTCACACAATTATAATCTCACATAAAATTATATTTATAATATATTTTATCTAGTATGGAAGACAGTCAAAATATATAAAAATCAAATTCAATTTTTCAATAAAAAATCAATTGCACATTTTATCCAAATGTATGAAAAAAAGCAAAATATTATTCTATGATAAATCCATATCATAATTCAAACATTATTAATGTATTAAAGAATTCAAAAAGATTTACAAGGTCAGACGTGAAAAGATTTAATCATTATGATTCAATTGATCAAATCAGCTCCAAAGAATATTGCTCTCACTCGACTCACATGATCCAACGATTCATTTCGATAGCCCTATAATCATAGTTTACAATGATCGAATTAAAGTCTTTGATTATTCGAAAATTTTCGAATATTATGATCCATGGTGATAGAATACTTCAGCTCTACACCAAGAAATATCGATTTTTCAAACGGGAAGATATCAGAACATTCACGCGCGGCTTAAAATAATCCGCTCTCATTGGATAGAACGACATTTCGAAAATGTGCTATTCAAAATACCGTTATCATTAGGCGAATTCCACGGCAAGATCCGCATTAAGCGTTATTAATAATATGAAGATTGGCCCTTTTAGTTAGTTCGTGAAAAATGGTTGGAACATGGTATAGAAATAATCTTTTCAAAACGCGTCATCATTCTGCATTCACAATCAAAAACAATAATGACAATATTACAGCCAAGCTAAATTTGACTTCTGTGTCAAAATTATTTTTTCAACTGTCATGTTGACAGTTAAAGAATTTATACACTGACCATAGACAATAATTATACACCCTGGCGAATTCACTCAGTCGGCAGAAATATTACCGAATGCGTGCAATAGGCAACGGGCTTGCCGAATTCACGCATTCAGCAAAATTTCTGCCGACTCCGTGAAATAGGCAATTTCACCGATTCGGTGTAACATATACACACGAAACATTCATTTACTAAGCGTCAGTTTAGTAAATGACGTGCACTTGGACGCATGAAGATGCCGAAAGGCGAAACCCGGGTCGTTAGTGACAAAATCTCTGTGAATGAACATAATTTGAACGATTCAAATTCAATAATAATTATACCTAGGCACCTACCTATATGAGTTGTAATTTTTCAAACGTCCTTGAAAGTATGCCTACTTGTAGGAAGGTATAATATTTCTACGCTCAAAATTAATTGCGACATTCAAAACTGATCTGGCACAACATAAAATGCTGTGAACTCCGTGAGCGAAAATTAATATATTTTGAGTTGGAAACAACTTTTCTCCAGATTTTTTTGCCGAAACGAAAAAAAGCGTTCGCCATCTTGTCAAACCGGTTGTCAAAGACGCTAACGAAGCGATCTCTCGGTATTTAAAAATGTGAGTGAGATGAAAAAATCGCATAAATTATTGGTGCCTAGAGACTGGATAGGTACAGATTACAATTTGATAAGAGCACTAGGCGTCTAGAAGCAGTGTTAAGAAACTAGGTGTCTATGCCCATAGGCAATAAGTAGTTTCTCTTAAAAATCTATATGGCTGTTATGTAGGTATGTGTCCGTATTATAATATAAAATAAAAGGTAGGCAGATTTTTGCATACATTATGGATCTGATCTATTTCAACGGTTCAATTCAATGCTAGACTCATTCAGGAGTGGCCTGGAGGGGGGCTCGCGCGAGCCCCTTGTTATTTTAAGAAAAACAATATTCTCAGATATATGAGTAATATAATTTATTTATATGCATTATAATTATATTAAGGAACGCAGTACATATACATATCGACTGTGGAAAGGAAAAAGGACGTGTAAAATTTTATAGGAGGCGCAAAAAACGTATTTTGATGATTTTGGGCCATATGTAAATTATGAATTATACACAACCTTGAAGTGCACGGAGACTTCTAAATTGGTGTTTAATTGACATAATCTAATATTAATGAAAGAAATTGTCTATACGTGTACGTACTATAAATTTACCCTGTCTCTTTATCCTACCGATCAAGCAGGTCTGGGTTCGATTCCCGGTAAGATCACAGTGAATTTGAGAATTATTCAATTCAAAGTTGAAAAAGACTGGGTGTATGTAATGTCAATTCACATAATTTCCTCTCCTCCCATCCTTTTGATCCTTTAATTACTGGGTTTAGCGAGAGCGATTTGTCAACCACTAGTCCTGTTCTAGTCTTATTCTTCTTTCTCTACTACTCACTATGAAAAGAAAGTGAGGTTGAGCGACTGAGTAACAAACAGTTTTCGTAGATTAAACTTCTGTAGAGATCTCCCATTAGGATGCTATATGCTCCACATTTGGGAGCGGACATGGATAAATAAACAAAATATGCAGAAATCTAGCTTACCAAACACAGTGAATGCAAGCGGTGAAACATTAAAGACTTGAAAAGCCCCAAACGAAATTTAATTTGAAAGCTCTGATTTTCAGATGGAAAAAAAGCATAGACAAATTAATTCGTAATTTTTGTATTACGATAACACATATAAAATATTTTTTCCAAGTGTAATCTATTTATTGTAACCAAAAATATTGATATTTTTAAGCTTTATTTGAGTCCTCTAAGATTTGGAGGCCTTAAACATGTGCTTATAGGGTAATCCGACAATGAATACAGGCACAAACATATGATCATATGAAATCGAAAATACAATTAGTCTGCTGGTTTTCCCTTCTCCCGAAATGCAAAAGGAAACAAATTAAATGGTTGGAATTTAAATCAATTTTTGGCCAGAATAAAAATATTATACGGTCAGAATATTCAATAAAATTTTTGGTTAGTAGATAAGGTTCGATGCCGTCTGTGTGGTCGAGTGGTCAACATCGTTGGCTACCGCTACGTAGGGCACGGGTTCGAATCCCAGTACGGGCAGTTTTATAAATTGATTTTTCAATCGATTTATGAATTTCTGTTCGAAGGCATAGATGTATGTGATGTCTTGAATTCCCCCCTCCCACCCATCCTATCCTATGAACGGGACGTATCAAGAGCGATTAGCTAATCACTAGTCCTGTCCCTAGCCCTTTCCTTCTATTCCTACTCTCTTTGGAAAAAGAGAGGTTGAGCAACTGAGTAACAAGCAGTTCTCGTAGAAACATTTCTGTTGAGATAAACTCCATTAGGAGTCCATATGCTCCATATTGGGAGCGGACATGGTAAAAAAAAAGGTTAGTTTAGGTTTTTTTTTTAATTTCATTTAAATTATGACTATTTATTCTGATCGATATATTATGACTGTTATTTAAATTCTAACCAGAAAAATACGAGCCAATTCAAAAAGGACAATGGAAACGTTATAGATGTTTTAAATGAAAATAAAACGTTTTTAATTTCACGCTTAAAAATACAACGTCAAAAATAATCCGATAAAGCTTTTCTCGTTGTGAGGGCACGAATTACAGTTTTCCCAAAGCCTTATTAATTCCACTAATCATTCGGCACTAACCTCAATTATTCGCTGTAACATTTTCCGAGCACGCGAATTATTAATTATTCAAAAGTAAAAATCTCCAATTAACGTAATTAATGCACGCAACAAGTGAAATATTACACCACCTGCCCGTTTGCCGTGATCAATTTAATTACTTGCACCATTGACTCTGAAATGGAGAAGGCAAAATGGCCGAGAGTGGGTCGCTACTTACTATAATAATTAATCTCTTCTCTGAGCATTGGGATTGTTTTACTTTCTCGCCGCGGATGTTTGGAAGGCGTCGCGTAAAAAATAGCTGAACATAAGACCTACCAAAATGGACATCTAACACATTGCCACAAAATTACTTTTGATTGACAATGTTTGCAAAAACATCTCCAATAAACTACGGAATAGTGGTTTTTATTTCTAAAATTGCTTTTAAAAGATAAGTAATACTTGTATTGGAAAACACATAAGATGAACTAATGTACAATATTATGACCCACTGCTAAAAAATAGCTAAACATAAGACTTACCAAAATGGACATCTAACACATTGCCACAAAATTACTTTTGATTGACAATGTTTGCAAAAAAAATCTCTAATAAACTACGGAATAGTGGTTTTTATTTCTAAAATTTGCTTTCAAAAAATATGTACTATTGGAAAACACATTAGATGAACTAATGTACGATTCTAGCAGAAAAATCTTCAAAAAAAAAGTGAAGGTGTTTTCATAGATGCCAATGGGAAGAATGAATGATTGATTTTTGCTGTTTAAGTCTTTTGCTGAAGAACGGAAATAATATAAAATTCAATTTGTGCATAACTGAAGAAGACACATCCAACTATTTTTTTATCAACATCGTTGGCTTCCGTGACGGATCTCGATGTGGTTTAGTTCAGTGGGTCCCAATCTTTTTCATGCCACGGACCCCTATATCTGAAAACAATAATCTGCGGACCCCCGAAAAAATTGTTCATATTTTATCACAAAGAATATTGAAAAAATGAAAATTTTCGCGGATCCCAGGTTGGGAAGCAATGGTCTAGTTGGTTAGAGCTTGCTCTACCGACCAGGTGGGTCTGGGTTCCATTCCCGGTGAAAAAAAAATCAAATTTAGATTTTTAAATTTAAATTTGAGAACTATGACGTGGGTGTTTTCAAGTGATATCAATTTACCTCGTGTTGATTTCAAGTGAGTTTAAATTCTCATCGAGATTTTCTCGTATAATCATTCAACTTTAAAATATTTGGCGCATTGGCATTAGCTGTAATGCCAAATATATATTTTTTTAAATCTTTAAAATAAAAATAATATCTCACGGGTTGTACGAACAGCATATATTCAATAGATTTATCGATTTCTGTTCGAATGCATGGGTGTTTGTAATCATGGGTGGGCTGGAGGAGGCTCGGAAGGCTCGTGCGAGCCCCTTGTTAAATTTTACTATGGCCGGCGAGCCCTTCGTTAATTTAAAAGAAAACAATATTCTCAGATAAAATTAGTATATAACTGCATTTTCAAACGTATATACTATATACGAAAACTTCAGTATACACAGTATTACATTATTAGTAGTTTAAATTGACAAATTTACGGTAAATTACATATTGTTACATAATATAAGCGTATAATGTATCAATCGATTGCTTATTTAGGTATTGCATATAATTGCATAGGAGTGATAAAAAATTCACTCCTTCCCTACAACACCGAGAATTGCTTTGAGATCAAAAGAGCCCCTTGTTAACGTATTGGCAGCCCACCGCTGTGTTCGTTATAATTCCAAATATAATAGCTATTACTCCTGTTCTAACTTTATCCTTCTACCACTACTATATTCGACAAAACGAGGTTGAGCAACTGAGTAACAGTTCTCTTAAAAAAGAATCTGTTAACCGATTGAATACCGCGCAAATAAATCATTAATATGAGCCAGAGATACTGCGTGTTTTTGAGAAAAATAATTTTGCCTAATATACACTCGAATTCGATATTTTAAAAACCTATATTGACTCAGTATAGATAGCACTACATATATTCATCAAAATATTGCTTATATTCTATTAGAATACCAAGTATTTGATTTTTTAAATGTCTTGGACATCCGTGTTTGCTTGCATATGTTCCGGACACTGGTGTCCACTTGGTATTGAAATGGTTAAGATACTACCATTAGGATGGCATGTGCTCCACATTGGGAACTGGATATGGATTTTAAAAATCAGCGTTCAGTAAATTTCTTGTAATTTTGAAAACGTGCAATAATAATTCTTCCTTTAAATTTTATCAGTAAATTACTAGCACATGTAAATCTGGGTGAATTATTATTACTTGGATTCAAGCTTTTGCAAGAATATATTATTAATGATAATTGCTTAAGGATTAAAGTAAGCAAAAATTTATTGCAGTGCCTTCACATTATTATCATCCACGTGAGAATGACGTCACACCAATCACGTTTGTAAAAATAATAATAATCTCAGCGCATACACGCGGAGACAGGGTTGCCAGATAGCGCTGACAGGTTTTCCCAAGTATAATATATTCATTTTCGGTATTAATTAACAAAACTAGATTCATATGGCAAGATTAACTAGATAATAGATTTATCAATATGGAACATCTGCCAACAGTCGGTGTGTGTATAACAAAATACGAACATTATACAACATATTGACTGTGGAAAGAATAAAGAACGTAACCCACACATATCAAATTTTACTGGAGACGTAAAAAACATGTTTTGACGATTTTGGGCCAAATGCAAATTATGAATTATACACAACTTTGAAGTGCACGAAGACTTCTTAACTGGTGTTTATTTGACAAAATCTAATATTAATTAAAGAAGTTGTCTAGGAAAAACCTTTATTTCAGTCTTGTTACTTGGTTTTAACTTTTTACAAGGTCATCTTTTTTCAAACATAAAAGTTAAATTTAGATACTAATTCGGCATTTGCAGCTTGCATCATTTTGATAGAACGTGTATCAAGTTTGATACATTGTGATTATCGAAAAATACCTGTTTTGAAAAACTGTGGGTTACGTCCTTTTTCCTTTCCACAGTCGATATGAAATATGTCAGAATTAAAAATGGTACTAAAAAATCACAATATTTTGAATTCCTTGGAATCCTGAAGACAGGTCAAGTATGACGCGGAATCTGAAACTATTTTTTAATTTCATTTATAATAATAAAAAGCTAAGTTTGTCGGGTTCTATGGCGCAGGGGTTAGCGTTGTGAGCTTCCGTGCCGGACTTCACGGGTTCGAGTCCCAGTACGAACAGCATTTTTTCGATCGATTTCTGTTCGAAGGCATGAGTGTTTGTGATGTCTAAAAATTCATTCCCAACGAGACTATTACTTTTCACCGAGTCGAACCCCTTATAGCAGCGATTTCCAACCTGGGAGGCGCGAACAGTCCAAAATATTTACTAACCCTTTAAAACGTGTCTTTATTACTATATGAAATAAAGGATGGAGAGGCGCGAAGATATTTTTTCTTCAAAGGGAGGCGTTGGAACATAAAAGTTGGAAACCACTGCCCTATAGCGCAAGGCTTGGGACTACGCTAAAGGATAACTTCGTTATAAGGGACTAGAATACAAAATTTAAGGTTAGGTTCTTTCAATATTATATTCTCTGAATTGAACAAAATCAGTAAGCAAACGTTTTTCCCATTTTTATAAACTAAATCAGTGCTCTGCAACCGCTGTGCCGCAACACACTAGTGTGCCGTGGGGCGATTGTTAGTGTGCCGCAGCGCGTGGCTTCAGTGAAGAAAAGATAAAACAATTTGTTCAAACAATGATCAAATCAGAGTTGCCTAGTTGTAGTACTGATGTAACCATATATATTACACAATTGAGAACGATGTCTAATGTTATTATTGTATATACGTATATACATATATGCATATTTGAAATGGGTTACGGAAATCTGGAGAAATTTTTGGTGTGCCGTGAGAGAGAGAAAAGGTTGCGGAGCACTGAATCCAATGACCATGTATTTAGTTTGTTTACAATGCGTGTATATAATATATTTATGCAAATTCTAATTTGACTTTGAAAATTAACGCGTTTTGTAAAAAAAACTGCGCTATATGGGGTACCGCTATACGAGGTACTGTTTCATACGTAACTGTTCATAAGGGGAACGTTAAAGAGGGTTCTCTCTATTTTACTATTCACATCGTAACTTAAATTTTCGAATATTTTGTGCGCAGAATAGCAAATAATTTGCCAGGTTTTAATAGCCTGGCAACCTTGCAGAGTAAAAAAAAATTACAGTCACATCAGCAAGCTAATTGTATAGATTGGAGCCTCACACACAACAGAAAACGGCAGCAGGTCTACTCGAGATTTCTTTCTCGGGCGAATTTTGAACCACGAGAATTTTCACAGCTCGCCGGTCGTGACGGTCCGGCGCGACGCGGCGTTGGAGAGGGGGACAATCTCAAACACATTCAACACTGGATATTTTAATATGAATTTATTGTGATAGTCATGCTGTACAATGTTGCCGGCGCGAGAATAGCCAATCTGACTTTTTATGAATATCAAACTGGAATCCGTATCGATTGTATTTCGATTAATTACACTTGAATGTGGGTTACAGACTAAATCTGATAAAAAAAATTGATGCAGATATGGGGCCAAGTTTTACTGAATATCGTTACAAAAGAATGTGTCTGAAATCACATTCAAGTGTTCAACTAACGCGTTTTAAACCTAGACTAGAATTAAATCAGTGACGTATTAAAAATACTAATATTTATTAATTATCATCTCAATATTAACTCACGTATGAAAATCACAAAGAAAGTAAACATACGCATACCAGCTTGCAATAAATGTTAGAACGATTTCTCGGGTCAAATATACGTGCTCTTAGCAGACTAAGATAAAAGACAGTAAATAAATATTCAGTGGTGATGTGTCACTGTGAGATATGGAAACTGACCCGTAACAAGGAAAATAAATATGTTAAGTCTTTGAGGACAAAATTCTGGGAAGTACACTAAAACTTAAAACCTAAAGGCTGTTATGTAGTGAACACAATCGTAGCATCAACTATTTAAAGAATTTCTAACTACCGTATATTGCTATCGAGTGTGTAAGACAAGTGTCTTCAAAGACAACGTGGTCACTTTGAAAGAAAGGTATCAGGAGACAGCCAAGCTTTTTTAACCCTTTCCTTACTATGCAAAAAAAAGCACGCGCTCCTGAGCTGTGTATTCGTTACACATCAGGCAAACGGGAGTGAATCATGACAATTATAAAACACTACTACAATATTTCTATTATTGCATTACTCAATGCGTAAATGTATAAGGGAGGAATACCTGAATTTTAGGCCTAGTATTTATTATTTATATACAGAGAAATGTAAATGATTAGAAGGTATGTGTACTATTTACACATCATAGTTAAGAAAAGGTTAAGTGTTATCTAAATCTGATGTATCTTACTGACTAATGCTCTTTATTCGTGCACTTTTATCATGTACAGGAGGACCTCTTCTTTCGCACAGTTCGCTATTCCGCACATTTTTAAAAAATCGTTCTTTTTAGATTTTTTAAATTTTAAGTAAATAGATTTCTTAAAGTACAATTTTTGGTGTTTTTTTTAACAACCCTCTACTTTCGAACATTTAACATTCGCACACATTTTCAGGAACCAATTATGTGCGAAAGTGGAGGTCCGCCTGTATACATATTTTTCTTCAAAACTCTATGAAAGATTTTTTGAAATGAACATCTACTATTTTATCGTTTCACTTAATTTATTGTTGTGTTGTGTATCGAATTGTTCGCTTCAACGAAAAGTGGAATGTCACAGCTATTTGTTCATAAGAACCACGAAAGGCTCACATGTCTTGGCTGGATATGTGAAGACTTGCTAGATACGAAAAATCTTCGACGTATATTAATTAGTCAACACAATACAAATACTGTTATTGTTGCATACATACAAATAATACCAATCCATGTCATCATATATTATATGTAGATGACTAATTAATGAGTGTCGTGATAAAACAGTGTGTACATGTAATACAAACGCACTACTACGACATAAAAGGTGTCAAATGTCATTTTGGTGGAGACTTTAACAAATATAATAATATAATTATTGTATTTATTCCTCAGTTTTATCGAATAATTAGAAGAATTTTCACTTTACGAGGTGCAATAGAATATAATAGCTTGAAAGTGCTGCCTCGCTCAATGTGTAAAATACTTGATGCATTGTGTATCTCTTCGTAACCAGTATATATAGCAGAGCTTAATAATAGCTCTGACGATGGCAAAAGCCGAAATAGATATTAATTAATACATATAAAAACATCAGAACTAAATACGTTGCTATTTTTACCCTATTTATTGGGATTTGTGGGGAACTATACATTATAATTGTAGTGTTAAATCAGACATAAAATATTATACATAAGTTCGATTTTTCACTAATAAAGGTTGCGATCTTGATACGATGAGAAACAAGCACACAACAAGATCATAACTAGGGTATCTAATCCCGGAGCCTTTTTCCAATCCCGGGATTGAGATTAGCTCACCGAGGAATTTGAAATCCTCGATTTGGTATACTTTTTCCCCAATTTGTCACAAAAACTCGTTTTTTTTTTAGCTCGCCAAAGAATTTGAAATCCACAATTTGCCAATTTGGTGTCGATTTTCGGGATTTGTTAAAAAATTCTCAATCCCGAAATCCCGGGATTTCGGGATCAGAAAATTGAACGGGATCCCGGGATTGGATGCCCTAATCATAACACTAATAGAAATCACGATTATTATAGGCGTTTTAAAGTATCAACGACGATGTGTCACATTACATCAACGAGAAAACGACGTCAATTATAGTCACAGTTTCAAAGCTGTGTCCACCAAGGGGTTAAGTTGAATGAAATAAATATTAATTAACCGAGGAGTGGCATTTTTTGGATTAGCTTTTAATGTTCGGCAGGTAGCTAATGCAAAGCTAGAAGGCTGTCGAGGAATGTGTTAATCCGGCCCTCTATCACGCACGCCGCGCGCTTGGTTCCGATCGTTCGACAAGGTGAAATCTCTCCACGCATGCGTGAACATGGCTTTGGGCCAAACTGGACTAATGCCCCCCGACAATGCTAAGTTGAAACCGATAATGGAAGGGCACCGAATTATATAATAACAAAGTCATGCTTGTCAAGCTGCTGCAACTACGAAAGCTGGTTGTTGACCGCGAGAAATGCCACGAATGTCATCGATGTCAATTCAGTAGAATGAGGTTTTCCTTAAAACTTGATGAAGCAACACGTGATCCAAAAACTAGGAGTAACACAGGGGGCAATATACAGATCAAACATGTGACGTTTGAATCAAAAGAATCATATTTTTGAGCAGTGTTTCACAATAACACACATATGAACATATTTGTCGGGAATTACTTTCTTCCATACTCCAACATCGCTTTGTATATTATCTAAAAAATAAAAATTGTTTGTGTGTTCGTATTGTATGCGTTGCCACACCGCTACTCTTATTTTGTAATTTATAACTTACGAAGTAGAATCAATTTTTAGTTTATTTGCAAAACCTTTCGGTATTATGTCTGATGATGGTTCTCAGAGAGGCGAAGCACGTGTCACATTTTGTAACACAACAAGTGGAATAACAAAGTTTTCAAATTATCTATTTATTAATAGTCGATAAAATAATCACAAATCGCAAATATGTTCGTACTAATGTCCTCGGGTCTTTTTCTCCTTCTACGAAATATATTTGTTAGCGTACTTGAAAATTAGTTGAATAAAATAAATATTTTATACAATAGAGGTATATTTCTGATATATATAATAGAGGTCTATTTCTGCTACTACGAAAAATGATTGTTAGCAAACTTAAACATTATTCCAAAAAAATAATAATTTATAATTTAAATACTGCAGGGCTGACGATATATGCCCCGAGGTCTATTTCTGCTACTGCGAAAAATGATTGTTAGCAAACTTAAACATTGTTCCAAAAATTAAATAATTTACAATTTAAATACTGCAGGGCTGTCGATATAAGCCCCGAGATATATTTCTTTTACTTTAAGAATTTCTGGCTTATTCAATAATAGGTTTGTAATTTATTTTTCACGCCAGTAAATTTTCTGACTACTTAAAAATGCAACAAAAACCCCTCCGTTGAGGTCAACGGGCTTACAGCTAGAATTTTTTATTATCATGTTTTTGATTTCATTGATATATTGTATCAATGGAAATTAGAGTTAATATATTATTTATTATTGCTTAATAAGGTCATCATTGACAGATATCGATGTCATAATAGTGCTGACGCAAATGCTACTTGCTGATAACGAGATCACCAGAGAAGGTCTTCCTTCGTGTATAAGAAACGACGAATATGTTATACTAATTCCATTTTCCGCAAAACTTTTTATGATTAACGAGGTAAATATTTTTTTTCTACGATGTCGCTAGAAACAACTAATAAACAAAGTATATTGCCAATGTAAAATACAATAATATATTTTCTTTATTTGTCTTTTTTTAATAATGCCCAAAGAAATTTATAGAAACGGAATTTATTGATTAAGTAATTTTAACAGAGTGTCATTCATCAATAAATTCAGATCACAGTTGGTAGTTTTACAACAATTAATCGAAAATGTAAATAAAAATTTCGAGTTAACATGTCTTAAATTTGTACATTCGATGGATTCGACGGTAACTTTGTGGAAGTTAATTTTAATATAAAATAACTTAGATTATTCCACGCATTGTGCTACAAACTATGACACGTGTTTCGCCTCTTTCAGAGGGATCCTCAGACAATCTTACTTTCACAAATGCTTTTTTAAGTACGAATGATTCTGATTTATTATAAAAATAAAATAAATGTCATTTGTAGTATCATTATCGTATGTTTGTTTTTCTATCATCCCGTTTTTGTAAGTAAATAATGTAGAATATGTATTTTTTTAATTGTTTGTAATGCCTTTCTACCTAAAATATACAGTCAATAGTTTAAAAATAACAAAGGTTTCTCAACGGTGAGCCATGTGGGGGGGGCACAGCGTGTTCTAAGATTCACAGAGATTTATTTTTGTTTTGGGGAGCCACAACACAGTTCAGGGGGGCCACGGGTAATTTTGAGCAAATTGAGGATTTCAAATTCCTCGGTGAGCTAAAAAAAAAGGTACGGGGTAAATAAAGACACTCAAAAGGGGCCACGCTCCCAAAAAGGTTGAGAAATACTGATCTAAGTTATTTTATAATTTAAGATTTCGACTGAAGGTGCTTGGTGGAATTTCAATATTAAATTTGAATCGTTCAAATTATGTACATGTATCGTTAGTGACAAGATTTGTGTGAATGTACATGATTTGAACGATTCAAATTTAAGTTATTTTATATCTAAAATTTTTACCCCATTTCAATGATATTTTAAATAAATAGGGAGGTGCCGCACGAGTTACCCAAGGCCCGTGCCAAATATCGGATGGGAATTTCTCACATTTAATGTCTTTATTGTATGCCGTACTTATCATAAAAGCACTAGCAAATCAGGTTAGCGCAAAAGACAAAAACCGGTTTTCCGAATAGGCATACGTAATGTTGCCTACCTACTCGGTTATAATAGCCGGCGCGCTGTACGTTTCGCTTCTGACCAATCAATGTGGGTAATGCCTTGGGGGATTCGAACCTCCTACATCCGGGGTGTCAAGACACCTGTTTGATACAACACAACTAGGGATTGCAATAGCGGTATTACCGAAACTGGAAAATCGGTTTTTCGAAAAAAAAATCAGCACCGGAATACAATATTGAAAACGCAAAATATATAAATTATATTCTTACCCTCTCCAAAAACAAGAGGTCGAGCGACTAAGTAACAAACAGTTCTTGCAAAACTATTTAAAATGAGTGTATTAACTGCAAGTTGGATGCGATCATTTTGTTAACAATAAAATTAATTATCATTACAAATTGTAATAGCCAAAACTTTTGCACACATATCGACTGTGGAAAGGAAAAACGACGTAACCAACACATAGAAAAATTTACAGGAGGCACAAAAAACGTTTTTTGATGATTTTGGTTCATATGCAAATTCTTAAATATACACAACCTTGAAGAACACGGAGACTTCAAAACTGGTGTTTAATTGACATATTCTAATATTAATAAAAGAAATTGTCTAAAAAAAACTTTTTTTTCAGTATTTTTTCTTGGTTTCAATTTTCAAAAGCTAATATTTTTTCAAACTTAAAAGCTAAATTTAGATACTAATTCGATATTTGCAGCTTACATCATTTTAATAGAACGTGTATCAAGTTTGATACATTGTGATTATCGAAAAAAAACTGTTTTAAGCTGTTACGTCCTTTTTTCTTTCCACAGTCGATATGTATATGTTACTTACCCATTATATTTTTTCTAGAGATATATAATTATATTCTGTGTCATCAAAATTACAAGGAACTGTGAGAAATCGATGAATAAAGCAAATGTGCTCTCCGAGGGATACACTCCTTTGATTACTTTGTATGTTTTGAGAAATAAGAAAAACCCGTATCCAAAATAAATATATATTTCGTATAAATATACGAAAAGTATGGTCAGTTTTGTGTATTAGCTCAATGGGCAACTTAATCAGAATATAATAAATATTATGTTATTTGATTTACCCACAAATCGTTCTAGTAAAATCTCTCCCTCGAGTTAATAACAACTTTCTCTTAATTATCTTCACAATTTGATTTTGCATTGAATACTCATAATTTCATTCCACTAATAGCCGTAGCAAATATATTTATTTTTGATTAAAATATCTAAAATGCCTGTGAACAATAAATGAGGCCATTTTAAATTATATGATGTCTTTTTATTCCCAATAAAATCTTAATTGATCTTAAGCAACGATTTAATGATTATTTGGCTCATTATTTAATGCTACCTGATGAGACATTTAGATTTAATCAGCAGTGCACGATTGTGTCCTGAAGTATTTTATCGAGTCTATTAAATTAGGCAAATCAGCGTATACAGTTTGGTGCTTTTGATTGAACTCCGCATGACTGTGAAACAGCGTGTGATGTGTAAACTGGATATTAATGTGTTTCAGGTGTATGTTGCCAAAACGCCTACGGATGGAAAATGTTGTCAATGACTTTGGCATACAAATGTTTCTCAAACATATATTATTAATATAGAAGTGCCATTAAAATACGCTCAATTTTATATTAATGACATGATGATCCCATTCACAATACGCCATTTCAATCTATTATTTTGAATTAAATTATGTAAATGTTGCTAGCAATATATCTATTTTTCCTTGTCTGCTGCCAATAGCGGGATATACACACAGACGCTTTCGCATGCGATTAGGTGGTTGCGTATGTTTAAAACAACAAAAAAAGACGTGTGAACGAAGCGTGCTAGAGTTATTTCCTTTTTTACACATCACAACCCAATGTGGTTTAACACGAGAAAAACTGTTCACGGTTTAAAGCATACATTTTACTCAAACGCAAGTGAAAGCACCTGTGTTATAAATCCGACTATTGTGGAGCCAATAGACTCAAAATTATGCTTATTTTAACATATTTTTTTTCTCTTTTAATCAGGGCTGTGGAGTCGTGTAAAAAAGATGACTCCGACTCTGACATACACATAATTTTTTTTTAAATGAGTCCGACTCCGACTTCGACTCCACAGCCCTGATTTTAATCAAAGAGAAATGATATAACTAGTGCAAGATTAGTATCGACCTTCATTTGAAATATATTATCACGAGTACCTACATAATATCAGTTATGCATTCGAAATAGATATAGTAGGTATATCAAGTACACAATTTTTGGTAGGTATTTCGACATCACGCCATCGTCAAAAATATGCCAAAACAGATCTCTGTTCGCTTGAGTACTCAGTCAGAAGAGTAATAGAGATAATATAAGACTTGAAATATTGTGTAAGGCTTCAAAATTGAAAACTGAGTTGAATACGCATAATAATTACAATACATAAAATATATTCATAGAGAAGTAGAAGTACCGGTTAAAACAGCGTCGCTGAATGAGTAAATTTCACTTTCAAACATCACATTTCGTCTAAATTCATATAAATGAAAATCTAGTTTACGCTCTACTGGAAAGTACCGATTTAACGGCCTTTCCCGTTTGTACGCAGATATTAAAATGAACATTCGCTCAAATTCAATCAATATTATTTTGATTTATATATTTAACCTGAATTTCTAGACGTACTTATTTACAGGCAGATAGAAAATTTTTAGAAGAGCTTTGATAAGTAAGCAAGAATGGCAGAAGGTGGCGCCCAACCGGCGAAACGGACCATGCAGAAGACAAGAGTGGCAAGGCCGCCTCGCTAATCGAGTTTCTTACCCAAATTTACAATAAGTGAACGCTAACTTAATTCTAAATATAGGACTATACCATATTGAACAAGTTAACTCGGATACAAACAAGCGAATTCTTCCTAATTGAGCGAAAAAAATAACATTTTAAATACATATTGCGTAATATTGACAGTTTAAATATAGTACGCACTCTACTTATAAATAAAATTCAGAATTATTACTACATATTTGCAAAATCAACGACAGTAACAGAAGTATTAATTTTCAAGTAAAAAAATCAGCTGTTTCAAGTTATAAATGCATATCGACTGTGGAAAGAGAAAAAGACGTAACCCACAATCTTTTCAAAATAGCGTTTCTTCGATAATCACAATGTACACAACTTGATACACGTTCTATCAAAAGGATGTAAGCTGCAAATGCCTAATTAGTATCTAAATTTAGCTTTTAAGTTTGATAAAAGATAAACTTGTGAAAATTAAAACTAAGAAAAAAGACTGAAAAAAAGGTTTTTCCTAGACAATTTCCGTAATTAAAATTATGCCAATTAAACACCAGTTCAGAAGTATCCGTGCACTTCAAGGTTATGTATATTTCATAATATACATATGACCCAAAATCATCAAAACATGTTTTTTGTGCCTCCTGTAAAATTTCTGTAAGGGTTACGTCATTTTTCCTTTCCACAGTCGATATTGATAGTTTTTAACATGAAAAAACATGTTAAGCCATATTATTTGTGTTTTTATATTATTTTAACATAATAAAAATCAAGTTAATTCCTTTCAAAGATTGAAACTATAAATTACTTGACGCTTTTGAATATTATGTGGATCGAGTTCGTCAATCATTATCGATTGATTGGAACGATACGTAATAGTTATAATGCATAAATAAAGATGTTAAAATTTCTTGATGATTAAAAATGAAGACTGTGGCAAAAATGGCAGTTTTTTGAATTAGCGTCTTCAACCAGTATACCGGTGACTGATAATAACTTAATTACTATGTCTGGTTTTCAGCATTTTCAATTAAGTAATTTAAATAAAAAAATTTACGATTAATAATTAAGAAAATAGAATAGATTAACTGCAATTTCAATGTTAACGACCTCTTAAAAAATAAATACAATAAATTCCACACTAAAATACACAAAATTATGATAAATGGCAAGTATGCTGATGTAATTAATAAAGATTTATTTTACCTGGCTGGCGATGTTTTAAATATCAACGGAAAACTAATTCCAGCATGTAAGTGGACGGAATAATTCCGTAATTTTGTATCCCTGGACGGACGCACCAAAACCGACGGATTTAAATTTGATATTAAAATTTCATCAGTCATATTTTTGATAACTATTTCGGCACTACGCCATCGCGGAGTTTATGACATACTTTTCTTTATGACGTATTAAGTAACAACGAAGAAGAGAAAAGTTCTTGCGACCTGACCGTGCTCATAATCTTTACAAATTAACCGCTTTATAAAAAAGAATAAAAAATGTTTCCGTAAAAAAATATACAGTGGAACCCCTTATTACACTACCCTGAATTACGCGCTGGCTTGAAATATTCGCTGCAAATCCCCCAATTGTACTGTCGCATTCCATTGTCGTTGCTACGAGACGGTCGTCTGTGCTTCGTCTGAGATTCACTTTCCCATTTACACTACCCCGAATTACACTGTCACGACTTGTTACACGTCACCTTGTCACGTCACACTTGTCACCGAATTGCACGTAGTGTTAATGGGGGTTTTACTGTATTATCATGTATTGACTACTGGCTCCCTCGCATTTTATATTTTCATAGAATAAGGTAGAAAACAATTAATTTATTATTGTTTAAGAATGAAGGAGGGAGCTGGTAAATTATACACAAGCATTCGGACGAATCAAGCAAAATTTCATGACCCTAGTGTACAGATATAAGTTAAAATCACACAATATACCATGCACGTGTATTGGATAAGTACTAGTTTCAAATCAGTTCAAGGAAATTACCAATATAGATTAAGTATCGAAATAATACTGAACCGTATATAAAATTCACTAAGCTATAATCATAATCGTTAACCACTTGAATAGCAAGCGGACACAGGTGTCCGGAACATATGCAAGCGAACACGGATGTCCAAGACATTTAAACAATCAAATACTAGGTATTCTAATGGAATATAAGCAATATTTTGATTAATATGTGTAGTTCCATCTATAATATGAGTCAATATAGGTTTTTAAAATATCGAATTCGAGTGTATATTAGGCAAAATTATTTTTCTCAAAAACACGCAGTATCTCTGGGCCATATTAATGATTTATTTGCGCGGTATTCAAACGGTTAAACAAAATTAAACTAATAAAACAAACCTTGACGGAATTTAGATTAGTATGTAATATTATACGATTTTACATTGCCTATATCTCTGTTACAAATCACCAATAGTAGAATATAATATTTATATTGGTTTAATAGTGATATCAGATTTGAATGTAGTGCATACGTTAGATAGAACAGGTCAGCTTTAGTCAATCGAGATATTTCAATTGGACGCTTCGTTGTCTGGTTGTTACATCGGAATCGGATTGACAGCGAGGATTTTACGAGTGGAACACGCTGCTCAAAATTATGATACGCGTAACAAGAGTTGAGTCGATCAAAAATCATTCATAAAACCGACGCAAAAAATATATTTATAACATGGTTTTTTTAATCGAAATATAATTTTATTTAAACACTATAGATAAAATATATTAATGACGGTAGGACTGTTTTAAAATATCTCTATTAGTTGCAGTAGTTTGTTAAAATTATGATTGTATTATTTTTTTAATAGTTTTATCATTCATTGCAGTAGTTATTTCTGTTCTGTTCAGAAACTGCAGTTGTATACTTATTTGATCTGAGAATATTGTGTTATCTTAAATTAACAAGAAGCTCGCCGGCTTTGGTAAAATTTGACAAGAGGCTCACACGAGCCTGTGGGCATAGGCGAGTAGGCAGTCGCCTAGGGGCGGCCAGTTCTAGGGAGCGACAAATGATCACAGAATTTTTTGACACATTTATCTGGCTTATAATAAATATGATGCCTCAATATCTTTGATAAAAAAAATGTCGAAATATACATTTTCTCATCTCAATAATATATAAATCGATGGATTTACAGTACGTTATAACAAAAATCGTCTTTAAATATGACATTTACCGATGGTGGCACTATAGGCAACAGCTTTTCCGTAAAGTTTTAGAGTAAGTAGATGAGTAGAGGATTCTAATTTTTATATGTATGTTTAGAATAATGGGAAATAATTAAAAATTACACTTATACTCTTATGGCTTTAAGAGATTCAAATGAAATGTAATTTTAAAATTTTGAATTCGTAAAATAGTGAAGGCGCTATTTTAAGCTCTGCCTAGGGGCGGCACATAGTCTAGGAACGTCACTGCCCACCCCTGCCAATTACTGTGTCCAACAACGCAATGTGCAACGCAATGATGAATCACCGCTCATCTTCAGTAGATTTCACTATAACAAACGTCGTACAATAAAAAATACTACTCCACACTACGTCGTGTGTAAATTAAGCAGCTTATTGCTTCCGCGTATTTCTAACCGCCATGTTTGAAAAACGTACCTACCTACGTGACAAGAGTACGTATTACGTCCAATCCGTCACAATTCGAGCAGGTACATAAATCTGTGGTACAATATGCTGCCACGATGCTTGAGATAACAGCGCAACGAGAATAATCTATTTATCTATGGGCTATTAAATAGTGAACACCGCATCGTTTGAAAATCGTTGTTCCATTTTTAAATTTTACTCTTATTAGATTTACAATACAAACAGTGGTGTAGTTGGGACAGGTCGGCGACCTAGCACTCTTTTGACTTAATTTTCAAGTACATACATACATTCATATATAGAGAAAAAGTATTCAAAAACGTCTTTTTTATTGATTTAAATTTTGAAAACTTCGGATGGATATAAAAAAAAAACAAAACAAAATAGGGAAGAAATCAATGACCGACCTGGTACTTATTTATTTACCACTACACCACTAAATACAAGTATTGTGAAAAGGAAAAGGAACGTAACCCACAGTTTTCTTTTAAAGTTTTTTTTGATAATCACAATGTATCCAACTTGATACACGTTCTATCAAAAGGATGTAAGCTGCAAATGCCGAATTAGTATATAAGTTTAGCCTTTAGGTTTGAAAAAAGATGGGCCTGTGAAAATTGAAACCAAGAAAAATACTGAAAAAAAGGTTTTTCTTAAATTAATATTATAGTATGTCAATTAAACACCAGTTCAGAAGTCTCCGTGCACTTCAAGGTTGTTTTGATTTCGAAATTTGCATATGGCCGAAAATCATCAAAACACGTTTTTTGTGCCTCCTGTTAAATTTTCTATGTGTGGGATACGTCCTTTCTTGAACCAACAACACAAGACAGTAATAAAAAATGAAAGTCTTCATTAGATCCTAACACATAAGACGTCTCAAGAAATTTCTAGCAATGAGAGCGATTTATGTCCAGTCTCTCATGAGAGTCCCCGTATATAATCAAATAGCGATGAATAGCATTAAATTTACTTATTGAGTCTTATTTACGCGTTTTTTTCTTTTTTCGATTAACACGGTTTTTTTTGATTCAGGTAGCCAATCTTCATTTTTTCTATTTCTCATTTGGTTTTTGTGGAACGTATCTACTAGGGCTTATAAAAAACCGACTTTTGAAAAAATCGGTTTTCGAATGTCAATATTGTTCGAAAACCGGTTTTATCCAGTTTTTTAATTTTTACAAAAAACGGATAATTCAATTCAAATAGCAAGAAAAAGTTTTTTTATGTTGTTTATTTATATACATAATAATGCACAACAAGAAATTATTTGGTGTTACTCTTCAGACAATATGATTTAAGAAAACACAAAGCATCCACTGATCTAGTTACACTGATCATTGTAACAAAATTTCCTGAAATCGAAAATACCCTTTCGCTGGGTAATGATGTGGGGCATATGGTCTTTAAGCCATCAAAAAAAAATCCAATATTTGTCCATTTGTTTATAGACTCGTTTATGGAAAATTCGGCACAACCGGTAACGAAGTTGAAAAACCGGTTTTCGAAAGTCAAAATTTTGCCAAAAAACGGTTTTTATAACCGGTTTTTGAAAACCGACAAGCCTTAGTATCTACCGTGTGAAAAAAGAGGTTGAGTGTATTTAATGTAGTTATTAATCATGGGGTAAAAAAATTAAGGCTTCTGTAGTACTGTTGTAGATCTCTCGCACACAGCGAACCATCATTTAGAGCGGATGAATTGTAAGTAAATTGCACATTAATTCAATTAACAGATTAATATTACGTAAGAATTTATTTTAACTACGTTTAAATGTACATATAATTACAATGTACAGCACAAGACATTTTTTTCGGTTGATAAATCTCTGACATTGAAAAATATTATAAAATGATTCTCTTGGAGGGCATGACCACAATTGGACAGATAGATAGATACAAAATATCTCAGTCAGATGTAAGAGAAACTCAAGGTGAACACAATTAATGTACTAAGACATAATGCCAAGGGTACACAAATTGATTAAGGCCCTTTGAAACCTTCGGGAGCTTTTTTTTGTTCATTGAGACAAGGGATTGCAAAACCGGTATTACTGAAACCGGGATATCGATATTCGTAGTGTTTATCCAATACTGAATACTGGTTCTTTAATATTTATATTTAAACAAAACAGAATTTTGAATGAATCTATATGAAGCATTTAAGATTTCCATTGAAGGTGCTTGGTTTCAATATCAAATTTGAATCGTTCGAATTGTGAAAATTCACACTTTCTGTCATTAACGATCGAGGATTCGCCGTTCGGTATCTTCATGCGTTCAAGTGCACGAATGAATCTGAACTGACTTCAGTGACAAAGCGTGTGTGATTGAACATAATTTAAACGCTTCAAATCTGTAGGAATAATCAAATATTGACCAAATTGTTCGCAATGAATTGAAATATTTCACACATGAAAAAAAAATATGCACTGTATTATTTGAATTCACTCAAAAGGCCGTATTTAAGGACCAGGACAATCCAACAAAATGTTCGTAATACAAACAAAAACATGCCAATTCTCCCGGTTATCACGAAATACAAAACTTCGGCCTATTAAACCGTCATAGACTAGTCCTGGCGTATGGGTCAGAGTTCTGGACACACCCCTCTTAGAAGGCACAAGTGTTTGAGAGAAAGATCCTGCGAAAGATTTTCGGTGCTGTCTGCGAGAACGGCATCTGGCTACGTCGGCACAACCATGAGCTTAATATAACCCCAACGGTGAGCCAGAAATTGACAGATTTGTCAAAACTCCACGCTTAAATTGGGACGGACATATTATGCATGAATGAATATAAACCTCCGAAGCGATGGAAGAGCGCGACTTCGCTGAATGGATGAGTGTCACAGAACTTACGAGTGCTAGACGTCAGCGACTGACGTAACAGAACGGAGGATTGAGTGAAGTGGAGGAGATTAATTGAGACGGTCAAATTTCACTTCGGACTCTAGCACCAAGAAGAAGAAGAATGCAGAAAAATCATATATTATCTCCCAATAAGAAACTTGATATTATTCCGAATAATGGTTAATTGGAAATAACTGTGTTTTAATTCGCAGCAGTAAATAATATTGATTTTAAAAATGAGTTCGAAAATGAGATATGGTTTTCTACACACAAAGAGAATTGATTAGAATCTTAATTTCTTAAATAATATTAATGTTTTTTTTAATATATGTATAATTATAACATTTATATACAACGACTATTGCAAGAGAAATAATGCATTTATCTCTTTTAAAACTAATGTTTTGACTAAGCATGCATTTACATGTATTATATGTCGGCTGTGGAAAAGAAAAAGGACGAAGCCCACAGTTTTTTTCAAAACAGGTCTTTTTCGATCACAATGTTGACTTGTTGACACAACTTGATACACGTTCTATCAAAAGGATACAAGCTGCAAATGCCGAATTAGTATCTAAATTTAGCTTTTAAGTTTGAAAAAGATGACCTTAAAAACCAAGAAAAAGGACTGAAATAAAAGTTTTTCCTAGACAATTTCTTTGATTAATATTAGATTATGTCAATTAAACACCAGTTTAGAAGTCTGCGTACACTTCAAGGTTGTATATAATTCATAATATGCATATGGTCCAAAATCATCAAAACATGTTTTTTGCGCCTCCTGTAAAATTTGATATGTATGGGTTATATCCTTTTTTCTTTCCACAGTCGATATGTATATTCAACGGAAATATTTTTTTTTCTTTTATTATTAATTAAGTGATTGAAACAAGAAGGGTTTCAATAAAATTGACTTATTATAAGACAACAAATTACAGCAAATTCTGCGTTAAATATAAACTTGGAAATAATTGAACAAATTGTTTAGCAATCACAATACTCACTGCGAGATTTAACGGTAGACAATATGAATTAATTTTCAAATAAAACACTTATTTCTCTTTGCATACTGCATGCATAAATTTAATTAATTTGCAATAAATTCACACTGCACTGGAGCGAAGGTGTGCCTAATTGAATATTAATGAAAAATCCGATGCATTAAATGGGAATTTATTTCCACTCGTATCGAGCGCTTACTGCGATAAATAATAGCAATTGAAATGCTGATTAAGTAGATTCATTTATATAGCTGGAAAACAATAATTGCAACGATCGCGAATTAATTAATAAGAGGTTCACTGTGAATTGTTTCCATATAATCGATACCGAATATATCACTTTTATTCACAACTGCTAAATAAATACATTTTCAAGAATTGATTATCAGATCGCCGATAACCCACCAACACTCCGATGGTAAAAGAATGCTTGTCAGTTGTCACAGAGCATTCAAAGAGTAGTAGGTAAAAAATGATAAGGCTAGAACAGGATTAGCGGTTGACTAATCGCCATCGCCACACCCAGTTATTAAAGGATCAGAAGGATGGGAAGAGAGAAAATAATGTTGATTTACATCACAAACAGCCAGTCTTCGATCACAACTTTGAAATGAATAATTTTCAAATTCACTGTGATCTGACCGGGAATCGAACCCAGACCTGCGTGATCGGTAGAGCAAGCTTTAACCAACTGGACTACAACAGGCGACAAAGGAGAGAACTATTATTGTATAATTGAGATGGGATGGTTTCGTATATTATTACAATTCTATTTAATGATATTTAATTCATGGATTGAAATTTAATACTTTTTACGATGTTTTTATGTACATTTTTACTTGATAGACAAGACTGGGTTTCATATTCTGTGATAACAGTTTTAAAAAATATCATTGAAGTATTTATACAACAAGAGGCCACCCAGTTTCAGAAGCAAACCCCATCCGGTATGCGAGCGTAAAATGAACACTCTCATCACTCTTTATCGTTATGAAATACGATAATGCAAGCGTTTATCTTATATTAAGTTACATTACCTCGCATGTGCAAGAGTTTATTCATTTTAAATATGTTTAAAAAAGCTTTTTAAACTGGTAGCAATGACCACAAACCAGATATTTACTACCACTGAGGACATAAGTAACTTAACTGAAAGTTATGATAAATATCATAAATAATGAATACGTAAGAAAAAAAAATTCCCGGATTGGGCACTCGACGTGAAATTGTGTATAATTTGAGAAATGTTTAGGTTTGTTTTTAGCTCACCGAGGAATTTGCAAATCTCAAAACGCTTAAGTGATTTACCAGTTTGCCCAAATTATCTCCATGACTCGTTTTTTTTAGCTCTTTCAAATACAAACTCCTAAAAATTTTCGGGATTCGCTAAAAAAATATTAATCCCGGGATTTCGGGATCACTAAATTGGACGGGATCCCGGGATTGGCGACCCTACATATAACCTTTTGTAGAATCAAAAGGTTACATAATAATCAAAATCGTTTTGACCGATTTTTCGTGTAGTTACCAACATACTGTAAATAGGTCGCGTGGTTAAAAAAAAAAAAACACTTGAAACTCTGAAATCGTTTGTCAGTGAATTTGGTTATGTATAATTAATAACTAGCTTACGATTGTCTGGTTAATCATATTTTAAAAATAATTAGGATTTCACATTTACGACTGCAGTTAATCATTGTAATTTGAAGTGATGATATGAAATAAATCAGTTGTCATTCTTGGAGGTGTCACCGCTATCAATCGTATAATCGTGAAACGGAGACTGCTACGGCCTCAGCATATCAATTATTAAACAAAAATGGCGATAAATCGTCTAAACATTTGACGGTCGAAGGCGAAATTGTTTTTCGTAATCGAAGGCCTACATGAGATACAGTTAATAAACAAAAGGGCATACATATTTAAACATAACAATCTACTTGATCAGGGTTATTCTGCACTTTATCTTAGGCGAGGATCCCATTAAGGATATCTTCAGTATTTAAATGTAAACATTTGAAAGAACCAACACTTGATCCCGGTGACTGATCCTGAACATGGAGAAATATAAGATAAGATGTTCAAATTCATTTGAACTAAAATTGTCTTTAAAAATCATGGTTTGTCAAAAAATGATCCACATTCTTTAATTGGTCAACGTGTTGCTTAATTGTGTAATTGGCACTAGGGCATCCAATTCCGAATCCTCTTTGTAATCCCGGGATTGACAATTTTTCCAACCCCAGGACTGAACATCCACCATAACTCATTATTTAACAATTGTGTTATGTTAACGTTATTAGTAGTATCATTTTTTTGTAGTCTGTTTCTATTTTCCCTTCCTTGCTTCTCATTTTTATAATATATCATGTTAAAATCATTCGTACTTTATTACTTAAACAACCTTTGTGTTAGTAATACACTGAAGATGTCTCTGAAAGAGGCGAAATACGCGTCCACTATTAGTAACACAATATGTAGAATAATCAAAGGTTTTTTTTAATTTCATATAAATTTAATATTAAAATTACCACAAAGTTACCGCAGAATCCATCGAAAATATCCACCATAAAATCGTGTAGAATTTCGGGATTGACAAATTTTTGGTTGGCAATTTTGAAAACCCAGGAATTCCCAAAATGAAACGATACGAGAACTTTTTTTTATAGCTCTTCCCAGAATTTTCAATTTGAAAAACCCAGGGATATGCGAAATTCCCAAAATAAAAAAATTAGGACGATTTTTAGCTCTTTCGCGATTTTTCAAAATATCCTCTGGTTGCCTATTTTCAACAACTTTTCGAGAATTTTGCATTTCTTAATCTCAATACCGAATTCCCGGGATTTCGAGATCACAAAATTGGACGGGATCCCGGGATTGGAGGCCCCAATTGGCGCAGATGTAATCAACATCGATTTTATTCAATTGGCGATTCCTAATTCCTACCAAGCCATTTTTGTCAGAACAAAATGTCTGTAAAACATATTTACATTTAACATTGTAATTTATACCACATGTCGGATTGGCGTTAAAACATTTATCCGGCTATAAAATTAACAAGTAATAAAATGTTCTCGTTCAAAAATTTCAATAAAACAAATTGACATGTTACAGTATCAGTGACGAATTTTAATTATCTCTTTAATTCTTCAAACTAATTCTTTAATCATTCAATTAAACAGAAAAAATGGAAGTATTCGCTTCCAATCTTTACTCGGTATTGTAAACACCTCAATTTTACAGTCTTTCAATTCCATGTATCGATTATTGGATTTATATCTAAAGCTAGTAGGAAAAAACCAAATGCCATTTGTTCAACGCTTAAATTCTACCATAACTGCTTTACGGTAGCGAATCGTAGCACATGACGAAGACTCATACAAACCGTATACTGACGTCATTCGTCAAAGTTGTGATAATTGTCTATCAAATGACTTGCAAACTTTAAAAAAATATTGGTTTTTACGCATCTCATGCGTTTTTTTAAATTATGACATTAAAGTTTCTATGTTTCTGCCCTACATAAGCGGCTTGACGGCCTTGGCAAGTGAGGCGATATACACCGCTATGAGAAAATGATTCTGACTTATCTCTGCTTTTCCAAGAGGCGAAACACTTTGAAATGCTCTATTTGGAGTTAATATTCTCCGTGTTGGGAGTCGACATGGTAAAAAAAATGTAATGCATTAACGTGGTGCTTATTTTTTATAATAATATCAAGACAGTCTGATTTAATTTGTTGTGGTGAACGTTTTTCGTGTTATCAATAGCCGTAAAAACTTTTAAAATTGCTTCGAAACGAAATCTCAAGCCTTGAACTTTTTCGGCAGTGTCGTTAATCAGTATAATGGTGTGTATAATGCGAGAAAAAAATAATAAAAATCAACAATGTCAAATGCGTTTAAATGTAAAGTGAGTATAACCATTCAAAGTTAGTCAATCAAAATGAATACTAGTATAGTTCGCCTTGATGGCTCTTACAACTCTAATAAGATCAAATGACTTCCAATGCACAGTAAATTTATATAAAAAAGAGAAAGTAAGTTTATAATTCTTGGGCTATTCTTGATTATAAAACTTCACCAAAAAACTTTCCTGCTTAAAATAAGTCTCTCAACCTGCCTTATCAGAGGTTTGACTGTAGGGCCGGCGCCACTATACAGGTGAAATGGGCAACCGCCTAGGGCGCAAACCATTAGGGGGCGCTTAAATGGAGTATCAAAATTATTTTTATTTACTCTGATAATAATAAATAACAGTGCATTTTATTTTATTTTGATGTTTGTATTTGTTCGTTTTTATTATGTATCGCATTCTATGATTCGAAAAAAAGAGGTTGAGCGACTAAGTAACAGTTCAAGTAGAAAGACTTCTGTTGAGACATCTCCATTAGGAAGACATGTGTTATACATTATAATCGGACATGGATATATGTAAAATTATTTATAATGATCTTGAATTGTTTTTTCCCGTATTTCGGAGAAAAATGGGACGATTTGTTAAAAAGGGGGCGCGCCAATAACCTTTGTCTAGGCTAGGACGCCAAATAAGCTCGCGCTGGCGTTGGGTTTGAGACGAGAGCTTTTTTTCGATAAAAAAAATATTTTCTATGCCATATCGAAGTCACGGATAACTTTTATTCCTAACCAAATTAAAAAAAAAAAAAACGCCTTAAAAAGTCGTTGTATAGAAACCCCGCATGACTATATGGTCATGCTCATCCTTTTATTACCGTGTAATATTGAGTAAGGACAGTAGTGACCGTATGGGCTCGCAAACATTCGGGGTTGAAATATAGCTAAACGTGATTTTTTTTTAAATATTTACAATTTGACCTCTTTAGTTCAACATAATTTCAATACAAATATTTTAGCAAAATAACTGTAAATAATTTGATGTTTTTATAAAAAAATAACTAACAGTTTCAAAAAGTAAATTTTAAAAAAAACGGAAATTCAAAAAATCGCATGTGCTTTTGGAGGTCGTTTCTGTCCCCACGGCTGACAACTTACTGTAGTCTGTACCCTTCTTAACCAAATATGAGCGAAAGCAACGATATTCAGGTAGAAAAAGGATGAATAGTGGGATCAATAGACAACGATGTTTATTGTGACCATATGGTCACGCTCGTCCTTGGAGGCTTAAAGGATATTATGGTGAAAAAAATATTCCATTGGAGACATCGAAATAATTAAATTAGTAGACTGACTAGAAGAACGTGTTAATAATTTATTTAAAGTCAATGATAAATTTAAAATGGTATTTGAAAAGTTAAACGCAATTATTCGACAGTTAATTTTTTTAAAACCGGTAGTACGAGAATTAATTCAGAGAGTGTTTCCCAAGCTAGTGAATTAATAATGATTTACGATCGTTAATAATTTAAACTTTATTGCTAAGTTGTTTCAAAATCTGGTATCCACCTGTTATAATCGATGATGGCCGAGTGACACGTGGTACCGGAAGGGTAAAGAAACTAATAAGCATGTCGCCAGTGTAATAACAACACAGATCCTTAAACTTCGAGAATCCTTAAATTTATTTTGGACATGCAGCAAAAAGATACGTATGATACGTTATAATTTTATTTAACAATGTAAATGTGTCCCATTAGAAAAAAAATGTGAGTGTTACAATCGTTATTCAATATATTTGTTACCTTACGCGGGTATTCAAAATTGTCAATTTTTTCGATCAACTGGTGGTTTAGATTTTTCAATTGTTTTATTAAATACACCGGAATATAAATTGAAGATACTGCTTACACGAAGGTCTATTTTTGAAAAAATCGGTTTTCGGTTTCCAATTTATCCTAAAACTCCGTTTAAATCGATTTTCAAAATTTCATAAAAAGTGTAATTGAATAAAAAATGAATAAAAAACAACATCGTTTATTTAAACCAGTGGTTCTTAGCCTGGAGTGCGATAAAGCATTTCCGGGGCGCATATACATATATAAAAAAATGTATATTAAATGATATAATTTAAGATTTCGACTGAAGTTGCATGGTGGAATTACAATATTAAATTTGACAGTTCATTAAATCAATTAAGTCAGTTCAAGTTCATCCGTGCACTTGAACGCCTGAAGATGCAGAAAGGCGAAACTTAGGTCGTTAGTGACAAAATCCGTGTGAATGTACATATTTTTTATATTAAATGTATTAAAAATACGTACATAAATTTTAAAGGGGGTGTGAAAACATATTTTCAGATTTAAGGGGATGCGGATCACTAAACAGGTTAAGATCCACCGATTTAAAGAATGTTAAATTTTTTCTTGTTACAATTATAACCGAGGCAATTTCAAAGTTATAATACTAAATTATTTTTAAAAAGTTGAACATAAATTCTAATATTTGAAACAAGGTTACCAAATAAAAAAAAAAAAAGATTTCGAGAGTCGCGAATTTCGTTTGAAAACCGGGTTTTCAAACCCGACAAACACTAATTGGATATGATAAATCTAGTATGAGGCTTACCTTCCATCCAGCTGAAGAATTGCTGTCTCCTTTATCTTTGAAGTAGGGAACATTCTGCACCATCCATTCGTAGATTTGCGACAGCGTCAACCTGCTGTCTTGAGAGGAAGTGATGGCTTGGGTGATCAGGTCAGCGTATGAGAGGTTTCCCCAGGCGTTTCGACGTGAACTGTTCTTCTTCGATGCGGCCACTGACGCCGGGGAGGGTACTGCCATACCACCTTCGGTGATAGAAAATAATTAGAATCTCGACCACTTAAATATGAACCCCTGAGAGGTGAAGTGAGCCAAATGGTATTTAAAAATAAGTTAGATGCGTTATAATATACCACATGACTTCCTATGTCAAAGATAGGCATATATGAGTTCAACCAAGAGTCACATTTTGTATTTTCATATATAAAAAGGGCCACACAAAAATCACGTTCTCATGAAGTATTAAATACACAAATATAACACCGCCAAGCCATTAAATCATTCAATATTTCTCTTAATATTGTCAATAAGTATTTATCATTTTAGGTATTCTTGCATATATACATTTTTAAAATTATATTTTAGCTTCTAACTTACGTTTAAATACTGTCAATACACAGTGAAACTGAGATGCCATCATGGCAGGGAATGTGTTTTTACAAAATTTATAAAAAAATCTTATATGCTAAATAAATTATAAAAAATATTTTTATCAAGAGATATTGCGAGCCGCACATATCCTAGTAAAGAGCCACATTCGGCTCTTCACGCCTGGCCTATATAATATAACATAAATGTTTCTATTCCGAAATAATAAAGATTAAAATGGAAAATATTACATAGGAAATAACTAATATTTTTTTTATTATCACCGAAATACTTCGATATTCGAATATTAAGTTAGCCTGCGTAATCAGTTTGCGTAATTATTAAAAAAAAAGAATTCTATTTTGGTTATTCTCACAAAGCCGGAAATGGATATAATTCAAGTATTTTTTTCGTTAAGTCCGTTTGGTCAACATTTTAGCAATACATTTTTTTTTGAGAATTTGAAAAAAATGTGGAGTAGACATAGATTTTCGAACAATTCGAAAATTTTCAACAGATAAGAACATGTATTTTAATCCAGTGGCGGATTAAGTACATGGTAAACCCCAGGCGCAATAAAATTTCGAGGCCCTGTTTCACGGATAAAATAAAAACGTCAGAAAAATCCAACTAAAATATAAAATCTGAACCAAAAGTATACGATTAAATAAAATAAAATTGTATAAGCTATTTTGAGTCCCCTAAAAATCGGAGCCCCCAAGCGCGCGCCTCATTTGATTTTAGGATAATCCGCCACTGTTCTAATCATATGTTGTATATTAAATAAATGTAGAATAGTACAAAAAATGTTTTTTTTTAATAAAACTATTTCTAAATTGAACACTTCCAGCGTAACGAAGATCTTGCACCACATATAAAATATGCTAGTCAAGAAGTAGTATGCCTATCAGCCGATACTTTTACTACGCAACCGTACAACTTCGTAATAAAAATACGCATGTTTTTTTGAACCAGTTACCTTGTAAAATCCATTCACGGACGCAAAGTGTTAAAACCTCGAATCGATAAATTAACTCAATCTATTGCACAAATGGTATTTGAAACCACTCATTTATTTCAATCCAATAAAATAGCTAAATTGCATTCGAAAATCAACTGTGATTTTCAATAGCTTGTCTCGGTGTTACTTTGAGTGGAAATCGTAAGGGCTGCCTTTACTAAGCTTGCCAAAACTTATCAAGCAAGCGTGTGGAATATATTTTTATATAACTAGAAAGAGTTAATTTTCAAAATAACTAATTCAATAAATATAAAATTCTGTATTGCGTTATATGTATTATAATATTATATAATATAATTCGTTCAATATTTTTCAGCGACTTTTTCTCATCTAACATCCAACCCAGAGCTGTGGAGGTGCGTGAAAAAAAGACTTTTAAACTTACCACCAGATCGTCTTTAGTCAGCCAAGCATACAATGTTAAGACTTTTAAAAAAAAAATTTAAAAAAAATCGAGCCGCTCATTTTTCACGACTCCGGCCAAAATACCACGACTCCGCGACTCCGACTCCACAGCCCTTCATTCAATACTAATACAATAAAAGTAAGTCAGTCAATCGAGATACACGCTCATCAATGCTTGGAAAACATTACCAAGTTTGTTTTTTTTCGTTGTACAGCAGACGTTGTAGTTGTCATGCTAATCAGTTACCGAAGCAAAAATTTACAGTACGTGATATTTTTATCGCGTACATTTTTATTACATTATATGATATATAAAACGACAGATTAAAAAGCCATTTTCTTTGTATTATTCGATTTTTAACTATAAAATATATTTTTTCTTATCCATGGAATAGGGAAAGAAGGATAAGGTTATAACAGAATTAGTGGTTAACTAATCGCTATTGCTTGCTACACCCAGTTATTAAAGGATCAGAAGGATGGGAGGAGAGAAAACACCCAGTCTTCGATCACGACTTTGTATTAAATAATTCTCAAATTCACTGTGATCTTAACCTTTAGAGGAGTATGGACTCGACACAGGAGTGTCTGTCTATAAGCATATATATGCTCTAAGTATGAATTACATATATTCATTGGGAAAAAGTCACAAAATTATCATGTGAAGAAAAGGCAGTAAATTAAAGTAAGGTCTGTATAAATCTATTCACTCCTCTAAAGGTTAACGGGAATCGAAATCAGACCTGCGTGATCGGTAGAGCAAGCTCTTACCAACTGGGCCACAGCAGGCGACTATATTTTAGATCTGATTTATTTAATATATCAATAGATAAAACGAATCAAACCAAAAACTATTTAGAAGAGTTTTTGTGAACACACTTCGGATACGTTCCTAAAATATTTTTTTTATGACAAAGTGGTACACTTATATTTAAGTGACCAAAGTGTTTACTCGATTATCAATACAAAATATTAGAATGAAGATGCTAATAGAAAGGTAGGAAAAATGTGTTTAACTTATTTGTGAAGCATAAAGCATTCGCGCGTTATCTACTATGAAATGCACATATAAGTAATACATTCAGATGAAATTAGATTATTAATATATTTTTACGAGTGCACTCGGAACTTTGGCCGGAGGTGAGCAACGTCCCTGCGAACGGAACAAGATGTTCGCGGGCATCTGGCCACAGAGGCACGACAAGGCCAGTCAGCCGAATAACTCGCGGTCGACCTTGCCAACGCTTTCAGTGCGTCGAGTTTTGAGTTCGCGCTCGTTCCGATTCGGCCTGTCAATTTTTTTTCTCGCTTCGTCCAATCCACCGATGCGATAAGGCGCTTGCCGCGCACAATCTGGCAGATTTTTAACCCGTTCGGGAATGATAAAAATAACAATAATTTCATTATGAAATAACTTTATTATCCACGTATTGTGCTACAAACTGTGACACGTGTTTCGCCTCTTACTTTCGCAAATGTTTGCTTAACCTTTAGAGGAGTATGGACGTACATGTACGTCGGCGCTTTTTTATCTGTAAATGAGTATGGAAGTACTTTAAACTCAACAACAGAGTGTCTGTCTGTAAGCACATACATGCTCTAAGTATGAATTACTTGTACACATTGAGAAAAAGTCACAAAATTGTCATGTAAAGAAAAGGCAGTAAATTAAAGTAAGGTCTGTATAGATCTATTCACTCCTCTAAAGGTTATGTACGAATGATTTTAATTTTATTATTCTGATATATTATAATAAAAATCAAATAAAAATGGGAGGCATGGAAGGGATGATAGAAAAACAAACAAACAATAATGGTAATAGAAATGACATTTACATTAACAAATGATTAACTAATGAGTTGCATCAATTAGGGCGGGTTAAACCGTTGGAAAATAAATTTAACAGTGGCGAACCACAATAATTTCATTCTAACTGTTGGTGTGCTCTACTACTATTCTATGTTTTAATTTGTAAATATTTTCTTTCACTAGATTATTTTATATGAGCGACATAGATAAAAATACATAATAGATATGCAATGCGGCGTGGCACCCTTGCACATTCGAGGCCCTAGCCAACATCTCACAAAAGGAGAACTACATGTTTTCTAAGTGTATAATTTTACTCAAACAAAAGAAACAATGAATACCAAAAATGACACTTGGAAGACAACCTCATTGTTACTTTTGTTTCGCAAACAGTCAACACTTAGACCCTGGAAGTTCTCGTGTCGCGTACTGTCTAGGTCAGGGTTTTTCAACGGTGGGCCATGTGGCCCTCCAGGGGGCCACAAAGATTTATTTTTGTTTTGGGGAGCCACAACAGAGTTAAGGGGGGCCACGGGTATTGATAAAATGGTACAGGGAAGAGCATAATGTCGGACGTCGCGCAGCTATTTTTTGTAAATCCGTAAATAAAATAAATTACTGGCATTCTAGATTCGAAAATCTCGAAAGAGCTATAAAAAGGTTAGGTTTTTGAAATTATAATTTTCATGGGAAGACAAAACAATAGTATGGGGGGCACAGAAAAATAAAGACACTCAAAAGGGGACATGCTCCTAAAAAGGTTGAGAAACACCGGTCTAGGTGGCCGTACTATATCGAAAATAATTCGATCGATTATGAAATAAAAATAAATACATATTTATAATCAAATGCGTTTAACTATATCCACATGGAGTGCTTGAAGACTTGAACCAGGGCTGTGGATTCAGAGTCGGAGTCGTGAAAAACAAGCAGTTCGATTTTTTTTTTTTAAATGTGTATTCAAACCACAATAGTCCATGGATAGTGTTGAAATTACACGTTTGGCTGACTAAGGATGATCTGATGGAATACTTATATACATATAAGATAAAATTAAATTATTGAAAAATGTCTTCGGAGTCGTTTTTTTTACACGACTCCACAGCTCTGGTATTAACTTAACGAGTCAGTTGGAAGTCATTGATTGTGAGAGATGAAATATTCGAAAGTGAAAGAAACTGCTTAATATTAAAGATCAAAATGCTCTGACTGGAAAAGAGAGTTACATCAATATCAGTTAAGTAAATATTTTGTTTTATGAATCAAGGGTTAAAGAGTTGGATTGATATTTTATTTCGTCCCAACGTTTATGTTGATAAAGTCCCCTGTTCGCAAAGGTATAAAACAAATACACATTAACTGTAAGACAAATAAATATTATAGTATATTAATATATTTTTATCAATGTCCGCCCCTAATATGGAGCATATGGGTTATTAATGGAAAAATCTCAACATAAATGTTTCTACAAGAACTGCTAATTATTTAGTCGTTCAACCACTAAAGAATAATTGTTCAACCACAAGAATAGGGCTACGACAGGACTTGTGGTTGGCTGATCACTTTCGCTAAAGCCGGTATTTTTTTTAGGATTAGAATGTTAGGGGAGGGGGGAATTTTCAGACATCACAAACAACCATGCTTTCAAGCAGAAATCGATTGAAAAAAAAATGTTCGTACTGGGATTTGAACTCGTGAGGTCCGGCTCGGAAGTCAACGACGTTGACCACTGTGCCATGGAAAATCAAAATATCAAAATGACAATTTTAAAATCTAAGGTCACCTAAAAGCAGTATTTTTTAAAAATAGTATACCAAATATAAAAGTGAATAGCTGGCTTAATAATCACAATATGACGTTAATCAAAAACTGCTTTATTATCCAGTGTAAAACAGGAACATTTAAATATAATATGTCAAAAATACACAATATAATAAATATATATTTTTTTAAATATGTAAATCATAGTTAGATCTCTTTATCATAATATAATTCGGTTAATTATGCACATAGTTGAATTAGTTAAACACTTTAAATATCGCTAACTGAAAAGCATCTGATAAAATGAAAATATCGATTTTGGATACGTATACAAATCGATTTGTTGATAAATTATTAAATCCACTTAATGCTACAATTCAAAGCAAAATTTTGTTGTAATATTTATTGATATTGAGCAACTTCAAAGCATCAGTGGGATAAGTAGGATATCTTGATAAAAAAATATATATATATCGACTGTGGAAAAGAAAAAGGACGGAGCCCACAGTTTTTTTTCGATAATCACAACGTATCAAACTTGATACACGTTCTATCAAAAGGATATAAGCTGCAAATGCCGAATTAGTATCTAAATTTAACTTTTAAGTTTGAAAAAAGATGAGCTTGTGAAAATTGAAACCAAGAAAAAATACTGAAAAAAAAGTTTTTTCCTAGACAATTTCTTTAATTAATATTAGATTATGTCAATTAACATCAAGTCTCTGTGCAGTCAAGTCAAGGTTTTTGTATGTTTTATAATTTGCATATGACCCAAAATCATCAAAAGATAATAATAATTTGATATATGTGTGTTACGTCCTTTTTCCTTTCCACAGTCGATATATAAATACTACTAGAATCCTCTTTGGCACAAAAGAAACTAAATAAAAATAAAATTAATTTCTAATGTCAAAGTACGAAACAAACCTTAAAAATCAATTAGGTCCTTCTAGGCTAATAATTTTGATTTATCTCACAGCTGCCTCCGGGTTTATCTAATTATATATATAATATTTTATGATGATGGTTTATTGATTGACTATACATATTTAATTTTTATACGATACTGGATTGTGATTATTTAAATACACGATATAAATAATATTTTCAGAAATCTTATAAATATAATGTTCTACGAGAAACATAGGTCTTATCAAAGTAAACATAGGTCTTATCTGTGTTATCAAATAATTATTGTGTTATCTTAATCGGTAGCTCTTGATAAGATAAATTTTCAACTCGAATGCGAGTCCATTGATTTGAAGTAACTACGTTATATTTACATTTTTTAAATGTTTCCATTCAAACTAAAAAGAGGGCGTCATTTTACCACACCTGCTGTATTTATTTTTTTAAACTTACAGTTCCCAGCGGGGTACATTTACAATTTTCTCATTTCAACAATTCGCTAACTACCAAAAAATATCTAACTATATCGACAAAACAGAAAGGACACTGAACACCAGATTATCAGAACATATGGCAAGTCTTTAGATTGAAAAAAGACACGTCTACTTTTGTTAATTACTTAATTTTGGAAGGACACGTGTTCAATCAGGAACAAGGGATAAAAATGTTACACCCAAATACGCACTTAAACGCCTGAAGATGCCGGAAAGCGAAACCCGGGTCGTTAGTGACAAAATATGTGAGAATGTACATAGTTTGAACGATTCAAATCTAACTCATATTTATTGAAATCTTTCCGCACTTTTCATAAGTTGTCAACATATAACACAAACACTCAATATTTTTTTATTTATGATCCTCAGTGGAAAGTCAATCTAAATTCTAATACATACATCAAACAAGCATATTATACAATCTAAAATTATTTGTATGTTGATTAAAGCTCAATAAAGATTAACGCTACACATCGTGAAGAATTAATAATTATAATCATTACTCCGTTTCTCATTTATCAGTTCATGACAATTAAAAAAAAAACCAACGGGGGTCTGTTATCTCTTATCTCACACAAACCAATGCATAGTGCAGAGAGATAAAAGTGCAAAGTACAATGCAAAGAACAACTTCCACAATCTATCTCATCATGACCCAGTGTATGTAACCAAGTAAGTTTTATTGCTAGATAATAAGTATGTATTATAGCATAGTTTTTCAACCTTTTTTGGGCACGTGGCCCCTTTTGAGGGTGATATCTTTACCTGTTTTGTAATATTGAAGTATAAGCTTTATAAGGAATTTTGGGGTTTCCCAAAATAAACACCGTGAGACCTTCTTTTTTTAGCTCTTCTGAGACATTCCCATTTTTAAAACACACTAATTTGCGGATTTCGGAAAAAAATCCCGAGGCACCTCTAAACTGTACTGTGGCCTCCCGTTGAGAAACACTGTACTATAGTATGCTCTGCACACTGGCTTTGAGGGGAAATTTAAGAACAATGGGAGTAAAAACAATGAAACAAGCATCAATTTCAAATTTTATAAGAAAAGGTGGATAGAGAGAAAAATATACTATGTGTGTAACGGATGTATAAATAAATTCTAACTGTGTATTTTTGCTTGAATTGCGACCAACGTTCCCTCTAAGCTGCGCGCGTGCGCGGCCGCGCAGCAGTTGGATAGCACCCGCGCACTCATTCCGGGCTGGCGCGCACTACAAGACAGTTGCTCAATTAATATTTGATCGGTCCGCGCAGCCTCCACGTAGCCTCCGCGCAGCTAACCTTTCGGCTTAGAGGGACCGTTGATTGCGACTTTGTGCTATTTGACCGCTCCAAATAATTCATGTCTTTATATGATGTGTATGTTTGTAAGCATTTAAAAATACATATTTTCTGATATAACGAGCAAATTCAGTCGGTACCGTCTTCCTCGTAATAGCCAAGTTCGATTGTACTTATTTATAGTTTGCTTCGGAAAACAACGTTCCAATTTACAAATCGAATGTGCGTACCCGCCATTATGCTCATCAAATTTCGATATCTTGCAAGACAACAAATTACATACACGTGGTAAGTTTGAATGTCACGATTATGACTTGTCAAGAGCGCGGTCCAGGGCCGAATTCTACTGGATTGGCAGAAGAAATATAAACTGGCGGAAGAACCTTGCTGGCTTATCTGTCCATTTGTAATTATGTATTGTTCGTAACGGGTATAAGCGAGACGAAGTACACGAGCGCAAAAGAGACAGCGACGCTTTGGTAGGTGGAGTCGCTGGAGCTGATCATTTTTAAAAAATCATACGGGTCCTATGTATTTTAATATTCACAGGTGTATATCGACTGTGGAAAGGAAAAAGGACGTAACCCACAGATATCAAATTTTACAGGAGGCTCAAAAAACGTGTTTTGATGATTTTGGGCCATATGCAAATTATGAAATATACACAACCTTGAATTGCAGGGAGACTTCTAAATTGGTGTTTTATTGGCATAATCTAATGTTATTTAAAGAAATTGTCTAGGAAAAACCTTTTTTTCGGTATTTTCTCTTGGTTTAAATTTTTACAAGCCAATCTTTTTTTAAACATAAAATCTAAATTTAGATACTAATTCGGCATTTGCAGCTTACATCCTTTTGGTGGAACGTGTATTAGGTTTGAGACATTGTGATTATCCAAAATAAGCTGTTTTGAAAAAACTGTGGGTTAAGTCCTTTTTCCTTTCCAAGCCGATATGTAAAAGATGGATTATTCCGGTTACTTCAGTGGACGATCACGAGTTTTTTTTTATTGATAACACTCAAAGTAAATAAAAAATATTATTGGAATAGCGCCAAAAGAAAAAAAAATACATCAAATAAATGTTCTAAATATTGTCCTCACATACCTTTGACTGGTAAGAGAAAATACATCGTTTTAAATTAATTACATTACTCCCAACCCTCCCTTAACACGGATGCTAGATTCTACTAGATCACCGAGTTTGACACCAGAATTGGATGCAATGGGCTTGATTGTCACCCGCCGTGGGTTTGTTCGTTAGGGTCTACTCTACCGATCAGGCGGGTCTTGGTTCAATTCCCGGTAAGAACAATGTCAAATTTATCGTGCACTAATTCTGTTATACGAATGCATAACCACAAAACAACCAACAGATCAAGCCTCTTAGCGAATTCGACGTTGTCTGAGAACTTGTCAGTTACATCACTGGTCCGCCAGTAAGAAAGAGCCTTGAGGTAATTATGCTGAGAATATTTTATACATACCAACTTGCACAAAATAATAATAATTCCTAATGAGCATGGCGACGAGGGCTTTTCAGTTTTGAAAACCTGGTTTTCAAGCAAGTCTTAAAACATTTGAAAGTCGTTTTTTATAACTTGTTACACCCGGTTTCAACTATTAGAATTTGTATTCAATTAAAAACGTTATTATTTTGACTTGAGACTGCCAAGTAGAGCTTATACAAAAACCGACTTTTGAAAAAACCGGTTTTCGAACAGTATTGACTTTCTGGTTTTTTCATGTTTTCGAAGTTTTTAAAAAACTGGATAATTCAACTAAAATAGCGAGAAAAAGTTCAATTTTTTAATGTATTTATATATAATACATAATAATACACAACAAGAAATTATTTGGTGTGACTCTTCAGAAAATATGATTTAAGAAAACACAAAGCGTCTAATGATCGTTTTGTAACAAAATTTCCTGATATCGAAAATACCCTTTCGCTGGATAATGATGTGGGGCATATGGTCTTTAAGCCATCAAATAAAAGATCCAATTTTTCTGTCCATTTGTTTATAGACTCGTTTATGGAAAATTCGGCACAACCGGTTACGAAGTTGAAAACCCGGTTTTCGAATGTCACAAACTTAGCCAAAAAACCAGTTTTTAAAACCGACAAGCCCTACTGCCAAGGGTATAAATAAAACGTGATAAAATAATATAGTTTAACAGTCAGTACACATCAATGAATGTCTTGAAAATAATATATAAAGGTATATTTTTTAAATTATTTTACTATAATTAGTCCACCGCCGAATTGGAACACTGAATAAATTGTTTCTAAATTTATACATTATAGATACCAAGAAATTATGACGTTTAAAAATCGTCATTTTAATTGATTTGCCCTTTTGTTAAACTTCGAAATAGGCTTAAATCTGGTTTTAGGATATATTGGAATTTGAAAACAGGTTTCTTCAAAAGTCGGTTTTTGTATAAGCCCTAATAGCTACCGCTAATGATTATTAGTTATTTAAATGGCGATCAGTTTTTTTATGTGAATAAATTATTATTATAACTGGAAGCACCTTTATTGTCGGCAGAATACTGAATTGAATAATTGCAATAATTTAAGAGTAATCTTGCAGTAAAATAACAAAGATGCAGGACAATGTTATTTAATTTACAAACATTATATTGCATTTTTTAACCGAACCGGTTCCCAATGAGTGGCGCATAGAAACTGAACAGATTTTTAAATGAAAACTCATTGTAAGTCAGTCGCTTTGTTTGTAGAGGGTTTGGCATTTAAGCTAGAAGTGGAAATTGAAAGTGGAAGCCTGAGTGGGAAATTCATTCATTTTTAAAGGCTGCATTCAAGAGACTTCAATTAGATAAATGTACAGTAAAACCCCTATTTACACTAATGTCGGGATAGTGTAATTCGGGGTAGTGTAATTGGGGGTTCCGTTGAACACGAATGTGTTAACATGTACGTGCATTGTTGTATAAATGAAAAATTTGGAATCAGCAAAAGGGACGCACCTTGTCAAAAACTGGATATAATAAAAAAAATGCAATCTTTTTAGTTCGTTTAACAATTTTATGAAGAACGGTTTCGCTTAGCAAGCGAGCATTTTCAACTGATAAACACGATTGAAAAATAATTGGTTTTGTAAACTAAATACTGTAAATTGTGATTTATTTTAACCGTTGCGTAAGGTTTGTGATTCTTATCGGATAACATACTTCACACAGTAGTTAGTGTCAGTAGGGTTTCTGGACCCGACCTATATCTGAACACGCCGGGTAATTATCTCAAACTCGTATCCGAACCGGGTTCGAGTAACTAGAATTTAATGTTTGAAAATTAAATATTTTTTGTAAAAATCAAAATCCATTATTACAGTTAATTTACTTTGTGTAACTAACAACGTTTCGAGAAAAAAAAAACATGTTGGGTTTACGATAGATTACATTTGAAATTGATTTTGAGTGATTTTTTGAAATAAATAAACTTAAAAATATGATGCAATAATATTTTTTTTATGTTTGGATGTTTTTATATTTGATTTTAAACGCGAGTTCGAACCCGACTTTCAGAATATAGAACCCGGAAACGACGGTTTTTTAACACTCGGATTTTCAGAAACTAAGCATTCATTGTGGTAAAAATAATCAATGCCATTGACAGTCGAATTAAAAGTCACAATTTCAAGTTTTTAAGTGTTTAACACAAGTGGAGGTTCTGGTTTTTTTTAAGACATCCATCTAATCTTTCAAGTTTTTTTTATCGTACAACGCAGGTACATCTCGAAGAGTCTTCAAGTTATAATAAAAATTTGAAACCGGTTATTGTGATTTTTATTTTTTACAGCACAGCTGGGCCACGCAAGGCCTCGTCACTAGGTCGACATGATTTATATATAATATTAAAAAAAAAAAACTACGGGATGATACGGAACAGGAAAACATTGAATCGATCTGGGTATTCCTGTGACTGTAACTGGAGTGTGAAGATGACAAATTGATAAGACAATCGATTATATATCATTTACTATACATAAATATCGACTTTGGAAAGGAAAAAGGACGTAGCCCACAGTTTTTCAAAGCAGTTTTTGTTCGATAATCACAATGTATCCAACTTGATACACACTCGACGAACTCATATGCCGAGGTAGAATCGTCATTTTTTACTAAGTCTATTTTACTGTTTGCAATTTTGACAGGCCCAGCTTTTTTCAAACTTAAAATTTAAATTTAGATACTAATTCGGCATTTGCAGCTTACGTCATTTTGATAGAACGTGTTTCAAGTTGGGTTGCGTCCTTTTTCTTTTCCACAGTCGATATGTTTATACTTCATACAAAGCGAGACGACTTCAAACCCTGATATTTAATATAACACAAATCATTACAGCGATGAATGTTTTTGACAGGAAACTTAAAATTAGGCAGTCAAATTATCTCGCGCCAAAATCGGTTACAAGACTAGGGACGTCACGTGTTGACTCCAGTATTGTACACGTGACCGTTTTGTTTATGTTGGTTATCTTGGTTGGCAACACTGTCATGTCATTCCTAATATGAATTTAAAATGTATACATTGTTAAAGAGAAGTAATTGCATAGGTAAAAGTAGATTCGAACACGCGACGATTAAAAAAGCGCCAATTTAATATGCTCACCTATTCAGCCGATAGCTCAATAAAAAGAGGAAAACGGCTTTTTCTTGGAACCAGTTTTGAAAATTAAAATAACATAAAGATGCAATTGACAGAACGCAGCATTAAAATACAAGTAGATAATAATTGAGACGTCTGGTATCAAAAGCAGGATTGTTTCATACATGATGTATAAAACAGTTCTGCTTTTGATACCAAACGACTAAATTATACTCAGATCGTTTCCGTATTTTGAAGTGCATTTACGAACAGGTGTGTTGCCGTACAATTTTAAGTTAGATAAGTACCTATTATACAAAATATACTGCGTAGTTATACGATTTAGTTATAGATGTTTCTGTATTAAAATCTAGGAATGAAATATTGACGACAATTTTATTTTTCAACTGAAATATGCAAGCATGTAATATTTTCAATAGTCCTGGTCAGTGGCGTCCGATCAATGTGGAATTGGATCAATGCACCCCTTGTATATTCGGGGGGCGGTTATATTTCATGAAGTAATATTCAAACATAACAGTTATACTATTTACTCATTTTAAATTCTTCATGTATTTATTGTCTATAATAAATATGTCGCCTGCTGTGTCCCAGTTGGTTAGAGCTTGGTCAACCTATCACTGGGTTCGATTCCCGGTCAGATCACAGTGAATTTGAGAATTATTCAATTCAAAGTTGTGATCGAAGACTGGGTGTTTGTAATGTCAATTCACATCATTTCCTCTCCTCCCATCCTTCTGGTACTTTAATAACTGGGTGTAGCAATAGCGATCAGCCAACCACTATTCCTGTTTTAGCCTTATCCTTCTCTCCCTACTACTACTACTCACTTTGAAAAAAGTGAGGTTGATCGACTAACAAACAGTTCTCGTAGAAAAAACTTATGTTGAGATAATTCCATTAGGAGGCCATATACTCCACATTGGGAGCCGAGATGGATTAAAAAAATATATACAAAAAATCGTTTAATTGATAGAATATAGCTTAATAGGATTTTAAAATCATCTCAGCTGAGTGAAACATTCCTTATTATCATTTAGTAATAAAGTTTATCTGTAAAAAATGAACAGGCAGCCAGTGACGTGCATAAGTAGTGACCTCTTATTTTTTTAATTAAAAATTCGTATATCAACCAAGACGCACTATTTATTTTTAAAATATATATCAAACGTTAGCAAAATCAAATAAATAAATAATGATGTTAATTAAGTTAGATTTGTTAGATTTGTTAGACCTGACAATCATTAAAAAAAAAGAAATCTTTTCATTTACATCATTTTTTTGTAATGTTGAATAAATACCAGTAGAGTATGTATGATTTTATAAGATGATATTCTTCCGATATAAATTCGGATATAAAAAAACTCATTTAAATTTATTGTGATCTTCTCTTTGCTATGAACACAATCATTAATTTAATCGCTATCTATACCCTATAATTTAGCGAAAAAAATAAGCAAAAAATCTGCAACCGAATTACACCAACGTTATTAAAACCGGTTTTCAGAAATCGGTTGGATGGCAACACTGTTTTTTTTTACATGGAAGTCAAGAACAATTAAACGACACAATATGTTTTACTATAAATATAGTATTTTTATAATGCATTACCTAGGTATGTATTATTTTATTAAAATGCCGCGATTTCGCAAACGCATTCTTCGAAATGACCTGACGCAACAAAACTAATATATGTAATTTATTTTTTTCGGCGAAAAAATTAAGGCATATCGTATTACACGATTTTCAATAACGCCGTTTTTATGCAAAACTTTATATAATCAAAATTCAATGACACTTAAAATCGTAAAAAGGCCACGGATTTAACGGAAAAATACGTAAATGATTTCTGGTTGTAAAAATAATGTAAAGTAATACTTCCTGAATTATTTTCCTTACATTTTTTTATCGGTATTATCAGTCCCCCAAACCTGTTGTGCGGAAAAGCGTTTCCTGGCTGCGGGAGAATTTTTTTTATATTTCGACATATTTTAAAAAATGTGTTAAATGCATAAAAAAACAACCTAGTCATTAAAATTTGAGATATTATTCTGTTTTCATATGTAAATGTGTGTATTTATTTTTTAATAACACAAATATCTTACAACAGATGTTATTTCCAGAATTAAAAAATCGGAATAAATTTTCGTATGGATATAGTATGTGGGGAGGTATATTTATTGTGACTTGCATATGAATGCATATCGTGTCCCAGTGAACTGGCTTCATTAAGGATTGATCACCCCTGTAGCGATCACGTCCTTCCATCGGCAGCGATGGTAAAGTAATGCAAATGATCGAAACCTTAGCGATAAAGCAGACTCGAAGAACTTTGATGCTAACGCGCCCTAGGACTTGAACAATATAAATTTGATAATAAAAATAATGAATTTTATAAATATAAAAAAATGCTTTCTAATCAAAGTTGGCTGTTAACAGCTTTAATGTGATATATTATTAATATATCAAATGGCGTCTACAGAGTGATCAAAACGCATCAAAATGTGTACGAAGTAAGCAAGAAATATTAATTTGGCTGAGATGCGGGTCAAGGTCGAGCGAGGCAGTGTCCGATTTGACGTGGTTTTAATACTGAATGTGCACGCTACGCTACTTAATTTTAAAAAACAAGCATTCAAATTTAACTAACAACTAATAGAAAATAAAAATGTATACTAAAATATTTAATCAAGATAATTGCGTATATAAGTGCGGTATATTTCGGGTTTTTTTTATCAATTAAATCTTAATAACCCGCACGTGACGTGTCGAATTTAAAATCGAGTAGAAAATTTGTCATAAATTTGTACGCCCAAATTCTTTCGGACATCGGCACGCCAGCTATTATTGAAAGAAATGAAAAGTTGATATTTTACTTACATAAAAAAATAGATTTATGCCAGTAAGTAAGAATTTCGCGCCACGGATAGAGACCTAGTGTGGCGAGTTGCCAGATCGGAGAGTTAAAAACGAACGCCGAGTTTCAATAAGATTTTGCGATTTTTTTTTACATAAACACAAAAATTTGCGCTCATGCCAAAAGGTGAGTAAGGTTTGTGATTAAACTTCACCGACGATGATACATGCAGTCTTGATTTGATGGATTTCATTTTAATGCGTCTAGAATTCCTAGTCCTCTCTTCCAGTGAAATTTAGTCATTATTTACAGACCAGATCAGTTCCAATCGATAGTTTTTCACCATAATAATTAAATAGTGTGACTTATATAAGTTGGCCGATACCATAGAGTCCAAAGACAATATTTTGTACAGTATAGGTCTTTAAATGACCGTAATGTCGACCACATGCTGTAATAACGATTAGAAGAATTTACTTTGAAGAAGCAATATGGATGTTTAGTTACAGGAACGACCACAATGACGCATCGGCCAACTTATAAAAGTCACAATATTCATACACATTTAATTTAACGTTAATTATTATTTCGTTACAAGTCGCAACATTTTTTAAGGTACTGAACTTTCGTTGTGACCGGAAAGGTATGGCGATACTCCTCAAAGGGTTACTACGTACGGATTACCCCAAAAAAAATAAAAAAATGATAACTCTTACCATTTTACTTTTATGAACTGCGTAGTTAAAAAAAAACTTGAAGTGAGTGGTAAGTGTGTACTAGATTGTTTATACTGATTCAATTTACCAAAAGATTTCTATTTTACTACATACATACACTTTTAATTGTATCTCCATTAGTTAATTAATATTGCATTGCATAATAATTGCTAATAACGTAACCTCATTAATTCAAATAGTCATTTATAATAGGGTTCCTGAATGAATAAAGTTATTACAAGATTTATTACTGTTTTTCAAATTGGTTTTAATGGAAATTATAAACATTGGTCATCAATATGCAGACTGTACTAGGCACCGTCGAGAGTAAATAAAATAGTACCTAATAGATCGCGATTATTTAAATATGGTGTTAGTATTGATTATCAATAAATTAATAATTATAATAATATTATTCTACAGTAGGAGACGTAAAAATGTCAAGTATACAATAATTAAAATTGATAAATATCACCGTAATCATAATATAAGTTATTTTTTACGTGTAGCGTTACTATTTCGTCACGTTTATAGGTAAGGTTAGGGGTAATGCAATACCGGTATTACAAAAAAGCTTTAAACATAATACAGACCAATTGGCATCGCAACACCGGAACAGTAAATTGAAATCGGTATTTAGATATTTCGGAATCATATAAATATATTTATTTTATCTATGTCGGCTCACAATGTGGAGCATATGGCTTCCTAGTGGAAGTATCTAAAAATAAGTATTTTCTACGAGAATTGTCTGTTACTCAATTGCTCAACCTCTCTTTTTTAAAGAGAGTAAAAATACAAGAATAGGACTAGGACAGGACTAGTGGTTAGCTAATCATTCTCGCAGTGGATTTCTGAAGAATGCAAATTCTAAAATCGCTAAAATATCATAAACCGCGACTATCCACAGCTCTGGTTTTCACGTAATTTGACTTCATAATATTTTGTTTTTGTTGACAACAACATTCAGTATTTACCTCACTCGTCGTGGTTTCCCGGTTATTATTGTTTTTGTGGGGAAACGAAGACCTCATAATAATAACAACATGGTTGAGAATTTATGTTGACGTAAGGAAGCGTGTTTTTTACAATCTCATTATTTTTTAGGATTACGTTTAGATATTTCTAATTCCTGTCATATTTCAAACTTATTTCATCCGACCAAATTATACCTATTACATTTTAAAAGAAAGTGTTTAGTAAACATGTAAACGTTCTCTAAAACTGTAGCAACTCAGCGTTTCCCAAACTATGTTCCGCGGAACACTGGTGTTCCACAGAACCCGCATAGGTGTTCCGTGAAAATTTGGAATGGTTTTATATGCTGTAACACATTTAAAAAACTTGACTCATTCAAAAAATTATCTTCATATTGAAAGGAGAGTGATGGTCGATGTCAACGTTTTTTTATAACGACAAGTATCTAGGTATGCTAATATTTTTATGTGATATGTGATGGTTTAAAATTAATATCTAAATAATTAATACGTTTTATAAATATATATATATTTTTTCTGTTATAAATTATCCAACCTTAAAAATAGCTATGTGTTCCGTTAAAGCTTCTGGATTCGTGAAATGTTCGATTGCAGAAAAAGTTTGGGAAACCCTGCTCTAAATCATATTTTCTCAACCTTTTTGGGCCCGTGACCCTTTTTGAGTATCATATTTTTCCGTGGTCCCCAATACCCGTTTTTTATATAAGCATATAAATTTTTCGAGACTCGAGGACACGTTGGTTTCGGAAGCGATGAGGATAAAGATGAAGAGAGAGAAATTGAAAATAATTTTCGGATTTCCAAAAATTAAAAGACGCGAGACCTTTTTTTTAGCTCTTCCGGGAATTTCATTTTTTTTGTCCCTGTCCGATTTTTAAAATCTGGGAGTTAATGGATTTGCCCGTGGCCCCTCAAAACAAATGTTAGGTTACCTTACCTCTCCCGGAAACTTATGCGTACGTAGGTGGTCATTAAAATATAAAAATTGTTGTATTAGTCTGAACTTATTATGTTATTTATATTATTGTTGCTTATTTTTGCTAAGGCACATTTCAATATTAAATTATAATAATTTATAACAAGGAAGCTTGTAAAAATAATTCTCTAGTGAAGAAGGCATTGTGTGAATATTTGTTTCGGTTTTAGTGTCAATCAGATTATTTGAACTGATAAGGCAAACAAGGGCAACAAATCTGCTCCAATGACAAACTAATTATATATGCGAGAAAATTAATTCTAATCGACGCTTATTAATCACAAATCGCTTAAGAAAACATGGAATAGATCTCATGGAATTTTACTTTGGTGTTAGAAAATATGCCAGCACTATTTTTACGTAATATTTGTTTTTTAGTCATTTTTAAATAGGTACCAATGTGTAGTTCAAATAACATTGAACATAAAAACACGTGTATTTATAATATGTTTTGTTTCATTTCACTTAAAATGAATTTTGTTTCAATTGACATGTGGGATTTTAAATGGAAAAGTGTTCGGTCTAAATAGCTTAAAATACGTTTTAAGTACATGCGTGGAAAAACTGTAGTTCAACGATACAAGTACTGCTTTACTATCTTATTACAGCAGTACTTGTATTTTGTACTTTGTACGAAAAGGCAAGGGTGGGCTGGAAGGGGCTCGCGCGAGCCTTTTGTTAATTTAAAAAGAAAATAATATTTTCAGATCAAATTAGTATATAACTGCAATTTATGACATATATTATCTAAGCCGGCTTCAGTAAACACAGCAGTACATTTTTTACCATTTACATTGTTGAGTTTACGGTAAATTGCATCTTGTTACATATTATAAGTGTATTGAGTAACAAATGATTGGTAATTTAAGCAGCGGTGGGCTGCCATTCAATATCTTAACAAGGAACTCGGTAAATCTTATCCATTTATTTTTATCCATTTTCGCTCCCAATGGAGCATATGACCTCCTAATGAAAGTATCTCAAAAAAGTATTTTTTTTCTACGAGAACTGTTTGTTACTTAGTCGCTCAACCTCTCTTTTCCAAAAAAAAGTAGTTAGGATAGAATGATAAGACTAAGACAGGACATATCTCTAACCCATGAGGTCCGGCACGGAAGCCCACAACGGTGAATGAAAAAATGAAGGGGCTACGAAGTCTTGTTTCATAATCAAATTTAACCATCTACAGAAATTGCAGTTAGGTGCTGATTTTATCTAAGACGAATGATTTTCTTATCTTAACAAGGGGCTCGCGCGAGCCCCCCCGAGCTCCCTCCAGCCCACCCCTGAATTTAAGTATTGCATATAATTGCATAGGAGCAGGGTTGCCAAGCGTCCCTATTTGAGCGGGACTGTTCCGAGTTCAATCGACACATCCCGAGTCCCGCATTGCAAGTCCCTCTATAATCCCGACGTGTACATGTATCAAAGTCTTCAAAATAGTGAATGTCCCGATCTGTGATTTTGGAAATCTGGCAACCCTGAATAGGAGTGATAAAAAAATCACGCCTTCCTCAGAACACCGAGAATTGCTTTGATATTAAGCGAACCCCTTGTTAACGTATTGGCAGCCCACCGCTGCGAAAAGAAGTATCGTATCAGCTCAGTGTGTTAGCAAGATACCTCGACATGCGGAATCGCTCACTCATTAATTCATCGAATATAACGAAAGCATTATTTATTGCAAGAATTTTACCTACACCATTGATAGTGTCAATAATTTTAAACGGTCCAAATTATAAACGTTTTTAACTACATCTTGTACGCTATTTCTTCGATGACGATAAACCATATTTTCTGTCTTCAAAATAAAAGTAACAATACAAATTATTTAGAAAAGTATTATTGCTGATTCCACCCGCGGTTAGCTTCTAATATGTTAACAAAAGGCTCACTTAATGTCAGAATTTCGTGGTGTGCCGAAAACGGGCAGATTTGTATATCACTCTTACTCAATTACACGGAATTAATAATAAAACAATGAAACATTATGCAAAAAAGCTAAATATGTGGTAAAATAATAAATATCGATAGCTGAAAGAAGAGCTTCCCATCTCAGATTGCCAGAGTCAATAGTACTACGATTATCCCAATATGTACGTATTTCAAATACAATTCAATGTTTTAAACGTTATATTATACTTAAGCTGTCATAGATAATTTAATCTTCATGTCAGAAATGTCAGAAATGTCAGTTATGTGTTGATTTGACCTAATAATATTGCTTGTTCTTGTTTAAATAATGGGCCTCCACCCCACCCCAGGATGCCACCATAAAATGATCTGAACTAGCCGTATCTTGATCTAGTGCAGGCATGGAGAACATGCGGACTTTTGGCTATTCTGGTGCGGCTTTCTGACCAATTCTGTATTTTTTTGTAAATTCCTGAGATTTTGGATTTGAAAATTCCTGGAAGACCTAAAAAAAGACCCACGCTGTTAATTTTGTGAAATCCGCAAATATCTGGGCTTTATAAATTGACATGAAATTGTTTCCGGCCAAAGATTCTCTAGTTAATTTACTGCAGTCTTATGTCAAATCAGAAAAATGAATGCGACTTTTTAGAGCGGAGAAGGTTCCCCACCCCTGACCTGTATGACCTTAACATTAAGGTGACTATTTTAAAAATTGTGCGATATTTTTTAGTACCTATCAATACATCTTTTACGTTTTATAATCCTTTTCGATCACATAATATTTATTGTATTGTATTAATTAATGACGTAAGGAATTTGAAAACACCTTTTATAATTTATGGAAACAAAACAAAAGTGAACCGTCGAATATGATATCTGAAAAAAAATACTTAATAGCAATATGGCAGCTGAGAAAATAATTTGATTAACAATACATTATGTATATTATTTGTATATGTTTCTTTTTTCCCGATAGATATACGACAAATATTCAACAATCAATTAATTCATTTTTGTTTGACGTAATCATGTTAACCCTCCAGACAGGAGGGCTTTTTTTTGATAAAAAAAATTTTTTTTAAGCCATATTGAAGTCACGCATAACTTTTATTCCTAACCAAAATTTTAAAAAAAAACGCAAAGTCGTTGTGAGGAAATCCTGCATGACTATGTGGTCATGCTCATCCTTTTATTACAGTGTAATATTAGTGTAATATTAGTGTAATAGTAGTAAGGACGAACGTAACCGTATGGGCATGCAAACATTCAGGGTTGAAATATAGCTAAACGTGATTTTTTTTTAAATATTTACAATTTGTCCTCTTTAGATCAACATAATTTCAATACAAATATATTAGTAAAAGAACTGTAAATAATTTGATGTTTTGATAAAAAAAAATAACTAACAGTTTCAAAAAGTCCATTAAAAAAAACGGAAATTCAAATAATCGTATGTGCGGTGGCCGTTTCTGTCCCCGCGGCTGATGACTAACTGATGTCTGTTCCCTTCTTAACCAAATATGAGTGAAAGCAACGATATCCAAGTAGAAAAAGGATGAATAGTGGGATCAATAGACAACGGTGTTTACTGTGACCATATGGTCACGCTCGTCCTTGGAGGGTTTAAGATAGAATTTATGAACACCACTTTAATCTCGTTATTTTTTAAAAATAAACAGTGTATTTTTTGATTTCTGTAAATACGAATAATAACATGGCAACAGTGGATAGTAATGTTAATTATTACTTACATAAATACAAAAAATAATATATACTAAAATCGTTTAATTTTATCACGTATATTATACAGAGGGTACTCCCTGTTTTTTTTTTTTATCTAGTAGCTTATTCTACATAATTATTTTTAATAATAGCTTGTTTATCAGCAGATTACGAGATAGGGTGACTGTCCTATAGTCAGCCGTGTCCAGTAGTCAGCCTTTTAGCTTAAACATGAATAATAATGTTAACACTAAAAAAAAAACAGAATTGTTTAAATATGTGTCGGTGTTAACCACTTGAAGATGTATGTATATTTGTACTAAACTGACTTCTAAAAGGTAATACCTATGAAAGGCTAACTACTGATTTTTGGTGGCTGAGTACATACTGGATTTTTTGTCATTTTATGGAAAACTGTTCTTAGTTGTGTTTGGAAAAATATTATCAGTTTTTATTACATTATTTGGAACCTGTTTTATAAAATACCAGTGGCAAAAACATATATTCATTAATTCAATATATCTTTCGAAAAAACACCCGTCCCAGCGGTGGGTTGCCAATATGATAACAAGGGGCTCGCTTAATCTCAAAGCGATTCTCGGTGTTTAGGGGAAGGTGTGAATTTATTTGTAAATCCTACGAAATACTTAAATAAGCAATCGATTGTTATTAAATGCACTTATGTTACAATATGCAATTTACCGTAAACTAATCAATGTAAATGGCTTAAAAATGCGTATACTGAAGCTGTCGTAAATAATATGTAAGTCAGAAATCGCAGATATACTTATTTGATCTGAGAATATTTTTTTCTCTTAAATTGACAAGGGGCTCGCCGGCCTTAGTGAAATTTAAGAAAGGGCTAGCGCGAGCCCCTCCAAGCCCACCCCTACTCGTCCCTTAACTAGCTGACTACTGGAACATTCACCCTATAATGATAAACAGTATCCATGCATAAGATATTCCAAATCCCAATATTTATTTTAAAACTGGACCGTTTTGAGTTATTTAGCATTTTCAACGAGTGCTTTTTAATACAACATCAACGTATAATGTTATCATTTTTAATTATTACCGCCAGTCAATAATAATTAGTAAACAATATTAAATTCTGTTTTTTTGTGATTTCAACGGCCAATTACGGGGTATCACATAATATAAATAAAAAAACAACATTTTTTAATACTAATTCTACAATTTTATCAAATTATTAGTTGTTGTTTTGACTATGGCAAGCATTTTCAACATATTTCAAATACAACGAACAGCAATAATTGACTTCTATGAAAATTAATAATTTACATATAACTTTTTTTTTACTATGTCCGCTCCCAATGTAGAGCATATGGACTCCTAATGGAGTTTATCTCAACAGAAGTGTTTCTACGAGAACTGCTTGTTACTCGGTTGCTCAACCTCTCCTTTCGAAAGAGAGTAAGAATAGACAGATTGGGCTAGGACAGAACTAGTGATTAGCTAATCACTCCCGCTACGCCTCGTTCATAGGATAGGATGGTTGGGAGAGGGAATTGGAGACGTCACATACATCCATGCCTTCGAACAGATATTCATGAATCAATTTATAAAACTGTCCGAACAGGGATTCGAACATCCATAACTGAAGCCAACGACGTTGACCACTCGACAACGCAGGCGACACTTTACAGTATCTAAATATAATGACAAAATTTTCAGTGGTGATAAACCGCGTAATGTCGAAAATAATGATAAGAATAAAAGATCGGATAATTATGCAAAATACGTATATTTCTTGAAAATGACTAATTCTTTAAAAATGATAATTCTTTGAATTTCATAATTCAAATGTTGGTATTTTATTTTCCGCTACAAAATCTTTTACCAAAAGTAAAATAGTTATCGACTTAAGTTGAAGATAATTAGATATGACAGTTCATTCGTTTTGACATTAGAGGGTATAAGTATAATCAGTAATGTCATTTAGAAAAGGAAGGTGTAAGAAATGTATGTAATTAATCTTAATTGAGCACGTATTGAGTATCATATAATATCAATTAGAAAGAAGTGACATGTTTATATTATTATACTATGGTGCTTGTATTAACAATTATTGTTTCTGTGACGCATTTTCGACTTGTAGCATTTGCACCTTAATTACATGTCTTTATTACGTCAATATAATTATTGGAATTTACCTATTGTAGTTTTCATTCATAGGAATCGCTTTAATACATTCATCATAGTGGTTAATAATAACAAACATATAATGATTATAAATAACGCGTTTGTTCAACGAAAAATTTGATATTTTATTTGACTAAAATGTGTTAATTTGATAATTGAGTGTTTATCAGTTGTAAACCTCTGTAACTTAACGGTAAACACTAAAAAGATGCTACGTAAATTCGTGAAATATTAAGTGTTTTGATTTTTTCAATGGAAAGTTTATGAATATAGTTTAAAATCGACACTTTGTTTACGTTTTTAAAAGTGACATCAACGCACAAGGAAAGTGATAAATCAAGGAATAACAAAGTAAACGCGGTTTCCCTTAGTTTCCCACGCCTTCCAGGAAACCACTGAAATGTGCGCACTTAACAATTGACAATTGTTATCTTATATCATATTGCGATGTCTTATGATCAATTAACCGTTAAAACTTTTGATGAAGCTTATCGATAGACAACGCGACGTCAAAATAAAGTAAGATATGTAAAGTATTATTTTATATTTACCCATGCCTGAGAGCTGATGCGTGGAGCATTTGTTGGAGCCGGCGTCCTCGGGAGGGTCCACGTAGTTTTCGGGCCTGGGCAGCGGCCAGGTGTTGGACCTCGCGCGGGTCTGCGGTTCGAATCCTGTCTCTCCGAGCTCTGCCAGGCCCCCCATTCCGCCGAGGCCCGCCAGTCCTCCCATCCCGCTCATGTCTCCGGGAGGAGTCTGCCACGGACTCCCGTATCCGCCGCCTTGCATATCCATCGAAGATTATTGATTTAAGATTGGGTAAAAACGAACACGGAAACGGTGTCACTACTTTGAGGTTTACGGGTTAGTATATTTTGTATCACTCGCACGTATAACTAATTGTGAGCGAGGTATTTAGAGTTACGAATCTCACACTGAGTGTCTTTCCATGGCACTGAATCGGCGAGTGGAATGCGTCCGCGGACGAATGACGGCGGTCGTCGCCTCGTCTTTCGCTTCCTGCGATGGAAGTCGTTATCTCGGATGCGGCGATCCCGATCACCAGACGCGGCGGGGTCGAGCGTTCTTCAAATTATGTAGAGCGGGAGATATTATACAGTCTCGGGCTTTGGCCGTTTGGCCGAATTTGAAATTCAATTCGCGCGAACGACATTAACGGAACACGCCGAACTGGATTGTTTTGGGTCGCGCCTTCGCCACTTTCTGCGGCGTAAGCCTCCGCCGCTCTCTTTCGGCGTCTCGAGGGAGCGTCGGCTCGCTCGGGCAATCTCCGTAAACGTAAACAATGGGACGGCGCACGTGTATCCGCACGGGAGCGGAGGACGTCACTCGCGAGGTCCGCACCGGCGGCTTCCGGGAGGAAAACGCTCCGGAGGGCGAGGACGCCGTCGGGAAGGCCCGCGTGACGGTGACGACACCGACAGTGAAGAGTCGGCTATCGGAGGTCGCAGCGCCGGCGGCGGTCGTGCGAGAGCGCGAGATGGCGTGCGTCGCGTTGTTTGTGCTGCGTCCCTGTCTGTCGGGTCTCGCTCGCGCGGAGATTTTAAATTCGTGGCACGCCGGCGACCGGTCCGCGGCGGCCCCTCGTCACCCGCGCTCCGATTCCTTCTTCGCTAAATATACACGCCGTCGGCGCTGCGTAATTTCATATCGGAGCAGCGACGCGAATTCGAGACCACGTCTGACCGTGGAGTCCGGAGAGCGGAGCCGTCGGCCGGGAGTCGGTCGACGCCGCTGTCACGTCGAAGAAGAGGCGCCCGCGCGGAGTAGAGCGCGACCACGTTCTGGATCGCTCGTCTCTCGAAGAAAACTCGTCGGAGAAGTGTCACCACCGGAGGAAGCACGGAATCGAATAGGACAACCGAACACTGAGTTCTCGCACTGCAAACGTTCGACTAGTATTGTTATTCGACGATGTAAACAAAACACGCGGTTTCGTCGCGGTGTATTGCTGCGTAGTAATTTACGTAAATTTTAAGCACCACGTCCCTACACACGACTACACTGCGAGCTAGCGCACACAGACTGAAAACGAAACGAAGGTTCCGTTCCGAAAGCGATTACGCGCTCGCACGTTCAAATCGTTCGGTATCTATCGGGCCTCTCCGGTACCCTTCGGCTGCGCGTGCGCGCCGCTTCGGAGCGATCAGATGGAGCCACCAGCCGTGCGGATATATGAAAAATGCTTCTCCGACTTTTCGCGGTGTTGTTTTTATTTGTGCGCACATGTTTGTACTATTTTTTTATGTTTACGAAAATGAATATGAGAAAAATACTATCACACGCTTAAAGTCTGATGAAGTGATCATTTTATTTGATGTTGTTTGCATTTATTAATTCGAATATTTGATGTCGTATATTTTTCTCTCCAATATTTTCTGACACTTTTCACGCGGACGTTTTTTTAAAAATAGCAACATGCGTAATAAATTGCCTAATATTGTAAATTATTTAACTCTTCTATATTTGTGTCATACATTTTTTTAAATTTCCATTTCAGCCAGTTTGGATCTTGTTCGATTCTAACAAGACATCTGTTACAGAATAATATCTAAGACGTATAGACACAAAATTTACATTTTTTTAAATCCATGTCCGCTCCCAATTTGGGGCATATGGCCTTTCTACGAGAATTGTTTGTTACTGAGTCGCTCAACCTCACATTTTTTTTCAAACTGAATAGTAACGAATGAAGGATAAGGCTACAACAGGACTAGTGGTTAACTAATCGCTATTGCTATACTCAGTTATTAAATTATCAGAAGTATGGGAGGAGAGGAAATAATGTGAACTGACATCACAAACACGCAGTCTTTGATCATAACTTTGAATTTAATAAATTTACATAGGTGACTCAAACCGTTTCTGTATTTTATTAATTCTCTTAAGTCGGAATATTATTATAAATTAATAATTCGATAGAATATTCCCTTTCGCTTAATTGTCCAAAGAATCCAAATATAAGTATTTTTTTAACGATGTTGCAAATTTACTAAAACATATTTTATATAATTAATTATTGCATATATCAGATGCTCAATCGGTGGGTTATGACTTCCCGGGTGGATCACGAAATGTTTTTAGGCTTGAGGTTTCCTGCTAGTAAATATTTCCGATGGATTCGCCGTTTACTTTGTAACAATTGGAGAATCAAAGAAAGCAACAAAAAGAACAAATGTTAACATACATTAACAGTGATGCTAAATCATGTTTCTTCGACTCTATATATATTAAGAAAAACACAATATTCTTTTGTACTTATTACCACTTTTTATTTATTAAGATCAGAACCGATTTCGCTCATGACGAGCATTGACAACTGAGCGATGAACAACCGCTCGCCATGTGCGAAACCAGTCCTGATCTTGATAAATAAAAAGTGAAAATAAGTACAAAAGAATAATGTGTTTTTCTTAATATAATTCCTTTTCACCAAGTATTGACAGTGAACACACTAAAAGTGATATATACTGTATATATATTGCGTCGTGCATTTTTCCATACGTAAGGCATTCATAGTATCCGTCTTATTAAAAAATGGTTGCCTAACACTGCGTAAGTGCATAGCAATCAATGTTTGGGTAACTCACTTATAATAATTTTGACGGATACTGATTTTAATTTTCTCAGCTGGAATCATATTGGAATTACAAAACTGTAATATAAAAATCGAATTGAAAGCTTTTAGATTTTAATTCGAAAACGGTTTGCAAACCGTCAGCAAACCGCCATAAGTACGCAGACGAACAGACAGTCTCAATCTAAGTAAAACATAATCATGCCTAAGCCACATGGCGGCGTTTAGGGTTTTTACCGCCCTTTATTTATTGACCAAGAAGACTTGATTTTTTTTATTGCACCATGAAAACACTAACTAAAGTTATACAATATGTTTATAATCGCTTCCTAATTCTACCACTTGGGCGCTGTATAAATAAATGTATTATATACCAAATACTTTTCAATTTTACAAGCTTTCCAATTACATTAATTAGTAATCATAATTAAACCTGTTGAACTTTCAATCCAAAGATCAACGTTATCAATTCAATATGTGAGCATTCATTTATTCCCCATTAGGCATTTCCGCATTTTGAATGATGCCCTAATTTTCAAGAAAGTTTTCGTTTATTTATTTTAAATTGTTTCGCGCGCCAAACTTTTCTGTTAAATAATTTAAAATAAACAATCAATAAGAAATCACAAGCCCGGTAAAATTGCTTAAAGCAATATTATGCAACGTTCATTTTACAATAAAATATAATCGTAAAGCTATGGATACTTTCAAAGATGTTTACATAAAATTATTAAAAAAAATACAATTTTTCGTTATATTATATTTATACTTTTATGAAAAAGCATATATTTTTTTAAAGTATACCCTAGTTCCAGATTGCACTTTGTCTGAATTTGGCAGTATCGATTTAAAATTTCCCAAATATTAATTGTGTTTATAATTGACATCATTTGCCACTTATTATTGATGATTTTTTAATTGTATGTTATAGGTGTTAAGCATTTTAATTTTGTGTAATTATAATGTAATTAGTAAATCCTTTTAATTGTTAGTAATTACTTACACCTTTTTATTTCAATTTAACTTGTATAAATAGCACTGTTTAATTTATTTTCCTTATCAGTTGATAATGATCGTGATGAGCAAAACCGGTCCTGATCAAATGAATTTAAGTGAAAAAAGTACTAAAAATCTTTTATTATTTTTATTATAATGCCATTCCACCAAGTATTGACAGTGAACACCTTAAAAGTGAGTATCGAGTTTAGTGGGAGAAGTATTCCAGAATACAAACAATTATCAATTTCAAAGGAAACCAAGACGTTATTATGCTACACTAGATTTTAGTGCATTGTGATAACGGTTGGTTGCTCTCAGGGCCGGCGCTACCATACAGGCGAAATAGGCAACCGCCTAGGGCGCAAACCATGCACGCGGAATTTTTTTTCAGCGATTTACGACAACACGAAATGTGCTTCTTCAAATCTCTACACAAATATATATATATGTAAGTGTATTAAAAAATGTGTCTTTAGTATGAATAAAAAAAGGCGACAGCGGGGCTGGGGAGGGGGAGGGGATCGTCTTTCTTGACGTCATCGAAAACGGACCGACAGACGTAAATACGGAAAGACTAACATTATCGACTATTAATATATAGATTTACAAATAAAAGTACCAAGTATGAATAAGTGACACTAAATTGACTACATTATAAATTTATTTTGTATTTTTTTCTCAGATTATAATTGTGTTTTAAATTACCATTGGTCTTCACTTCAGCTTATTTTTTAATTTTTTTACCATGTCCGCTCCCAATATGGAGCATATGGACTCCTAATGGAGTTTATCTCAACAGAAGTGTTTCTACGAGAACTGCTTGTTACTCAGTTGCTCAACCTCTCATTTTCCAAAGAGAGTAGGAATAGAAGGAAAGGGCTAGGACAGGACTAGCGATTAGCTAATTGCTCTCGATACGCCCTGTACATAAGATAGGGTGGGAGGGGGGAAGCTTCAGCTTATTTACTCTTTGATTACTTTTGTAGTTACAATTTATATGTATTAATGTAGTCAAACTTTTTTCAATAGCTCTGTTCTTCTGCGTACTTCAGCAAACAGTCAGCAAACCGTCAGAAGTACGCAGAAGAACATAGCTAATACCAATTGTTTATTACACTTTTTTTATTTCATTTTGATTTGTATAAATAACACTGTAGCATTTTATTATCTTATCAGTTGATAATGCTCTTCATGAGCGAAACCGGACGTGATCTTAATAAATAAAAGTGAGAATTAGTACAAATGTATATTTTAATTTTTGGATCGATGATTATTTAAAATTTTCATGAAATGATAAAAAAATTCAACATTTTTTAAAAATTAAATATAAGATTATATTAATTACATTTAATAATTATAGTCGCCTGCTTGTAGCTCAGATGGTTCACGATTTGTTCGTGTTGGTTCGATCACGCAGGTATGGGTTCGATTGCCGGTAAGATCACAGTGAATTTTAAAATTATTTAATTCAAAGTTTTGATCGAAGACTGGGTGCTGTGGTGTCAATTCACATTATTTCCTCTCCTACCATCATTCTGATCCTTTAATAAATGGCTGTAGCAATAGCGATTAGTTAACCACTAGTCCTGTTCTAGCCTTAACCTTCTTTCCCTACTTATAAATTTGACTTCATAATATAAAATATTATGAAGTCAAATTACGTGAAAACCAGAGCTGTGGATGGATAGTTGCGGCTTATGATATTTTAGAATTTGCATTTTTTAGAAATCCACCGCGAGAATGATTAACTAACCACTAGTCCTGTCGTAGTCCTATTCTTGTATTTTTACTCTCTTTGAAAAAGTGAGATTGAGCGACTGTGTAACAAACAGTTCTCGTAGAAAAAAACTTCTGTTGAGATACCTCCATTAGGAGGCCATATGCTCCGCATTGGAAGCGGACATGGATAAAAAAATACTTATGGATAAAAACCTAGTGAAGTTAAAACACTCAAAATTTCGCCGATATTCTCGTTTATATTTTACCAGAGGTAAAAAAAAAAAAATGAATTTTCTGGTCTGTTTAGGGAAATTTATGGAGTCTGTTAATTTATCTGGCCCCCCGAGCAGAAATATATAAGACTCGAGTGCTATCATTTAAGTCGAGAGGGGCAAGAAATAGGCCTTCGATTATAATTGATTTGATTCCAGGTGAGTACTAGGTACCAATTATCGGGAGGAAAAGGTTCCAGGAAAGATTTACTGCTATCAACTGATACAATTCTCACGCTGCTCGGTATAACATTATCTAATACCTATATAACTCGTTATAGTTACTTCTAACTGCACACCTTAACTCAGAGGAAAATGGTAAGAAGTTGCAAATTTCTGCGATAAAATTGTGTTATTTATTTATAACAATAATATTATTTGAAATTTAAGATTTCGACTGAAGGTGGAATTTCAATATTAATTTTGAATCGTTCAAATTATTTACATTCACACAAGTTTTGTCACTAACAACCCGGGATTCGCCTTTCGGCATCTTCAGGCGTTCAAGTGCCTTTTATTACATAAATAATGCCCTAGTTGCATCACGGTTTTATTATTAATGAATTGAGGTAGGGGACGGAACGCAATGATTGTCAAGATACTGGGGGTTGTCATTAGGAAGCTTTTATGAACAATAATTGCAACAAAGGACGAAGAAAAACGGCCCCTGTAAACAAAACTTTGTGTAAGGATCGGGTATTTGATTTCACGAATATTATATATTATACTCGTTTGTGCTGTATTTTATTTTAATTAAGTTAAAAAATACATGGTTCATTAGAAACTAAATTATGTTGCCATCTTAAAATATTCGCCTTGTGTAGGTGCATTTATTTAAAACATGTTTTGAATGTTTTATCTTGATTTTTGGATAACTGCTGCTGTAAGTATTGATAATTATTAAAAGGGAGTCATTTTAAAAGAAATTAGCTGAAAGGGGGGGAGACATATATGTAATATATTGCTTTATGTTATTAGGGTCACATCAAGGATGTTTAGATTTCCATTAAGCTGGGTCTTGATCCTGGATTCCTTATCCCGAGAGTAGCTTGAACACAAAAAATTCACTTTTTGACTACCGGAAAAATGTTCATAGTGAAAGTAGTATCTTTAAATTTTACTTTTTATTTATTTATTTTTGTTTACTGGAATAATGTTTATGATTATATTAAGTAACATATAAGGTATAAGAGTCGGAAATTTGGCAGATTTACCTGCTCGTTCAAAATTTGTAAACTATTCAATTGTGCCTTATTTATTTCTAAAATTTCCTGGAAAAACAATTCAACCCCGTCTGCATATGGGAGATAAGAGTGGGAAATTTGGTAGATTTACCTGATTGTTCAAAATTTGTAAACTATTCAATTGTGCCTTATTTATTTCTAAAATATCCTGGAATAACAATTTAACCCTGCCTGTATGTGGGTGCAACATTTTAATCCCATCCTGCCATAGCAGTCACTATAGGGGGGCTTTGATCCTGCTCATTGAACTTGTGGCTCTCTAAAATCAAGTGGTTAGCAAAAGTAGACATGCCTTTTTTCATATTTATATAATTCTTATGAATATAATAAATTATATTAATATAATTCTTGAAATTACTCACCATTCAAATCTGTAGGCATTCCCATGGGTTCATCCATTTCGCCAGAAATGGCTTTAAGCTTAGCGAGCAAACATTTATTTCTTATATAAACACGATACATTCGTTTACTAAACGTAAATTCAAGTTTATCAGTGCGCTTGAACGCATGAAGATGTTGTAAGGCGAAACCCGGGTCGTTACTTTAAACGATTCAAATTAAATATTGAAATTGCACCAAGCACCTTCAATCGAAATCTTAAAGTAATGGTATTTGTTTTAATTTAAAAAATATATATCAACTAGGAAATAGTTTGACGTGATTTTAATGACGTCATCTTTCTTTCTTACTTCATAAAAATATAATATTAATTTATAAAATAATGTATAAAAAAGACCTTACCTTTAAATATATACAGTTAAATACTTTCGTTTTCTTTTCGATCTTAAAATAGATCTTCCCAGTGTATAAACGGTTTTAAGGAGGGAAGGAATGTTCCCTTATAAGTACGTATCCCACCTGCAAGTGATTAGTCAGTAAATTCCACGTGTAATAAACTAATTGGTGATAGCTTTCCTCCTCCGGGCAACTGCCTGCAAAAAAGAAAAACGACTCGCTCCCGAATAAAAGAAGAATTTTCTAAAAGCATAGGAACAATTTCTTTTCGCAATTATTTTTTAACAAATTACAAGCGAGAATTTAACATTTTTCTTTATCTTATAAAGATTATCATTTAATCATTTGGTGAATGTTGTAATAACTGAATAAGGGCAGTGACTTGAATAGGTGTAATAAGGGCAGCTGTAGTGTTTTACACCCTATTTTTAATTAATAATTGTAATTTAGCCAATCATTAATAATCTAATATATAAAAAATAATGTTTGTTTGTTCGTACTTTATGCGCTGCCACACCGCTCATCCGATTGCAATAAAATTTTGACAAACTTTTTGCTTGCACTTCCGGGAAGGTTATAGGCATAGTAAAATTACTTACAGTAGGTCTTATATATAAAAATCAATGTGTGTATGTCTGCCATACAGTTCATTTTAACAACGTATGCTTGCACTTGCGTGAAGGTTATAATACAATTAACTAACAGTAAGTGGCGCGTATGTCGTAACATAGACAATCGGTAGCAAACGTCGAACGTCAAACAAATGAAAACATGCACTTTAATAAGCAGAATGAAAACGCAAACACTTTCTTTCTTTGAGTGTGCATTGCAACACTTGCAGGGAACCGGCAACTTATTATATCGACTGTGGGAAGGAAAAAGGACGTAACCCACACATCTATAATAATCTAATATTAATTTAAGAAATTGACTAAGAAAAGCCTTTTTTTCAGTCTTTTATCTAAGTTTCAATTTTCACAAGCTCATCTCTTTTCAAACTTAAAAGCTAAATTTAGATACTAATTCGGTATTTGCAGCTTACATCCTTTTGATAGATCGTATATCAAATTGGATACATTGTGATCATCGCAAAAAAAGCTGTTTTGAAAAACTGTAGGTTACGTCCTTTTTCCTTTCCAAAGTCGATATGTGTATGTACATATATAAGGTTATATGTACACATAAATACACATAGGGAAATAAAATCAAATCTATTCAATGATGCAGCTTTTCTTAATGACCATCAAGCTATCCTTGACTGATGGTCTGAGTACTTCCAAAAACTTCTAGATAGTGATAATGAAATCACAGCAGCAAACATCCTTCAGCACAGGGATGGGCTGGAGGGGGCTCGGGGTTGGGGCTTGGGGGGGGGCTCGCGCGAGCCCCTTGTTAAATTTCGGCGCGGCCGGCGAGCCCCTTGTTAAGATAATAAAATCATTCGTCTTAGATCAAATCATCAGATAACTGCAATTTCTGTAGATGGTTAAAATTGAAAATTAATTGTCCCTTCATTTTTTCATTCAGAGTTTTAGGGACCTCACGGGATCGAGTCCCAGTACGAAACAACATTTTTCGATCGATTTATCTATTTTCTGTTCGAAGGCATGGGTGCTTATGATGTCTTAAGATTGCCTCCCACTCTTCCGATCCTTCAATTCAACTGGGCGCTACTATTAGCAGTATTATCACTAGTCCTGCCTTATCCTTATCATTCTATCCCTACTACTCTCTTTAGAAGAGAGAGGTTGAGCGACTTAGTAACCTAAGATCTTCATTATGAGGCCATATGCTCGACACTGGGAGCGGACATGGATATAAAAACGAATACAATTTACCGAGCCCCTTGTTAAGATATTGGCAGCCCACCGCTGCTTCAGCATCATGTTCAACCACAACAGTGAGAGTCTGACTTACCAACAATTCAAGAAGTCCGAATCATTAGACTGAAATACATTTTTTAAAAGTCAGGCTGCAACGAACACGTCGGAAAATGTGGAATTAGTCAAAATAAGTGGTTTATTTTTTAATATAATGCATTTCCACCAAGAATTCTCATTGAACATTTTATAAGTGACATATACTAGATGTTTAAAATCGCACAGTTATTGGTTATCTTTATTTTCTTTCACGAGTTACCAAATATTTTACGGTTCTTTAGTCAATAAATTAACTTTTCTCGATAAATCATCATTTGGAATTTGGCGAAATCCACATCAAGAACACTGTCAAAACTTATTTATATCTGAATGTAAAACGTATCAGAAAAATTAAGTGCATACAAACTTTTCAAGATTCTCTTCTCATAAAATAGATGGACGCTTTCGTGGAAATATCCATTGGCGTACCTTCAATATTTAATTACGATATAAAAAATGTACTAAATAAATATTAGACATATGTTTTTTCCAATATAAATCATAATTCGTTTATATAATATTTAGTAAGATCATCTACTAATGATTCCGAAAAAAATATGAAAATATATGTGTACCATAAATACTCAATATGTGTTCAATAAATAATTATATATACACCAGGTACCCATGCCCAACTGAAATTACTTGGTGGACCAAATTAAATAAAACATGTCTCTGATGAGTACAACATAAATATTTTAAAACCTTGTAATAAAATGATATTTTTGTATTAATAAAAAACAAACAGTTCTCAATTAAAATATTTGTTATATTATTTTTTTAAAATCCTTTTACAACATATTTTCATTTTTTATGTATTTACCAAACTACTTTAAGTAAAAAATGTATAGAAAGTTGAAAACTTTCACATGTGGCCCGTGGGCCAAGTTTGAGCACGCCTGATATACACTAACGCCTAGTCCCGTAGTCGAGCAATCAATGCTTTTGTGTTCTCGTCCTACTCGATTGGGCAGTCAAGAGTTCAAACCGCGATATTTACGCTTTAAAATCATTCAATCCAATTTTGGATTTTTATTTAATGGTGTGGGTAAAGATGGATTTCTGTTATGTTTTCTCTCTCCAAATAGAGATTGAACGACTGACATACAAATAATTCTCATTAAAATAACTTCTGTTGAGATGCTCCGTTGGAAATACACAGTGCCACATGAAAATCATTTTCCTCGCTACTAGAAATCCAAAGTACATAAAGAGTCCAAAGCAACGTTCCCTCTAAGCTGCGCGCACGCGTGGCCGCCCAGCCTTTAAAAATTTCAGCGCAACTAACCTCTCGTCTTACATTGGTCCAAAGTCCATTTTTTTATAGAAATAATATTAACATGGATCGAGAGCTTTTCAAACATTTCGGGCAAGGTGCCACACTGATAACAGACAGGCTTTGTACAAACATACTTTTTTTTCTTATTAGTCTTTCATTCATGATGCTCTCGTGCCATAGCTTGGAGAAACCTGCCTTAGATATAGGTAACAGTGGAAATTTGCGCGCAACAAAAACAATTGAGTTGTGAGTCAAACTGAAAATACGTCACTAATTTTTTTTATCGTTTTGTCAATTACGGAGTCCCATTTCAAATATTTTTTAATCGTAATATGAATAGTAAAAAAATCAAATCGGTCAATAAATATGTTGATGATTAATCATCAAAATGTTTTATCGCTTTTCTGTCGGGCGGGCGGCGACACAGAGACTTGTACCCAAATGTTATTGGATGGTCGGGTTCAACATTCTATGTATGTAGTTAAATTTTTAAGTAATTCCGAATCACAGATTTTCTTTTTGACTGAATAAATCCCAACTCACCCTGTCGAGAAAATCTCACTTTATTATTTGACGGGTGTAAAGTTTATTATTTAAATTTAATCAACTTTCTGTGCAAAAACTGACAATGGACTCCTATTATTTATCAACAAATGAATGCGCATGATAAAGGAAAAATTACAAACGTATGGCCCAAAAAAACACGTTTACCTTTAACGCGACGATATATTGGCACAAAAACGGAAACATTCTTCAGATCTACGAGTAGACAAAGAGTATATAACCTCCCCCATCTTGTCCCACGCTGAGAAGTCGTACGTCACTGCTCGATATGTGGAGATAGGTATCACCCGTGTTCGGATGTTATATAATATGTAGGATTATAAAGTAAGCGGGAGATATCGCTGAAAAAAGATGACGGAGCAATAGATAAGATATATTTCCATCGTTAGATTCTCTCTGCGCTCCGACCTAACAGCCAGCAATCGCAGAGATTCTTTTTATGACTTTCCTAGAGATCAAATTGATACTGATACAATCGGAAATGTCTTTTCTACCGGGATTATATCCCCCCTCGGTAAGGGGCGCTAAACTTGGAAGCGCAGTTAATTATTCTTGTTCCGATATAATGATTCATTTACGAAATAGAATTCTGTGAATGTTGAAACAAATACTCATTGATTCAAGATCGGAGAATTCAAATTGGATTCTTCAATCCATGTTTCTGAAAGATTTTGCGTATATTATAAAACAAATATTTTTTTCTCAGTATTTTATTTACAAAACAAATTGAATAAATCATCAAGGTTAACAGTTTTACAGGTAGCATAATTTACCAAATTTACAAATGATATGAAGTTGTTACTTTTTCAGACATATTACATTGCTTACTTACATAATTGAAGAACTCGTATTTATAAAAATCATTTAGGCATACTTTTAGATCAGCATTCGTTACTTTAAGAGAGTAATCATTTCCAACTAAGTAATAAAATTGTTTATTTTTTTTAAGACTATAATGTCTTCACCAATATTCAAATGAATAATTAATATATTTTACGTATCTTACATATTTCACCAATAACTGATGGTTTCCTTTGGAACAACCATACATAATTGAGGCGTTTAGTTACAAAAGGCGAACAGAGAGAACAAATATGGGCATTTTCTAAGCGCAATTTACATGTTTCAAGCGTCAAACTTAAGCCGTCGTGGATAATATCGACTGTGGAAAGGAAAAAGGACGTAACCCCCACAAAGCCAATTTTACAGGAAGCACTAAAAACGTGTTTTGATGATTTTGGGACGTATGCAAATTATAAAATATCCACCACCTTGAAGTGAACGGAGAGTTCTAAACTGGTGCTTAATTGACATAATCTAATATTAATTTAAGAAATTGTCTAGGAAAAACCTTTTTTTCAGTCTTTTTTCTTCGTTTCAATTTTCACAAGCTCATCTTTTTTCTAGCTTTAGCATTTTCAGCTTACTTCCTTTTGATAGAACGTGTATCAAGTTAGATACATTGTGATTATCGAAAAAAGCTGTTTTGAAAAAACTGTGGGTTATTTTTCCTTTCCACATTCGAACGGTTTATCTGGTCGGAAGTGTTCTGGGTACACAATTTTGATTTGGGTGTGGAATGTAAATGGTTGGAAACATTTATTAAAAAAGTTGTCCTATTGTTCCAGTTTTTCCATTTGGGATTTTAATATTTCCGTAAAATGACAGTATATTTTGGCGTATTCTACACATGTTACTTCTTATGTGAATATATATAATTAAGTTGAGTATTTTTTTATCGTTTCTGAGATAATTCTGACGGCCGAAGATCTCGCGCTTCGGTTTATCGTTTGTTTTCTCTGACGTACCCAGCATCCCCATGTACGGTCGTAAACTTTTTGTATATTTGTTCTGCGAGGAAAAATGTCGGAAAACACTAATAAGAGACTGTTGAATAAAAATAATGGAATCTAACAAAGAAAATCTCTACATATGGCCGGTTCGGTTGAACGTAATTTTGCATCAAAGAGGAAAAGTAACAAAGCTACTTAACTTTATACGTTTTCCTGGTGCCATAAAATAAACTGAAAAACTGGGACTCGCTCTTGTAAATTACCTTTCGAATGATTAAGTTGTCACTAAAAGGCAAATGGATTGGTTTGAATAGACTAACAAAATTAGGATAGATTTGGGAAATTCTTAAGATTACGGATTAGCTGTATCCAGGGCTGTTAAGTCGGAGTCTGAAAAATCTTATGACTTCGACCCATTTTAAAAACATATTTAACGTTTTCCTTACTATGCAAAAAAAAAACACGCGCTCCTGAGCCGTGTATCAGTTACTGTAGTAGTGTTATATAATTGTCATGATTCACTCCCGTTTGCCTGATGTGTAACGAACACACAGCTCAGGAGCGCGTGTTTTTTTTTTGCATAGTCAGGAAAGGGTTAATGATGTGTGTTCAAACCACAAGAGCTGACAGTTTTGCCACTGCATGCTAGGCTGACTAAAGATGATTTGATGGTAAACATGTATGTAAGTTAAACGAAAATTATCTAAAAAAAACAATTTGGAGATGTATTCATTTTTTTTACCCGACTGCACAGTTGGTTTTGTCTTCTAAAAATAATCAAGAATATGCGATTTTAATGTGAAGCATTTAAAATATATGCTAATAGTAATGGCTGTGGAGTCGTGTAAAAAAAGACGACTCCAACTCCGACTCTGACTCCAGCTTTAAAATAATTAACGACTACGACTCCGACTCCGACTCCGAAGAATTTTTTCAAAATTTTCATTTTAACTTAAATATATGTATACCATCAGATCATCTGTAGTCAGCCTAGCATGAAATGTCAACACTTTGTACTATTTTGTGTGAATACACTTCATTAAAAATATTTTTCAAAAAAAAATCGAGCCGATCATTTTTCACGACTCCGACTTCGGTCGAAATACCGCGACTCCGCCACTCCGACTCCGACTTAACAGCCCTGCTGATAGTAGATCATTTAAGGCGTTTGGTCATAACTGGGTGTTGGAAGAGCTTATATAAAAACCAAAATAAAAAATAACATTTCAATTAAAATTCTTTATTATAAACACTGTTACAAAAATAATCAAATTTGTTAAAATTTAATTATTATTCCTGCCCTGTACTCGTAAATTGTATGTATATTGTATTAATTTCAAAATTTTTATCGAATAAATTGGTGTATACTAAGTATCAAAAAAATACACTTCATCTCAGTTTATTGGCAACGAAGGCGATTCCAAGTCAAAATATGATCGTTTGCAATTAAACAATGCCTGTGTGGTCGAGTGGTCAACGTCATTGGCTTCGGTTACGAAGGACACGGGCTCAAATCCCGGTGCGGACAGTTTTATAAATTGTTTTTTCGATCGATTTACGAATTTCTGTTCGTAGGCATGGATGTATGTGATGTCTTCAATTCCCCACTCCCACCCATTCTATCCTATGAACGGGCGTTTTGAGAGCGATTAGCTTACCACTAGTCCTGCTCTAGCCCTATCCTTCTATCCCTACTCTCTTTGAAAAAAGAGAGGTTGAGCAACTGAGTAACAAGCAGTTCTCGTAGAAACACTCTCTGCTAAACACAGTCTGTTGAGATAAACTCCATTAGGAGTCCATATGCTCCACATTGGGAGCGGACATGGAAGTCGACAAATATACATTATAAACAATGAATGTCAACCAATCCACAGATGAAAATCAACAAATCCCCCAATTGTTTTGCTCGTCAGAATATATTTATTACATAGTTGACTCTGGAATACAAACTTCATGCAATTGGTAAAGTGTTAATTTAAAATTTTGATACCAATTTTTTTTAGTATATTCTGTTTGTTACAAGAATACTTTTTTATCCATGTCCGCCCCCAATGTGGATCATATGGCCTTCTAATGGCCTGGGTCTCTTTTTAAAAGAGAGTAGTCGGGATAGAACGATAAGGCTAGTACAGGACTAGTGGTTAACTAATCGCCCGTTGTTGAAGGATCGGAAATGGTGGGAGGGACATCACAAGGTCAAGAAAACTTACACTATGCTTATATATATATATACCTCGTTCTTATTCAAATTGGTAGATGTGAAATTTGTTGAAACATGGAAACTATTCTTTGTAACATTGTGTTTTCGGAGGATTATTTATAGGCTTGGATGTCCGGGCTTTCACCCTTATTTTGCAAAGTGTTTTATAATTAAAGCAAAATAAACAAATCGAGCTAAATAAAATTGCATTTATTATTTTACTATTCCCCCACAAGAAAAACACCTAGGCACGCCTGTCAGAATGAAATATTATATCGACCACAATACTTTTGTGACCGATAGAGTATGTATTATACAACTGTGTGAAAAATATTTAGCAGAGTTATGATTTCACTATTTTACCATTTCTTTTTTTTTTTTAATAAATTCTCACAAGAATCCCAAGGATTTTTCATTCCACATGATTTGTAAGAAAAATATACCAAAGTATAATAGTTTTATCACAAATTTATCACAAATTTATCACAAGTTTATCACAAATTGTATGCGGTTCGGCGTGATCATTGGAAGCAAATATTTGCGCGCATAATAGGTTAAATTTCAACTACAAAAGATTGAACAATTTTGATCAATTTGTTTTAAGGCATGCTACTCGTTTTCTGCCTGAAAATTAACTAAATAACACTTATAAAAACGCTGCTATTTAGGAAATTTAATTACAAATAAGAAAATACCAAATTATCATACATGGCAATCAGGAAAACCAATAATTAATATTCGAAATACAAATCTAATATCAGTATGAAAAGGTCAACATAGCATCTCAAATGGAACTTTTTAAAACAAACCATAGAGAATATTTGAAATATGATGAAGAATTTTCGTAAAAATATTTCGTAATTCACATAAATTTTCGTTTTATTTATTTAAAAAATAAGCTTTTTGATATTTTTTTATTTGCAATTAAGCATTATTTTATGAGAGTTTTAGATAATATTCGGAGAGAAATACAGCATGTTGTAAAGCATATTTACCATAATTTTAACCGATTTCTGAAATATTATTTATTTTATAAATTATTTTCTTGAAATCTTTAAAATACCTACAGCTTTGTCAGCAATTCTACTTGCGTAACACTTTTGAAATATCTAAAGGAAACATTAGCATGAGTCGGCATTCCAGTTTTCCAACTTCTATGTGAATAGTTTGTTACGAACTAAAACCATCCACTATTTAACTTGATATCGGATAACTTGTTCAATCGCCAAATTGGTTACTCCTCCTTCCCCCGGTCCTGCTTCTTTTAGCAGGGGCAGATTGGGGTGGGGTCACCCATCAACCGAATTTACTTTTATTGTTACTATCTTGCTTCACATTACCGAAATTATGTTATCCGAGACATAGGTGTGGGTATACTGACTGGGGCATATTTTAGGAATGTATAACTGTTGGTTACCTGAAGTTAAAAAACCATGTTATTTTTTAAAAAATATCAACTTTATGGTATAGAAAATCGTGTAAAACAAATGAAATTATGAATAAGTTAATTACACAATATTTTTCATTGTAGGTATGTCTTTTAATTATAAAAAAATATTATTATTGATCGCTACTTTATTATAAACGGGGACTTTTATGAGGGACTGGATATTTTTTTTTTCATCGCTAGAAATTAACGTCGAATGTTTTAAGATCTTATGAAGCATTTTGTTTGTTATCAGTGTCTTGTATTGTTGATTTTCTTATTAAGAAATTCGCCTGTGTTTTTTGAGTTTGGGAATCTTGTCAGAAAAATAAATCGTGTAAAAATTATAGTATTGGTTCTTAAGAGTGTAAAAAACGTTGTTGAGTGTATGTATGTATATCTTTATCATGATAATTAGAAACGATTTTGTGATTTTAAAATTTCCATTCCGCTTCTCACGGTCAAATGTTTGCTTTCATATCCTGATTTGGAAGCTCTTCGAATAAATAAAAAATATTTTCTTTCGCAACCATTAACAAACTTGCTTGTAATGTTACACTTTTCACTTTATGCAAAATTTGTGATTCAAACTTGTTCAAAACCTAATTATCTCTCTAAAAATGTATACTTAGAAAATAACATACTAATTACAATATAACGAATAAAAATGTCAGCCTCCGCACCACATATAATATTTTTAATACAATCATTTGTTTTTTGAAAAAGAACTTTCTTTAGTCAAGTAAATGGACGGACATTTGTTTGTTGCTACTTACATACAAAACTGTTATACTTGCCTAGTCAAGTTCCTGTCCCGCTATATTAGTTAGGATTGTCTCATTGACCGTTTATGGACTAGTAGAAATATTTTCATTCGAATTTACAAAGAAGATAAAAGCATAAAACTGTCGCTTTTGAGTAATACAATTTTATGGTTAAATTTGTGCTTGATTATGTAGATATTTACGTATACTACCTGATCTAAGATAATATGCATTAATAAATAAATGTCAATGTTAATATTGTGAACACGATTCATTGAGATAATAACAATTGGCTGAAAGAAATATTTGTATTCGATATTTAAAAGGCAACATGTAATTTTTTTTACCGTGTCCGCTCCCAATGTTGGGACATTGCTAAAGTTGATCAACGAGAACTGCTTGTAACTCAGTCGCTCAACCTCAACAAGCAATAGAGTTATGACAGGAATATTAGTAAGTTAACTGCGCTAAACTTTTTCACAACACCACTTAATTAGAATCGTATGGGTGGAAGGGAATTAGCACATCACAGTAAGGCTTGCATTATCGGTAAATTGACGAAAATTTGCCATCGGTAATTAGCGGTAAATTGAAAAGTTACCGGTAATCATCAAAATCTATTTTATTGCGGAAATAAAGACATATTATAACTAAAGTTTTTTGTAGATAAATGCATGCGGAAGAGGGTGTTTTGTTTTTCGACTTTGGTAACATTTTAACACGTATTCTTACTGGCCAAACTGATGACATCTGCCATCCATCACTATAAGCCGGCATTATGCACAGGCTAAAGTATATTCGTTTATGGCACAGGCGTTCTCACATCTTTCACTTTCGGTGCTGAGTATGCCTTAAAACAAAGTATCTTATAAATAAAGTTGTGTTCGCACAAATTCAATTAGTTTAACTGTCATTTTCGCGGCGCAATTAAAATAACACTTACAAGCTTTATGAATCACGCATTAATCACCGCAATCACAACGGACCGCATCACAGGGCAGACGCATGCATGCGTCTCACGCGCCTACTTATCATATTGTAATACAAAATCTGTGCTGCCCTGAGTAGCACTGCGCTGCGTCGCCTGCATACGCATCACTTTGATAGTAACCAGATTTTTATGTAACATACAAAAGTTTTTTTTTACATTTCGGTATTTAGTGAAACATGGTTAGATGTTTTTATTTTTGGATGTTGAACATATTGCCAATATAATTTAATATTTTTATAGTTTTGAACGAAAGCTTTGTTGTGTATTTATATCGCTCAGTAATAATTTATTTTATAATGTGGCTACTAATTGAGTATTGAATCTAGAAAAGGGAGAATCTTAGATCATTTTATTTTTCATAATATGTGTTCAAAGAACTTAAATGACGTAATTATATAATGCAACCAGGCACTAGGTTATTACGGGAAAAGGGAAATTATTATTCTGGTTCTAAGTATTTTCTAATGAAAATAATATTACGTTTTTTTCCCTCTGGAATTGAATACGAGTTACTAATTTCAAACATTATCTGAGAAATATACCCTATATTGATATTACAGAAATCTATAACGGCGTTTACTTCAAAATTGTGTCATGTTTTGACGACAGAGTGCGATCAATTATTACGAAAGTTTTGTAATCTTGTGTTGACATACATTGACGTAAGTAAAATTATTGTGATTTCGATTCTTGGCTTTTTCAAGCCCTATGAGACTTGAAAACTATGTCTGCTGGACCCATGGCTAATAATGTCGGCGGCAAGAAAGATGAGAGCTTTAACGTTTTCTATACCGAGGTAATCATCCTATAAATGCTATCTTTTTGTTATCTTACACTCGAAGCCCACCTTGGAACCTTCAGAGCAGGAATGTTAGGTTAGCTTTATATTGTTGTTTTATTTTTGGATTGCAGGTTAAACAGATCGAGAAGAGGGATTCCGTTTTGACGCCTAAACAACAAATAGATCGCCTCCTCAGACCTGGCTCGACTTATTTCAATTTAAATCCTTACGAAGTGCTTCAAATTGAGCCTGGAACTGCTGTCGAGGATGTTTTGAAAACCTACAGGAAATATTCTATATTAGTCCACCCCGATAAGAATCAGGTAAAATTTAAATACTACTTCTAAATAACATCCTAAATTGCTTAGTATGTTTAAATTGACAGCTTAATTAAATTCAAATATAGAATTCTAGGGTTTGCAACACTGGGATATAGGTTTATTGTATAATCTACTAACTTATCATATCATTACTAACCTTTCAACTGACTTTTTTAATGAAGTATATATTACTTGGGGTAACTCTATACAGGAAACTGATAAATTAACATTTATTATCAGTTTCCCATGTATGATAATTTAACATTTTCCTACACAATTGCATTGTTTTTGTGCGCTATTAGTCAATTTTCGGATAAAAGGGAATAGGATATATTACTTGGGGTAACTCTATACAGGAAACTGATAAATTAACATTTATTATCAGTTTCCAATGTATGATAATTTAACATTTTCCTACACAATTGCATTGTTTTTGTGCTTTATTAGTCAATTTTCGGATAAAAGGTAATAGCGTGCTGTAAAGCATTCTGACACTGAGTTGGCGCAACAACTTGTAGCTGTACTTCAGACACATAAATTGTCTCGAACTGCTTTCTTCCTGACACTCAAACCATTTCATGGCAACATTGAAAAGCTTCAGAATGTCCAGGTTTGGTCTTTTCAAACTTGCTCATCTGAGACAACACTTATTTCCTTAATTGCTTCCACATCATTCAAAAATGGGTATTCAGGATCAATCACATCGCAATTTTCAAAATCGAGATAATTGAGGCTTTGAAATATCTGATTGTCCTATGGAACATCGTAATCCCACCTATTGAAAAGGCAGTCAAAATTGTGTCATTCTCACCGCATTTACTTGTATGTGCACACATATGCATGTTACGTTATGTTCAAATTCATTAAAACCAGTCCTGGTGTATGGCATCTGGCAACGTCGGCATAACCACGAACTAAATAACCTCTACTGTGAGTCAGACATTATCAGATTTGTGAAAACTCAACGTTTACATTGGGACGAACATACAGCACGAATGAATGAAAGTAAGCCTACAAAGAGGAAAACGAAGCGTTGAAAGATTATGACTTTGCTGGATGGATTATGTTTCACAGAACCTGCAAGTGCTGGAGGTTAGAGACTGGCATAGGAGGGCGGAGGATCAAGTGGAGTGAAGGAGACTGATTAAGGTGGCCAAGGTTCACCCTGAACTCTAGTACCAAGAAGAAAAATAAGAATCTATTCGTTTATTTGTGACTTTTTCTATTGCAGGATGACTCTGAAAGGGCCCAGCAAGCTTTCCAAATTATAAACAAAGCATGGAAAACGTTGGAAAATGAAGACTCCAGGAAAAAATGCATGGACATTTTCGAAGAAGCCAAAGAGAGGACGGATCACATGGTAATGGCGGTTATCAGATTTTTATAGAACTATTTTTCAATTCGATAGTCGTTACTAATTGTGACAACTGTCCAGTTAGACATACGGCCAGTTGTTTCAATATAAAAATAACATATCTTAAAAGTAATTTTTGATCATTTTCATGTAATAAAAAATAGCCATGATTTTAAGAAAAATAATATGCCAAGAATACTAATTTTCAATATGATTAAAATTCTCTGAAGTCATTCGGGCCTTTGTTTTAAATAAGTGGAACATTTCCTTCTCCCTAGTAACTAATTACTATGCGAGTCCTTCTCCTCTTCACATCTTTGGTTTTTTAGTATGTTCAGTGGACGAGGAAATATAGATAAAGATTAATTTTACGACAACTGGTGAAGATGCTTCTCAAAAAGCGGGGACAGACAACTAACAAAAGCACATGCGATTTTTGTAATTTATTTACTGTCAAAACCAACCAAATTGAACGAAATAAATGCTTGAATTATTCCCAAGTTATTAAAAAGTAACAGTAGAAGCTTGTCTTATATAGTTTTTTTTAGATGCAACTCAATGTTTTGAGAAATCACTGGCTCAAAACAGGTGTGGCAGTGAGATTAGAATCCATTGGCAGTATTAAATGTAGCCAGCGTAGATCCTTTTTGTAATACCATACATGAAACATTAAGATTAGTACTTTGTGAGCAGTTTTATAAAAATAAAATGATCTAAGCAAAGTAACCCATGAGAAAGAAAAGTAATCCATTAAAAATGATTATTTATTGTTATATTGTGCCTTCAGATTGAAGAGAAACGAAAAAAGCTGAAAAAGGAAGGGAAACAATGTGAGGGGATACCAGAGGACGATCCAGAAAAATACAAACACGCAATTTATGTCATGACAATGAAGGTACTGTTTTATTTTATGTTTTACTTTAATCATCAATTCATTTTACACTAATTTCAAATACCATCTCCGAATTCAAAGTGTTTGTCAATAATCTAAATAGTTATGTAATGGTATGAACGAGTCGGAATCCACCAATACGTGTGAATACAGTGAACGATATTAAAGAGGAATGAGAAAAAATCAATTATTAGTTATTTAGAAAATTCAGTCTGAATCTAAAGAAGATTTCAGTTGTTCTGAAGAAAAAGACAATGCACGCCATTACAGTTGACGCCAATGCCCAAGGCTAAGAACAAATGTAATGTGTTGACAACGCATAAAAGAAAAAAAAACTTTTATTATTTTAGAATTATATACTGACCCACAATTTTAATGTCTTCTATGAGTAGTATCGTATAAACAAAATTCAGTTTGCACTAATTCATTAGTTTCTCGAACATTTCGCGGCAAAATCAAAGGAATACATCTAAACATGCATGCTTCATTCAGGAATCTTTGTCAGCACTATAACGAAGCGCAGAGCAGGGGACAAGCGTGTTTTCATTGCACATGCATACGCAGGTCTGTGCTTCTTCATGTAATACAAAATCGACGTCGCCTGCGTTTTAACATACATTTAGCCTGACCTCTGTGCCACGGACCCGAAAAAAATATTTTTAATGTGGTCATGATAATTTATTAATTAGCGTTTATATCTCTTGATTAATTAGTGTTTTATGTAATTCTTTTGTACAAAATTTAAGTTATCTTGAATGTCGTATTGATGCAAAATTATTTCAGCTGTTTGCTGATATGGAGAGAAGACGTCAACATTTAGAAACAAGAGACATGGAAGAGAGGAAAAGAAAAAGAGAAGCGGAGATCGAAGAGGAAGAGCAGCAATCTTTACAAAAAGAATGGACTAAGAATTTTGAAGTAAGTATACCCAAATTTTTGTCACAACTTTCATTGAAATCTGACCCGTAACTTTGTTAGTCACTTAAATTTCTTGTTCACCACCAAATTATCACTAATAATATAAAATCTGAAAGTTATTATAAACTCTAATTATAAATTATATATAAAAATATAAAACACAAAAAATAAAATTTGGAACCGACGCCTGTTTATAAAATTTTATTCATCGCCAAACGTCAAGTCGAAGTGTTTTTTATAATCACTAACATCTTACAATCAATGTCAAAAATGCAAAGGAAAATATTTTCTGGAGATGCTTGAAAAACAATAATTCAGAAAAATTAGACATCGAATCGTGTAAAATTTCAGGTAAGAAATGTCACATACTTATTTTTTTGATTCCAAAATAAATGTAGAATTTTAACCATTTCCGGTCCTATATCGGATCTCGTTCCACATCGATTTTATTCTCGTGGGTCCTATGTTTTTTTCATTATTAGTATTGAGTTAAAATGCAAGCATACATTTTTTTTCACTCTTATCTATCTTATCTCTTACAACGGTATTCAGTTCAAATCAAATGTTTTTTTTATGAACATTACAATGTGTAACCATCTACCTGCAACCTATACTAAAAGGTCGTTTTAGGGGCTGGCTCTGCTGGGTGCTGAGTTCTGCATTCTTCTTCCCAACAGTCACACTTGTATGCGCCAACAACTTGAAAATTGATATTGTTCTACAAATATGTACAACATGTGAGAGAAAGTCTGGGCCAGAGTTGGGGAACCCACGGACTTTTGGCCACTCTGGTGCGGCCTTCTGGCCAATTCTGGAAAAACGAGATTTGGAGATATCTGGGGAAAAAGTATAGCAAATTGAGGATTTCAAATTCCTCGGTGAGCTAAAAAAAAAAACGAGGTTTGAAGATATCTGGGGAAAAAGTATACCAAATTGAGGATTTCAAATTCCTCGGTGAGCTAAAAAAAAAAAACGAGGTTTGAAGACATCTGGGGAAAAAGTATAGCGAATTGAGGATTTTAAATTTCTCTGTGTTTACTGCGGCTTTATGTCGAATCAGAAAAATAAATGCGGCTTTTTTTAGAGAAGAAAAGGTTCCCCACCTCTGGTCTGGGCTATGAATGCTTTCACTGTTATCATAATTTAAAAGTTTTTCTTATATAAATAATGTCATTATTGATATATTTCGAAAAAAAAATATTGTTGCTATAAATCAAGTGAAAAAAAAAGAAAATATTAGTTTCCCTTGTAATATTGTAAATCTTTTGTGAGCCAGAAAGGGTTAAAAATATTTGTGCAATGCCGCCCGTAATGTTTTCCAATTTTTATTTATTTGATCATTTGCGACTCTTTCATCTATTCATTCAATATGAAATCTATTTCAGGTATACGTGCCTGAAGGGTTAAGCTCTTCACTCCCTATTTCAGTAAAACAAATTATAGTGAAAAGATGCTAATCTAGATCAGCGCTTCCCAAATTGGGGGGGCATAGTATTTCTCGTGGGGGCTGCGAAAATATTCAGTAGAAAGTACAAATATTTTTCCACGTATCATATTTAGGGTATGCATATATTTAAGTCTGTTAAATCAGTGCTTGGGGGCCGCCGCGGGATGCGGGATTGAGAAATTTTGAACAAATTTCGAATATTGATAGGATTTTGGAATCGGAAGAGCTAAAAAAAAAAAAACGTTACGTGATAATTTGGAGAAAAAGTATAGCAAATCGAGGATTACGAATTCGTCGGTGAGCTAAAAAAACGAGTTACGGAGATAATTCAGGGAAAAGTATAGCAAATCGAGGATTTCGAATTCGTCGGTGATTAGAAAAAGACTCCGGGATTGGATACCCTACGCAGAACATGTTTTGTATTGAGGAGGGCCGCGGATTATTTTTTTAGATTTAGGGGGCCGTGGAATGAAAAAGGTTGGGAAGCACTGATCTAGATCATGAAAACTTAAATGGTTTCAAAATTTTGGCAATCACTATCGATCATAAGACAGTGTTTATCAAAACAATAAAACTAATGGTTAAATTCTATAAACTCATTATAATTATTATTGTATGTTTTTTCAGGAATCTCGGCAGACGAGGGTAGAAAGTTGGAAAACATTTCAAGCCGGCGGATCTAAAGAAAAGAAGAAGAAGAAGGTGATGGGATTTAGGCCTCCGAAACCGAAACCGGAGTCCAGATAATCATGTTAGGCTACAATTTTTAGTTTTTAAATAATATGTTAAAACCTTCAATCTCTCTGATGTTCTGGACTATTTTAGTGTATAGGTTAGGTAGCGTTCATGATCACCGATGAGTTTCTATGATAACTTGATGTGACATTTTATTTTATAATACTTCTATTTATTCATTATGTTCCGAACGGAGCCTGGCTCCGCCGAATCGTGAAGGAAAAAATATGATCTTTTTTTACCGGACCTATCTCAAACGATGACTCGAATAAAGTTTTCAATATTAAAATCACGGTTTTCCCATTATTATGATAGATAACTCTCGACATGTTGTGAAATTATTAGGCACTTTGTGATTTAGCGAAACATATTTTTTATACTTGATTTGTGAATTTACCCTCTCCAGTAGTTTTGCATGCATAGCGACGTTGACCGTACGAACGACTGTTTTGAAATCGATATCCTTAACTAAACGAGCGATCTTAGCGTAAAATATCTAGCAATAGTGATGTAGCGAAAATATTTTTTTGATACATTTTTAAAACAAACTGTTGGCAATATTTTTAGTGTCTTTCTGTGGTAAGCTTTGCACTAATAATTAACATTGTTACAAAATAATCATTTATCATCATGTAACTATTATAGAGTAATAATTGAATGTATAAAGTAAGAGAAAGACTGGCGAGTCTTTCGTATAATGTATCACGTGTTATAATAAAGATTGTATTTGCGTAATGGATTGTATTTAAACAGGTGAGGTTACAAGGTATCATCCGATCCTGCCAAAGTATTTTCTAGAAATAAAGTGGCATTTTTTGTACGTATATTTTTTTTGGCCAGAATGCCAATAACTGTCATTTTTATTTTCTTGAATTAACAGCAATACAGTGAAACTTTTAAATGATATAACTATTAACTAAGGCTCTCAACGCGACTTCATTATTTTCTGAAACATGAAAATTCTGTACGCTTCCATGTATGAAATATTTTAAAAGAACTACCTGAGATGATCAACCACCTCGCCATTTGTCACAGTTATGGGAGAATCCGGCAAGTAATAGATTGACAATTCAGAGTAAACATCAAATGAAAAATTTCAACTTTTATGATAAACCCTCTGACATCGATATTTATAATATCAAAATATAGATGCATTAATTCAAATCTGAAACAAATAAGAGTTCAAAATTAATATACAGGGACAATTGCCTGCTGTTAATCAACATTAAAGATAATTTCCCTTAAAAATAATTGCTATTTTTAAGAGTTATTCCAGACTAACAATTTATATCAATGATTCTGTTTGTTTACTCAACCTTTTTTTGTCAGTTATATTACTTACCAACTTCTGCCTGAAAGGTGGCGATTTGTGAGATCAGTTAGTATATTAAAACAGTTACAATTTTATTTAGCGTTTTAAAATTGATATTACATTTTTATCAGTGGCGGTTCCTGACCTAAAATCTTGGGTGGGCTAGAGAAAAGCATATTTCCACTTCACCTTATACATTAATCTACAAGCAAATTAACAAATACTACGACACTACTGCAATGCATGAATTATTATATAATAAAATCAATGCTAATGTAACTAAGAAATAATAGAATACGGAATCCTTAAATTCGTCTCTTTCAAAGTGAAATAACAAGTACCTACTAAAAGCAATACAGAGCTGTCACACTGAAAGTCAATACCTGTCACTTTCATACAATACAACGATATTGGTTTTGTGTTTCAATGCATAAGTATGCGTAATGGGCTGAATCCGTTCAGCCCCCAACGATCAACAGAAGCTTGACAGATTGAAACACAATTGTTTGTGTTTGATGACGTTTCCGTACATACAAATACAAAAAAAATCTAATTGTGCTTGATTGCGCCCCAGTGTAAAGAAATATTGTCTGTGGTTACGGGCTTGAACGATTTAGCCCTTGAGTGGTGTTGCCAGAGTGATGTGACGTTGCCTGTTCCCTGTGAAGTATTTATAGGGTTATTGTTTTTTTTATGCCGGCTCAGTTTAAAATTGTAATACAAAACACAATCGAGAATATGATTGTAGGTAGACGTAACATTGTCTTATATTGACAGAGGAAAATTAAAACAAAGATATTATATTCATTTGGGAAAGGTTAGTTATGCTTATAAATGTATTTATTTTGTTCAGCAGCCGAATTGCTGTTCATTTTTATTCAGCCATCTAAAGTTTTGGGTGAAAAATGCAGGTCGGGCTTAGCCCACCTAGCCCAGTACCTAGAACCGCCACTGATTTTTATAAAAATAAGTTATTTAACTTATCATTTAGATAAAACTCAATACTTTAAACATTATATGGAAATATTGTACTGTAGGTTAAGCTGATTAATTACATTTGAATGATAATTGACTGTTAAGACACTCTGAAACTATGTATTCCTACAAAATTACATTTTTTTATTAATAGTCATTGTATTGTAATGTAATACGAAATTCAATACATGAAATATTTACCAGATAAAAAGGCAATATAAACTATTTATTTGAGTTTGTTCATGTTCTTGAATTCCTGATCACTATGAAAGATAATAAATATATGTGTCGTTAGTCGAAAAATATAAATGGAAGTGTACATAATTTGAACACTTCAATAACATAATATTTTCGGCTTTCTCTATAGTCTCTTGCAACAATTAGGCTGAGCATATGCTGAGACGCAAAAGACGTAGCACAGATTTTTTATTACATTTAGAAGCACAGACATATGCGACAAAGGCATACCCCTGACATGCTCTGCGCTCTGTTGTAGTGCTGGCATTCCTATGCAACGCATGCACGCGTTTTTTTTTTGTTATTGCCACGAAAATTACAGAGTAACAAATGGATTATTGCAGACAGAAATTTGTTTGTACGATACTACTTTTTGGGCCCGTGGCCCCTTTTGAGTCTTTATATTTTTCTGTGTCCCCATACAAATAAGTTTTTCGAAACTCGAGGATTCTTTGAACTTTTCGCTCACTGGCAGATTTCAAAAGGATTTACCCAAGAATAAACGGAAATCCCAAAATGGAAAGACGCGAGACATGGAGGTGCCATATACTCCACATAGGGAGCGAATATGGTCGAAGAAGAAGAATATTTATTGTCAATATAATAAATAATCTTTCTGAATAATAACGCTAGTCAAAAAACTGCACTGCCTTAAAAAAACCATAAATTTTGTATTCAATTATTTAAAACAAGTTTTTTTTTATTTAACGAAATAATCATAAACTCAGTTAAGATGTCTTTGTTGTTAACTGAGGACATTGAAATATATCAAAGAAATAATTTAGATGTTATATGGACACATGTTCCTTCCTATAATGGTTTTTACGTGCTGAATATAATGAATTACCGAGCACTTGTCATGGATTCATCATTATTTTATTACGTGGCAAAAGTATGCTAGTTGAATCACAATTTATGTACTCGGAATAATGATTTGCAATTATCTTTATTTCTCCTTATGATGCTCATGTTATAACATATAATATTCTGTTAGTGTTAGCACATCATTTAATAACTTCTTGTTATAGTTTTAACCTCCATATCTGCCTAGATGGAAAGGAGGCTTTAAATATGGACATAATAATGCCAGTCAGTTTTGCGTTTAAAAGAATAATATTACAACTTTATCATGAAAAGTATCGAAAATAGTGTACATTTATCGGATCTGTTCCATCACACAGGGTTTTTTGGTAAGATTTATTTGCCGTCGGCGCAATTGTTGGCCATAGAAATCTCGTTAGGTTTTCAAGTAGAGATGAGATTGGATAGTCCCCTGCATAAAACGTGCACGCTGTGATGTTTTATGCCTCTCCGTTCTTAGCTTCCATGACAAATTTGATTTGTTTTCTATATGAAATCATACATTCTGAAGATGTGTTTTTTATACAGTTTTATGTTTGTTTGTTCGTGCATTTTTGTACTTTTCTTTTTCATTAAAACAATGGTTTGTTTCAATTTTGATACTACTTAAGAAATGTATAAAAAATAAACATTGTAAAAAACATTGAAGTTAAAATATATATAAAGATGGCCCGTGGCTAAAAATCTGAAAAAAAATTGTTTTCTTTCATCACCAAAATACCTGAGAACTTCTGGACAACGACAAAACGTGGCACTGCTGGAATAACATATATCGTCGATTGTAATGTTCGTAAACTTCCATAAATCCAATCAGATTTGAATGGTCTCTAAATTTTTTTTTATCCATGTCTGCTCTCAATGTGGAGCAAATGGAAATTTTTCTACTACTCTCTTTTTGGAAGAGAATATAAAGGATAGGGCAGGACAGGACTAGTGATTGGCTAATCACTTTCACTACACCCTGTTTTTTTAGGATTGGAATGGTGGAGGGGAGGAATTTTTAGACATTACAAACATGCCTTCAAACAGAAGATTGAAAAAATGCTGTTCGTTATGGGATTCGAACCCCTGAGGTCCGGTATGGACGCCTACGACGTTGACCACTGCAATTTTCACTGCAATCTGGCATTGAAATGATGTAAATGTTCTTTCTTTCATAATTGGTTTTTTACCAGAATTTGACAAACTACTTTGACTGGCTATATTCAATCTGATCTGTTTGTTTCATTTATAAAGTCTGGTATGTTTAACTAGATAGCATTTTTGTAAGGTTAATATGTCGACAAATTATCCACATCGTTTTAAATTGTACTGGTTGATTGTAAGTGGCCCCCATGACATATGACTCCGTCTATATATGAGATGGGCAGGAAAAGGATTGATTTAGAATACATATAATAAATATATGTTTATATTCAGAAAATAATCTACGAATGTGTAATATGATGTTTCAAATAATAACAAGACTACCGTATATAAAATTTATTTCCTATACTATTTTATCCCCATCCACTTGTGATAAATATTGTTAAATATGCATATTTTATAAATATAACACATGTGTTTGGCGTTCGAGCATAATAAAAAATATGTGATCCTTTTTAGAACATTTGTTGAAATCAATTGGACCGGCAAGTGGTTAAGTGTGACGCTTCTCAGTGAAGTGAAATTCTTTTGTCACAACCGGTGACAAAGTTATCAATTTTAATTTTAATTCTGACGCAGACCTGGGTCACAATAATTGGCAATAATACACATAAGATGTATCACTGATAGTGTCTTCCACTGGCTAAAGCAGCAACACATTTCTCTTAACTGATTTTAATTAAAGATGCTTTTTATATCGTCAAGTAGAAAAATTAAAAAAATTAATACAACACTAATTGAATCTCTACAGTTAAGTTGACCGACGTATAGTTCTACTGTACGCCTTTTGTGTTATTTTTATCCTCATTTAATTTCTGGCGAATACATGTGGTGATGTTGCTGCCCTCGTCTATTATCGCCATCGATATATCTCTGATATTATGAATGATGCATCTTTTTAATGCTATTTTTGTTTCATTTATCGTGATATCAAAGTTTTCAACCTGTAAATGTAAAATAATAATCAGTGATTAAAATCGTAAGCGAATTCATTATCTTCAGCGTTAATTTTTATTTAATATGTAATTTAAATTGATGACTGTCATTTCACTGATTGCATATCAAAATAACTTATATTTAAAACCTTCATTATTAAAAATATAGTTTTTTTTTGTTATTTTCAAGAAACATAATGTTGTAACTATAATGGCAAAAGGGTGTAGAGATACAAGCTTTGAATAAGCCAGCATGTCTGACCTTTTTGAGGAATAACCCGTAATGGTTAAATGGCAACCCATGAAAATAAGAGTAAAATAACCCATATGAACAGATATTTAAATAATTTTAATAATATAAAATACAGTATTGGTAAAATCATGAGATATTATTAATGTGAACTTGGTTTTATATATGCTTTGAAAGTCAATTGAATCTAGAATCGATTGTTACTTGTCAAATAAAATACACGGATAATGTTATTTTCTTAAATTATTGTTTTATTGAAAATATCTTGCGACCCACTAAATTTGCCAATCGACTAAATTTTGGATAGTTAGCCTTCAGTTACAGTTCTGTTATAGACGGACATATTATCAGTTAGAATCACCTTTTTTTAATATTAAATTTATGAAGCTTTAAGAACTAGGGCGCATTAGCATCAAAGTTCTTCGAGTCTCCTTCATTGCTAAAACAATTCTCTTTAAATCATGGTACTCATAGCCATTTTACACAGTTAAGTTCACTCATACCTCTGATATTGATTAAAGGTTTGAAATAACAATCAAATATATATCTGAAGTCGGAACATAGGAATGTAATTAGTACTCACTATTTTGGTGACATAGTCTTTAATCCTCATCACGTATAAAATAATTTCATGAGGGATCAGTGTCAGACACGAAAGCTCTTCGCTGGTCGTCGCTGACTTTTTACATCTACTCAGAACGTCGCCAATTGTTTGTTTTAGATTCCAAGTCTTATTGATTATGGTAATTATATTTCTGATCATTTCTTTTGCAATTTTCGACTTATCCAACGTACACGTAACAATAGTACCAGTTATCTCCTTGGTAACTTGTTCAATATCAGTTTTCCTCTCCTAAAATAAAAAATAAAAATATATACCTATAAAGTTGCCACCTGTGTGGTCGAGTGGTCAACATCGTTGGCTACCGCTACGGAGGGCACGGGTTCGAATCCCAGTACGGGCAGTTTTATGAATTGATTTTTCAATCGATTTATGAATTTCTGTTCAAAGGTATGGATGTATGTGATGTCTTGAATTCCCCCCTCCCACCCATCCTATCCTATAAACGGGGCGTAGCGAGAGCGATTAGCTAACCACTAGTCCTGTCCTAGCCCTTTCCTTATATTCCTACTCTCTTTGGAAAAAGAGAGGTTGAGCAACTGAGTAACAAGCAGTTCTCGTAGAAACATTTCTGTTGAGATAAACTCCATTAGGAGTCCATATGCTCCGTATTGGGAGCGGACATGGGGAAAAAAAAAAAAAAAGTTGGTTTGTGATTTGCTGGCTCATAATAATAATATCAACCAGAAGAGACAGCGCGCTCGCAGCTACCGAACACCAGTAGTGGCATCCACAAATGTCTGGGTCAAGCCAATGGCAGCGGTAACAAGTATACTTAAGTCGTAAGAGAAATTGAGAAAGGGGGACTTGTGAAAAATTTCCGTATCGAAGTTGTCTATAGCAGTGTTTCTCAACCTTTTTGGGAGCGTGGCCCCTTTTGAGTGTCTTTATTTTTCTGTGGCCCCCATATATGGCCTTTAAATGCCAGTAATTTATTTTATTTACGGATTTACAAAAAATATCTGCTTGACGTCCGCCATTATGCTCTTCTTTGTATCGTTTTATCAATACCCGTGGCCCCCCTAAACTGTGTTGTGGCTCCCCAAAATAAAAATAAATCTTTGTGGCCCCCTTAAAACACGCTGTGGCCCCCTGGGGGGCCACATGGCCCACCGTTGAGAAACCCTGGTCTATAGCATTAAGTTATAGGTATAGGACATAATACTAACACATTCTCACAAGAAGACTGAGAAACGCCTTGGTCACTAGCTAGTGGCAACCACTGAAACTGAACGCATCCACTCAAGTTGAAGCCCATTGAAAAATTGTACTGCAGCTGAACGCAGTCACTACTGGTTGGTGTGCGCTGCGGTTAGCATGTCACACAGGAGCTAAAATAATTAAAAGTAAATATATTATTTACCTTCAAACATGCTGATACATCTTTACCAAGTTGTTTTGCTTGAAGGAGCAGATTGTAAAAAGTATTATTTTGTTTATTCATAATAGCAATCATTTTAAGTTGTGCTTCTGTATTTTCACTCTTTGATATTGCGTCAAAATCATCAATCCTCGATGAAATATCTTTTATTGATACATTTTTTAGTTCGGCAACGTTTGGTATCGTGTTTATCAATGACTCTTTTACTTTTATCCAAATGCCATGTATACTAAACTCAACATCATAAGATTCAATTAATTCAAGAATTGAATCTGTCTCAGCATTTGACATTTGATATTCCTTTATTGGAGATGTCATACTCTGTAATAGACAAACATAAAAAATAATGAAAGTGATCTTTAGAAAATATTTTAAAAGCCAGTGATAGATTGATTACGATGGTGAGATAAAGTCTTTGTGGAATTGGTCAATGATGATGGATGGAGGATTGGATAAATAAGGAGGGAATAATATTTATAGTAAGCTCCTCAACAATGCATGCATCCAATTTCTTTCAGTAAGGCCCATTCCATTCAATATTCAACACGATAGGAAAGAAAATTTTCAATCTATTCATTGTGCTGAATATTTATTTTGTTTCAAAAATTATTTATTCAAAAGCTTCGCTTGTTTTAAAATTTCATGTTCTCTAATCAAAGAGTTAAGATTGTCATATTCAGGACACAAATTTATGATATTGAATGGCTATACAGTAAAAACTCTATTATCTGGACCCGATTATCTGGATTAAAATTCTTTAGATGTATCAACTTTGAAATAATCATGGAATAGACTTTTGAAAAGACCGTTTCTGTAATGTAGGAGAAAATAATACATGAAATTATCACTGTAGCAGTAGTACAAATTTCAATGTGTTAAAAATACGATTAAGCAGATGTCGCCGGATAGTGAAATTGTGACGTGACCGTTCCTGGAATCCGAATTTTGAATTACAAGGAAAGAATTTTAAAAATATGTGGCTCAGATGAGTAAGGGAAAGAGAAGAGTCCCGAGGAGTGGAATATTGGTCCTACACACTCTGAAGCTTTTCATCCCCAGTTAGTCCAGATTAGCAAGGTTCTACTGTAACGATGAATTGTTCATTAAAAATGCTTCTAAACCAGTCCTGAATGCAAAGAATATGTGCTATGCATGGAGACTATCATCTGTTATGTTCTATAATTAATATATACAAAATTAAAAACTTTAAGCAAACTTACTTGTGCAAACACTGCTGCCAATATAACATAACTAAATGTTACAATTTTGTGATACATTGTGAATTTATATTACTCAATTTTGTAAAATTAAAAAACTATTTCGACTCGATAGATTGAATCTATTTCACTAAGAGGTGTTTAACAAATGAAAAATTGTCTTAAATAGTCCAGGCTTAAATAAAATATTAGAAAAGCATTATTGCTAAAATGATAAGATTAATAATATCGTGTTAAATTAATATTTTTTTAGATAGAAAACAAAATTGATTTCCTGATCAATATTGATTTTATTAATTACTTAATGGCAATCATGTGATATTGCTAAATAAATAATGTCACATATAATATTTTAAAAAATTACAAAAAAAACATTTTTTTTTGTTATCTTGTAACAAAAGTTGTGTTAAAAGAGCAAATTTTTGGCAACTTCTATTCAAATTTTTTAAAAACTTCATCCACTTTCAATGAGGAGCAAATCTTACCAGAAGTCACTTTCATAAGAATTAGTTTTTTTTCAGTCACTTAATCTGTTAAGGGTGGACATGATGATTGAGCATTCGTTAAACCCGATTTTATAAGATCTTCTTCTTCTTCTTTGACCATATTCGTTCCCTATGTGGAGCATATGGCCGCCACGCGACACCTTCATGATTCCCTGTCTCCTGCCATTTGCTTTGCTTCCTCGATGATGATATGCCAGCATTATAAGATCAGCTGGGTAGAAAGGAATGTTAAAACTACTCAGCTTGAGAATGGGTCTTACCATTTAGCGATAATATACAGTGGCGGTTCCTGACCTAAAATCTTGGGTGGGCTAGAGAAAAGCATATTTCCACTTCACCTTATAAATTAATCTACAAGCAAATTAACAAATACTACGACACTACTGCAATGCATGAATTATTATATAATAAAATCAATGCTAATGTAACTAAGAAATAATAGAATACGGAATCCTTAAATTCGTCTCTTTCAAAGTGAAATAACAAGTACCTACTAAAAGCAATACAGAGCTGTCACACTGAAAGTCAATACCTGTCACTTTCATACAATACAACGATATTGGTCTTGTGTTTCAATGCATAAGTATGCGTAATGGGCAGATTCTGTTTAGCCCCTAACGATCAACAGAAGCTTGACAGATTGAAACACAATCGTTTGTGTTTGATGACGTTTCTGTACATACAAATACAAAAAAAATCTAATTGTGCTTGATTGCGCCCCAGTGTAAAGAAATATTGTCTGTGGTTACGGGCTAAATATCGCTAGCCCTTGAGTGGTGTTGCCAGAGTGATGTGACGTTGCCTGTTCCCTGTGAAGTATTTATAGGGTTATTGTTTTTTTTATGCCGGCTCAGTTTAAAATTGTAATACAAAACACAATCGAGAATATGATTGTAGGTAGACGTAACATTGTCTTATATTGACAGAGGAAAATTAAAACAATGATATTATATTCATTTGGGAAAGGTTAGTTATGCTTATAAATGTATTTGTTCAGCGGCCGAATTGCTGTTCATTTTTATTCAGCCATCTAAAGTTTTGGGTGAAAAATGCAGGTCGGGCTTAGCCCACCTAGCCCAGTACCTAGAACCGCCACTGATAATATAATATTATACGTAATGTGTTTATAGGTAAAAAATAAACGCTTTATCAAAATAATATAATATGTTTGCTTAAAATGTGTCACACTCGCAGGTCCCTACTATTATGACAGCAGTCCCTGAGGTTCCTCTAATGACTGCTAGGCATTCAAACGTTAGTGTATAGAATTTCAATTATTCGTAAATTTTTATTTTGTTTATTAAACTATTTGATTTTATCATTTTCCGTACAATATTGCTTTCCTTGTCTGGTTAATATTTAATTATTAACAATCATGTACACAATATTTACAAAAAACTGAATGAACCAAATCCCTATCAAAACAAAAGCTTATCATAAATTAGTGAATCATGTCCAAATTCATTTGACAATTTTTTGAGACAAGCACTCAGTAATTTATTATTATGGATATTACAACAACAAGACAGAATGAGGAAAATCATGAGAACTGACGTCACAAAAGATTAGTGTTGCAGGCTATTCCAAAAAAATAATAATCACAGAGTCTTTTGTAAATATAAAATGTACAAATATTTTTTTTAATCTTCTAGCTAGAGCGTATGATCTCTTAATATATCATTTCAAAACGAAATTTTACTACGCTAGTTTGTACAGTAAGTTCTTGACTTACATGATTAATAGTGTAGCATTTTTCCTTTACAAAATTAATTCATATCATGCAATACTATCATTTACTGCTGTTGACACATTGGAAAATCGTTCAGCATCTTTTCTCTTATTTCTATTGGTCTTCTGTTCTTTGGTCCTCAACTTCCATCAAAAATTCATTCCTCAATTCTGTTGAATAACTATTATTTTTGAATGCATGCTTTATCCACTGGTTGAACGATGGTCATATCTATCGAACATGAAAATAATATTTTTTTTTATTTCAGCATGCGCAGTGGACAAAATGCAGCTATAAATGTTTATTTATTTTTTAAATTGTGTAAGTACAAAATCACATAAGTCAAGGACTTACTGTAGTCATATTTTTATGTATTAAAGTAGTAGTAAAGTAAAGCTGTCACTCACTCATGATGTCAGTTGATAATGCTTTTTATGTGTGAAACCGATCCTTATCATATAAAATAAAAGTGGAATTAGTATGAATGAATTGTTTTATTTTTTAATATAATGCCTTTCTGCCAAGTATTGACATTGAACACCTTAAAAGTAAAATAAGCAAATAACTAGTTAAAATTGAATTACTGATACTAGTTATAGTTTTACCCGCCAACTGTTTATTATGATTTATCATTTTGTTCAGCAGAATTAAACTCTGAAAATTTGGTTATTATATCGTAATATTTTTCTGTTGGCATTACAGCCCAAATCTATCTTTCGCTTCCCCCACTGCTTTCCTCCAGCCACATAATTGGAGATTTGATTTCCCATTTACCAATCTTTGACATCTTTAAATTTGGCGAAGTTCTCTTCCTCTTCCTAAAATGAGTACTAATGCAAGGGATAGCGAAAGAGAATTAATTTTAAAATGTAAGCTTTTCTCAATATACCTTAAAAATAAACTCAGCTACTGGTCGCTCGACCCGATAACTAGCGGTCGTGTTTAGTGGCAGTGTGTACGATGGCCAGTGACGAATTAAACAATTCAAAAAACAGGGCCTCCGGCGCCTGAACTGAATTTAAAATATTATATGGGCTTTATAGAATATAATATTTTATTTTGAGACCCCTAAGATTGGAGGGTCCAAGTGCGTGCCTCGTGTGCTTATGGGGTAATCCGCCACTGAGGTTGGTCTTTAACGTCTGAAGGTAATTTACTGTTACCTAGTTATGTTGTTATAATAGGAGAAATGAAAATATTGATTCTTTTGTCAACTAAACAGAATACAGGATGAAAATCAAAACAAATAAGGAAAAATATTATTGATAACACTACAATACGGCAGACTTTTGAACACTGGAGTATTCTGACGCAATGGGAATTCAAATATTATGACAATGTATAAAGAAGATTCGTACTGATATTAAAAAATTCATTAAAAGACAAAAGAGAAATCCTCGATTCTGTTAATAAATAACAGGCATTTAGCATTGAAAACGGTTGCCTGGGTTGGATAACTTATGTGTTTTCTACACTGCATATTTTAACTAGTTCCAAATTTGAAATATCTGACATTTCAATATTAGATCTCAGTTGTTTGTTTTATTGTAATCTAAGTATGATATAGTCAATACTTTTACATATTAATAATTAATAAAGACTGAATTATTTAATACTCTTATGTATTAAATAGCTCAATCTTCTGAAGGTTACGGAGAGCATCATCTAACATACGTGCAATTGTTTTCCTTAGTATGCTATTATTATCAGACATAAGCAAATAAAAATCTGTAAATTTTCTTTGCAATTCGCAAGTGATATGACAATGTTTGCTCTGTGAGTGATAACCGACATCAAAAATCTGATAAAACTATATAGCATTAAAATGTTTTATCCCTACACAAATATTGTATTTTCAGTTTTCTCTATATAAAACTCTTGAAGCAAAACTTCTCGACACAAAAACTGTGTCGTTGTCAAGTTCATATTGTTTAATATTTATGCATGCATAAAACAAAATAAAAAATGAAGGCGCAATTTTTGAGTTTATATTTCATAGTTCTACTAACAGTGCTTAGTCAAGTAAGTACCTACTTTTTTATGTTAAATCTCATTTCTACGATTTGATGCATAGGTATTTTTGATGGATTTGACAGTAACTGTCTGTATTAAGCACACATTAAGAAAAATACAATATTCCTTTGTACTTTTTTTCCATTGTCAACTGCTCGCCATGTGCGAAACCGGTCCTGACCTTTATAAATAAAGTGGAAATAAAGTACAAAGGAATATTGTGTTTTACTTAATATAATGCCTTTCCACCAAGTATTGACAGTAAACACCCTAATAGCATACATACCGGCCCTGTAATTAAGTAGTCAGTATTGACATTTTCATATTCCTAAAAGCATGGATGTCATGACAGTCTTTCCCTTCTACCTCCTATTTGGTCCTTAAAACAGAAAGAAGAGAGGTTGATTTTTTTTTTAATCCATGTCCGCTTCCAATGTGGAGCATATGGCCTCCTAATGGAGATATCTCAACAGAAGTTTTTTCTACGAGAACTGTTTGTTGCTCAGTCGCTCAACCTCACATTTTTTCAAAGTGAGTAGTAGGGAAAGAAGGATAAGGCTAGAACAGAACTAGTGGTTGGCTAATCGCTATTACTACACCCAGTTAATAAAGGATCAGAAGGATGGGAGGAGAGGAAATTATGTGAATTGACATCACAAACACCCAGTCTTGAATTGAATAATTCTCAAATTCACTGTGATCTGACCGGGAATCGAACCCAGACCTGCGTGATCGGTAGATGCAAGCTCTGACCAACTGGGCCACAGCAGGCGACAATTAACTAACTGTTATTTCTTTCTTGAAATGATAGGTTGAGTGATTGAGTTACAAGTTTTCATAAAGTAATTTATCTTAACTTTTCGTATATGATTTGATTGATATCTATACATCAAATTATGGGGCTGGTGGAGCCGAGCTCCAATTTCCCTTTCATCTGGTGTATTTTGATGTTGCTTTTCCCGCGTAGCGTCCTGGATTTACCTGGGCGTAGGCGGGTGCGTGGTCTTTGGTTTTTGTTTTGTTTTTGTGGTGGTATTAGTTCTCATTCGTAGGCATTACATGTGACACTAGTGGTTGATTCAGTAACCTCGAGCTGCAATTAATCGTATATGTACATTCAATCCTCTTTTTATATGCGTAGATGCATTCCATGATATATCGCATAAAAAAAGGCTTGATTTCCATAGAAAAAATGGGGATAAGTTCTATGAATTTTTAAAACCGCATATCTTTGAAATAGCGAGTTAAAATATACCCAGAATCGCATAAAAAAATACTTGACTTTCATAAAAAGTGGGGATACGTTCCATGAATTTTAAAATCCGCATATACCCAGAATTGCATGAGAAAAAGTTTAGGGAAATTAGGTAAAAGTATAGTGTAAAAATTACTTACAAATATTTTTTATTAAAAAATAAAATTGTTTGTTATTATTTCACTTTGGTAACATTTTAACCCTCCAAGGATGAGCGTGACCATATGGTCACAGTAAACACCATTGTCTATTGATCCCACTATTCATTCTTTTTCTACCTGAATATCGTTGCTTTCACTCATATTTGGTTAAGAAGGGTACAGACTTCAGTTAATTATCAGCCACAGGGACAGAAACGGCCACCAAAAGCACATGCGATTTTTTGAATTTCCGTTTTTTTTTATGGACTTTTTGAAACTGTTAGTTATTATTTTATCAAAACATCAAATTATTTACAGCTCTTTTACTTATATATTTGTATTGAAATTATGTTGATCTAAAGAGGTAAAATTGTAAAAAAAATTAAAAATTTCACGTTAAGCTATATTTCAACCTCGAATGTTTGCGGTATCGGTATTTTTTTACCGAAATTGACTGAAGGCAATGATATTCATGTAGAAAAAGGATGAACAGTAAGATCAATAGACAACGGTGCTCACTGTGACCATATGGTCACGCTCGTCCTTGGAGGGTTAATATAAACATGCTATCTCGCCTCACAAGAAACGCAATCAAGTTCAATATAATACAATCAAGTTCAAGATAATGAAGATAAACAGCGAGATAATTCCAAGAAAAAACGTTTACTGCGCATCACTTAGATAATGAATAATCTCAGCTTTTACTGGGAGCTAAAAAATATAAAGGTTTATTTTTATTTTAATAACAAAGTAATTATTTGTCCTTTCAGTGATGTTAAGCTGTTAATATAAGATAATGCTTTTGATTTAATGCTTTTAAGTTGAGTAGTAATAGAATATATTATGTATGCACTATGTAAGTAAAAGACATTAATAACTGTAAACCAGCTAAACTCGTAACTTTATTGTGATGCCATAAAAAGTGACAAAAAGTAAATACAATATTGTTATAATAATAAATTATGATCAGTGACATTGTTCATACATTGTAATTTTTATTAACTCTGTCATGTTATTTATTTTGATGTAATTTAAAAGTAGGTATTTTTACAATATTCTGTTTTAGTCGCAATTGCATGGGTAGCTTAGACGGGACTTCAAATCACAATCATGTGGTTTGCATCAAAATTTACACATAATTAAAAACTGAATTTCATACAATATGCTTGATATCATTTTATTGCAGTGGTTGGCAAATAATATATTAAGGTGTGCCATTCGAAAAATCTTAAAAACTTATTTAATATTGACAATAAAAATAATACTAGGTTGCGTCTTGAGAACACCATTGAACACCAACACTGAATCTTGCCAATGGCAACTAGAGTTTTCTTCTAAATGCATTGCTTTATTACAGCAATTTTTTTTTTACACAGCTCATTCTAGATTTATCTTTAGCATTTTTGTCTGGGAGAAGTCAGTTTTCATGAATGACCCTATGATTGCATCGGATTAGCCTGTACAGTTATGAGAGCTCAATCGAGCAAGATAAAACTGCTTTTGTCGCCCGCTGTGGTCTAGTTTGGTTAGAGCTTGCTCTACCGATCGGGTGGGTCTGGGTTCGATTCCCGGTAAGGTCAGTATCAAATTGGATTTTTTCAATTTTAATTTGAGATCTAAGACATGGGTGTTTGTGAAGTTAATTCTCCTTGAGTTAATCTCATGTGACTTTCAAAAATTCTCATCGAGTATATCTCGTATCAAATTGGATTTTTTCAATTTTAATTTGAGATCTAAGACATGGGTGTTTGTGAAGTTAATTCTCCTTGAGTTAATCTCATGTGACTTTCAAAAATTCTCATCGGTATATCTCTATCTCGTATGATCTTTCAACTTCAAAATATTTGACGCATTGACGTAAGCTGTAATGTCAAATATTTTTTTTAAAAAAATTAATAAAAATTAAAAAAAAAAAAACTGATCCATTCCTTCTTTTCCACCTATTCCAGAAATAACAATCAGCGTATATAATTAAATTGTATTTGAAAAGACATTCATTGTAAATATAATTAAATTTAATTTAAAGTATGCATCTTCCTCGGCGATCGATCATGAAGACTTGAAATCCATGCTGGTGAAGCCGTCTGAAACCAGCCTAGTTCCTCTTCACCGATCAGTCAGGGCAGTCGATGTCTTTGACTTGACCCGCGCCATCATCGAGGGGGTGATAGCGAACCTGGAAAATGCTGCCACGACTGCTTCGCAAACCCTGGGAAGTCTCATGTCGCTGGTGGACGACCAGACCTTGAGGTTTACAACGACACTAAATAAAACTCTTATCAACTTATCAAATGGAATCGAGGATGCGGTCCAGGAAGCTCTTGACTCTGGGGAGATTGTGGTTATTAGTGTTATTGAATGTGCTAATGTAAGTGAATTCTTAAAATCCTTTCTTACTTCAAATATGTTACAATTTCACTTGCCGAGTACGTATTAATGAAAGCACGTTCACCATATCAACTGTGGAAAGGAAAAAGGACAAAACTCACACATAGCAAATTTTACAGGAGGCACAAAAAACGTGTTTTGACGATTTTGGGCCATATGCAAATTACGAAATTCTTCTTCTTCTAAACTGGTGTTGAATTGACATAATCCAATATTAATTGAAGAAATTGTCATGGGAAAACCTTTATTTAACTCTTTTTTCTTGGTTTAAATTTTCGCTAGCTCATTTTTTTTCAAATATAAAAGCTAAATTTAGATACTAATTCGGCATTTGCAGCTAACATCCTTTTGATAGAACGTGTATCAAATTTGATACATTGTGATAATCTGAAAAAAGCTGTTTTGAAAAAACTGTGGGTTATGTCCTTTTCCTTTCCACAGTCGATATGAATTGGAATGGTTACACGACCTTACCTACATATTCAAACTAAACACTTGGAAGATCAATAACGATAATCACCCATGGAATAAAGTTTTTATTCGACTGAGCATGACTCATATTCTTTATTTCTGATATATTGTTTATGAGCTATTAACTCGATGGCTGCCAACGACGAGATATCTCGTAAAATTTTTCGGGCCCAACAGGCGAGAGAAACAAGTTATCTCGTCAATAACTATTTAAATTAATAGTTGCAAATTATAGCCGGTGTGCTAGGTAACTACTATTAATTATCTACGGCAGCTAAAAGGTCAAAGAAATTTATTAGTCATTTATTTTGAAACAATATCATATTTTGCTTTTAAAAGGTGTTAAAAAGTAGCCATTAATAGATTGGAGAAAAGTTATCTATTAATTACATACATGGTTTTTTCAAAATTGAAATGGTTAGGTTTAGGTCTTTGAAGTTACCAATATATTTTTTTATAGTCGTATAATTATTATAATTATACAACCTTAAACAATTGTGAGGAATCCATCTGCACTGATTTCACAATAATTATATTTTTAAATTTGATTGTTCCATAGCAACAACAAATCATCGCAGAGATGTTGATCAACAACACCCTGAGTAACGTCACTCAGTGCGTGTCGAACGCTTTGGGCGATATACAACTTTTGTTTTCTGGCGCATCAGATCTGGCGACGGCCGCTATCGAGGCGGCGTCTAACGTATCTTCAGAAGCCACCGCGTGCGGCGTAGCTAACTTTGCAAACTTCTTCCAAGTCGGTGCTTGTTTGAATGGTGTTCTTGGGAGTGCGCAGAATCAAGCCAACGCCCTTGTCCTTCGATTGACCGCCCTCGTAAGTATTTCTTTATTTGACCGAGAATCATTTTTTTACTTCATTGATTCAAATATTTTAAGAGAGTTTGTATCCAAAAGAGAATGATTAAATGTGACAACATAAAACCAACATTATACAAATACAAGGAATCACATTGAAAATTGAGAGAATATTTTCAGACATTCCCGGTAGGGTCTTTAGATAAATACATAACACTTGATTACAAGATCACCTAAACTTATTGGAATTTGTTCCTCGAGACTCCACAGAATCATATATATGAGGTGTCTTGCATGGTATTTGAAGCATTTAGTTAGAAAAAGCGACATATCCAATTTTTTTCAAAATTGAGAAAAAATATTTGCGTATTCTATGTTCCAAGACTACTAAATGAAAAAAAATATTTCAAATCTTAAATGGCGATATATTTATGTATCGATATATTTTTAATTGATTTATTCTGGTATCTAGTAAGTCCAATTATATTTTGCTTATATTTATTTAATTGTATGGGTCATCAGCTAGTAAAAGCTGTTATTTTGTTTTTATTTAAAGAAATACAATAGAAAAAGAATATCAACTTGAAACAAACAATTTTTGCTTGAAATATAAAAACACTATTTGGCGCAAATATTGAAATGCGTATACATCGCTTTTTGTAACTAGACCAGGGGTGGGGAACCTTTTCTTCTCTAAAGGCCACATTCATTTTCTGATTCGACATAGGGACGCAGTAAACATTAACTAGGGAATTTTTTATGTCTTCCAAGGATTTTGACATCGAAAATCTCAGGAATTTACAACAATTTACAGAATTACAGAATTGGCCAGAAGGCCGCACCAGGGCAGCCAAAAGGCCCAGGTTCCCCACGCCTGAACTAGACGCTTCATATAATACTTACTAATGTTGGAATAATTTATGGAAACATTTACCTAGCAAACGTTAATTAATCGAAATATACAAATTAAAAATATTTACACATCAATTTATTTCAGCTCGGTGTTGATTAACTATCTTAATTCTATGTAAAGTAAAATTACTTGGAGGTTTTTTATTTTTTATTCAATGCATTCATGTTTTTTTTAGAATTTCGACTGAAGGTGCTTGATGGAAATTTAATGTCAAATTTAAATTATTTTTATTCTGTACACTTCCATAAATTTTGTCGATAATGATCCCGGTTTCGCCTTTCGGCATATTCTGGTTTTATCTAGTGCACGAATGCAGTTGAATTTATGGAAGCATTCATGTTTATTTTGCTAACTTTCAGACAACACACGCCGTCGGCTTAGTTACATCAGCTCCAATTAACTTCGCTCTGTGCGCAACCGTCCGTTTGAGTAACGCTGCCATAGCTGGAGTGAATATTATCAAGGATATTGGAAAATGTACTGCTGATGCAGTTGCCAGTGTACCACGTATTGAATAAAAGACACCATAATCTTCAGATCTATGACTCGGATAATGATGTTTTAAGACACAATATATATATTCATATATATATACCTACTTCTGTCCTGAAACTTTTTCTGTCACTAATCTGTTTAAGAAAAATTATGCTATATATTTGGCATATGGCTTATTTTATGTGTTCGAAAATTTTACCAAAATAACACCTTTATGTAAAGAGCCACATCAACTCAATTGACACCTACACGCTCAAAGCTTTATAATTATATTATATTTAGGTGATGTTCTACAGTTGTAACAATATTTTAATTATGTTCGCAGAGACGTTCCCAAGCTATGTGGCTATGAGGTGGCTATGAGGCAGAGCTTAAAATAGCGCCCTAACTGTTTTTTTTAAATTATATTACATATGAAACTTTTAAAGCCATACTTTAACTATATTCTTGAAATACATATGAAAATATAGAAATTTGAATCCCCTACTCATCTATGTACTCTGTTAAGCGCTTTTTGGGTCTCAGGGCATTTCCGCTCGCCTTTAGTAATTGACGCCAAAATTGATGCCGTCAGTCAATGTTACATTTAAAGAAGATTTTTGCGTAATCGGTCATAATATTTTTACCATTAGAAATTTATGGTAGAGATAGTATTTTGCCCTCCCTAGGCAACTGCCCTTTCGCCTATGCCCACGGGAAGTCTCTGTATGTTCGGTTACGGCTGGGAATTATAATTTCAGTCTTTCTCTGACTCATTCAGGATTGTATAGGGTTGGGTAGGATGAGATGAAAAAGGGAGATGAATAAGTTATACAAATATTGACTCAAGTAGGTATTCAATATATTTGTAACCTCAGTTATGTGAAGTGATCTGTTTTAGTCATAAGTTCTATGTATTATTCTTAATCAATTGTAAATAATACACTATTCTGTACAAAGTTTGCAATCTTAATCAGTGATTAAAAAATGTATTATTCGATTGGCAAATAAAAAATAATATTTGCAAGCTAACCTATAGATTATTTGCAACACAGGTAGTGATGTTCGATGCGATTCCTGCTGCTTGAATTGTTCCATTCACAGCAGCAATGGTTGCGCATATCTTCAAATCGATTTTAAATGTGGCAATAAAGATACCAGCTCTCGCAATCTACAAAAGAAATACTCATCAAATTAATGTATATATTTGTACACTGGAAATACAATTGACGTGAATAATAATTGTGTGCTTCAAACAAACAATACTAATTAAGCACAATCGGAGCTGGATAAGGAAGTCTTTTTAATCACCAATAGTGAAATCCAGATTTGGTATTCAACCTTTTGGCAAGAGGTATTTTCGCTCACCTACAAGTCAGTTAAGGACTGGGCAATTTACATTAACATTACAATTTTATTAGTATTTGTAAGGAGTTTTTCTTATTGTTTTCCCCATATGACAGAATTTTTATTACAACAGTAATTTACTAGAATATAAGAGGCAAAATGATATAAGTTTTCTCTGCACCTACCCTACTTATAAATTATTCAGGAAACTGAGAAATTTAAAGGCGATTTAAAAAAAAACGTATTGTTTGTCATTAGATTGAAAAAGTAATTATGCTTTATAAATGATAAGTTAACACAATATTTACGACAGAATGCAATTATTATTAATGTAGTAAAACATACAACAATAACATCTAAGAAGATTGTTAATTAAACTGCACCGTAGGCAGTAATAAGAGTTTAAGATAACCTGATAGCTTATCTGTATTATGCCATCTAGTAGAAAAGTTACTCAATTAATTAATTGCAAATTGTTGTTTTATCATAACAGTTCACATGGGAATATTAAAAAGAATTTCTTATATTCTTATTCCGCAATTCCAATTAATGATGCAACAAGAATATTATGAATATATATATATAGTAAATAAAGCTTGTGATTTCAAAAATAATAAGAACAAGGTTCACGCCAATTCGAAGCTGATTTTAAACATTCTATAAAAGTAATGTTTAAAGCAGATGTCAAGGTTTAAATCTTTGCCATTCATTGTAGATGTTTAACAAGCCAATCTACATCTTTGTTTATATTCACATGAAGGAAATGCTTAGTGATGAAAATGTTTAGATCACGAGTCAGTCATGCGACAATACTATTCATAATGAAAAGTTAATTGCTAAAATAATTAGTTTCACATTTTTATGAAAATATTATCAATCATCATAAATATATATAATTTTATTTCATCAAACATCAAGCAAAGAAACCCATAAAGTTGCTTGACCTAATATTAACTAAATCAAACAACGATTTATTTATTTAGGAATAACCAACAGTTATGGTATGGTAACTATTGGCCATTGTTAATATTCTCCTTTTTTTTTTTGTGCAAATAATCTCTATCAAAAATCAAAACAGTTTTTTTTATAAATGAGTTTCAACGATAAGTGTAAAGAAAAGGTTAAAAAAAGTTATTGGGAAAGCTAAAATACTAAATCGTTAAAAATTTTCATCCGAAAAAAAAATTCCTGTGCTAAGGCATGTTTGTGGTGTCTGAATTTCTCTCCCACCCGTCTGATCGCTAAAACATGAGGTGTAGCGAGAGCAATTAGTTAATTACTAATCATGTCCAACTCCTATCCATCTATCCCTACTTTCTTATAAAAAGAGAGGTTAAACAACTGAGTAACAAGCAGTTCTCGTAGAAAAATATATTTGTAAAAAGAAAAACTTCATGAAGAGAGCACTTTGAGAGCAGACATGGTTTAAAAATATGGATATAACAATCATTACGCAAACACCTCTCTTTTGAAATAAAAATAAAATTAATGTTAATTCAATTAAAACTTACGTTTTGAGCCATTTGAGCTCCTAGAGTTGTAAATGTCTGTGTCGCTCTAGCCAAAACTCCAATTTTGCAAGCATAAAATGCCGGATTGAAAAATGGAAACAAGAAGCCGTTGTTCTGACCGCACGCAATAATGTTTTGCGTAATATTTTGAGATAAACCAGTTGCATTTCCTGCATTTTGAAATAAACTGCTGAGAATAGCTCTTCCTTGATTTGTTTTATTGGCAACACATTCTCCCAAAGCTGTAATGACGTCACTGGTTATATTGTTGAACCCTGTCTGCTGTTGCTGTTGGAATAAAAATCGACATTCAAATTTTTTACACATGTATTTTATACATACACAGCAGACATTAACATAAATATAAATAATAAGGTAAAAATAGTGAAATATTTTGACGATAAGTTGATACCAAAAAACAGATCAATTTCTTATATTGATTTATTGATTTGTTTTCAAAGGCATAGAGACATAAGAGGAGCTTGGGATCAAAAATAACCAAATCCACTTTTTCCAGAACAGAGAAAATCACGCTTTTCTTATAATAACTTAGACTTATTTGGTCATATTTTGAGTCTTAATTTCATGGAAACTACCAAGTTTTTTTAAAAAAAAATTACATTCTGTTCTTTTGAATCAGTACTCCAATATTATAGCGATATCTCATTTTTTTCAAAACTGGATTTGGGCGTGTTTGATCCCAATCTAAAAAAGGAGGAGTAGCTAGAGGGATAAGTTAATCTCTAACCCTTTCCTAACCTCACTCTTTTCAAAAACAGAGATTGAGTGACTATGCAATAGAGAAGTTTTCAACTTCTGTTGAAAACAGCTCCACTAGTTGTACCAATATTGGGAGCGGATATGGTTCACAATGATATGGACGAATATGGTTATACAATCAACAAATTTCAACAGCTGCAGGCTAAATAAAGTTTTCAGCATAACAGTTTCTACCTTCCATATTTCAATTTAAAAAAAAGTCCAATATAAAATAATACCTGAGCGCATTGGGCCACAGTTCCTCCGACAGAAATGGCCGCTTGAATAAGTTGACCGGTTACATTAAAAGTTCTTGCGTTAGAATCTGTTAGATCAGGATTCAACAACTGCGTTAAGTTACTGGGGACATCTGCAATCTGTTTAGCGATCGCATCAGCTTTTTGGTCTATTTCAGATGCAGCATTAATGGAATTTTGAATGATGTCGTTAATGGTGCTGTCCAGTGAGCCTGATCGTGAAATGTTAAATGTCCAACTTCCTGGACAAAACAGTGTTGCGTTGAGCTGAAATAAAAATTTACAACAATAAGATAGTGTATCAATTTTTATACATACACAAAAGGTAAATTGATTTTATCTAAATGTTTGAATAATTAGACTTACCAATCATTACAAATAATACATAAATTTATTTGATATGCTCTAATATAATTGGTACTTGAAAGAAAGATACAAATAATATACTGTGAGTTAAAACAACAAAATGTAAATTGTTGTATGTTAGAAAATAATACTTTTCATCACAATATTTTTGCGTTGAAAATTTTCTTTGAGAGAGGGATGAGCTGCAATTTAGACAGCAGGAGTAAAAGATTTCCGATGCAACCAGCCATCAAAATTATTCAAACAGAAATAAGTGCCAAATTAGCCATTTTTACCAATATGAACGGGATATTTATATATTTCTTACCTGTGCAACAGAGGCTGCAAAGAAAACTAGCAAAATAGCAGAGGGACCCATAATGAATTAGGAATCACTTGTAGAATATTCCCATCTCGGAAAATCTGGAAATATATATACTAGTGGTAAACCTTTAAGACCTTTCTCTGAAGATAAATGTAAAAAAGCTACAATGAAGTGTAGGCATAAAAATCAACCATAAATGAAAAATTTGCATATTTGCATAGTGCACAGAGCTGATATGAACAGAATTGGATTGAGGCTTATAAGTATAATATATATTTTGACAAAATATAAATATAGTACATCCATATATCCAATCAATTATATATTATTACCAGGCCTGTGGTCATGTCATTGGTCACAGTGCTGACGAGCTTAGAATCCCAGTACGGATAGTTTAATTTTTCAATTGAATTCTGGATTCCTGTTTGAAGGCATGAATGTTTGTATTGTCTAAAATTCCCTCCCACCTATTTGATCCCAAAAACACAGTGTAGTGAGAGGGATTAGTTAACCACTAGTCATGTCCTGATTCTATTATTCTATCCCTTCTCTCTTCGAAAAAGAGAGGTTGGGTAACTGAGAGATGAGCAGTCCTTGTTGAACAGCTTCTGTTGAGATAAACTCCATAAAAGTCTATATGTTTCACATTTACTGAAAGATTTACATTTGTTTATTCACGATTTTCTCTTTTATTCTAAATTTATTTTCAATAAGGTTTCCTGAATGTTAAGTTATACTAACCTCCATCAGATTCATTTTTACAGTAACTGGACCCAGTGGTACCCTCGGGAAAGACGGACAGACAGCATGGTAAGTAATGCTGGATTGGTTAAGAAATAAAGACTAGAAAGAATAAATTTCCGACCGCCTGGAAAGCAGCGGATGTCATACTTATACCGAAACCAGGTAAATCACCGGCGATCCCCGAAAACCATAGACCCATAAGCTTGCTCCCGTCGATGGGTAAGCTACTGGAACGCGTAATTAAATCTCGATTGGAGGAATTTGCTCTGGAAAAAAAGCTCATACCAGATGAGCAACACGGCTTCAGAAGCAAACATTCCACCAACCATCAACTACTTAGAGTAGTGGAATTCATCACGGAAAGTTTTAACCGCCGATGTTTCACTACCGGCCTGTTCCTAGATATAGCCAAAGCCTTTGATAAGGTTTGGTACAAAGGTATGATAGTTAAACTTTCCGAGGCCGGCCTCGAAAATCCGATGCTTGGACTAATAAATTCATTCATTTCAAACAGAACGTTCCGCGTAAAATTCAATGGCGTAAAATCGACGACGCGCACACCAACAGCAGGTGTACCACAGGGATCCGCCTTATCGCCCTTATTGTACAACCTTTACACTCACGAAATTCCGTTACCAGACTACATACCCGAAAGCAACGAAATAATCATTGCACAATATGCCGACGACACAGCCATCCTAGCCAGATCGCTAAACAGGAACAGAGCCACCGCGCTTGTACAAAAAGCAAGCACGGACATATCCACCTGGTGCTCCGACTGGAGGATCCAAATCCACTCGGAGAAAAGCACTGCGATAACTTTCAGTCGTAGACCTAACAGACACAATAAGGACATTAAAGGCATCCGGATGCATAACACCCACATTCCGTGGGCCCACACGGTTAAATACCTTGGGCTCACGCTAGACTCACGATTAACCTTCTGCAAACATATTGCTGAGAAAAAACGCCAGGTGTCGCAAATCACTGGTCGACTCTATCCGATGATTGGCCACAAGAGTAAACTTGCCGTAAAAAGCAAATTACTATTGCACACCGCGATTACAAGACCGATCATGACCTACGCGTGCCAAGTATGGGCACATGCGAGCATGAATCGTATACGGACACTACAGACAATACAAAACAAAGCACTTCGCATGGTCACGGGAGCACCCTGGTTCGTGCGAAGTTCCACGTTACACAAAGACATGAACCTAAACCCGATCCTTGATCATGTCATAAAACTGTCGAAAAAGTTCTATTGTGACATGACGGATCATCCTAACCAATCTATCAAAAATTTACTTAACGACTACATTGATTACCCTCACACAAACATAGTGCGACCGCGAAGAGTCCTCCTACTAAAACCTCCTTAGCCCCCCCCCCCGATCCCCCACATTCACATGTTTGGTTATCAACATCTGCTAAAACCCCGATCTCCAAAACCTGAACGACTGACGCAGACACTGTAGGTTTGACCTCCTCTCGAGGATAAATAACAAAAAAAAAGAGGGAAAAAGATTAAAAAAAAAAAAAAGTTACATAAAAAAAAAACAGATCAAAAAAAATATATATTAACTGATCAGATAAGCATAACCCCAATTAATTTCAGCTCGAGGTTACTGAATCAACCACTAGTGTCACATGTAATGCCTACGAATGAGAACTAATACCACCACACAAACAAAACAAAAACCAAAGACCACGCACCCGCCTACGCCCAGGTAAATCCAGGACGCTACGCGGGAAAAGCAACATCAAAATACACCAGATGAAAGGGAAATTGGAGCTCGGCTCCACCAGCCCCATAATTTGATGTATAGATATCAAAAAAAAAAAGAATAAATCGAGATGTCTGGAGAGTATGTTGGTAATTTACGGTGGTAGGTTACACCATAAATTAACTTTAGAAAATATTTATTATTAATGTATTGATTTTTTTTCCTCTACTTCATCTTTTGACAGTGTGTGAAAAATGAGGTAAAATATAAAACTTAACCTCGCAGCCTCTAGTCCCCAGAAAAACCAAGAAATTACATCGGACATGGCATGGCCATGTGCTGCAGATGCCTCAAGAAAGTATAAACCTGTCATGCCACTTCTTGAAAATAATTTATTCTTTGGAATATATTTCTTTAGCCTTTTAGCTGCCGTAGATAATCAATAGTAATTACTTAGCACGCCGGCTATAATTTGCAACTATTAATTTTATTAGTTATTGACGAGATAACTCGTCTATAGCGTGTTGAGCACGAAAAATTTTACATGATACCTTATCTGTGGCAGCCATCGAGTTAAGTGTATTTAGCTTATTTAGAGATATGAGATATTGACACGACCAGTAAATAAGAAAACAGGCAAACAAGGGATTCTTGGACGCACAATGTGATGGCTATTTTCTTGATGGTCGAGAGACACTAGTAACACTCATAGTGTATATCAGTGTAAAAAGGGGCTATAAGTTATCAAATAGAACTAATAAAGTATAGAGAATATAATTATTTTACTTAAATAAATACCGACATGGTTCAACACTGGTGGACATGTAAATGAATAATCCATATTCCATTTCTAATCTGAATAGTTTCCAAGTCTTAATAAAAGGCTATTTGTTTTTTTTGAGTACAATTAAATAGACATCAACGAGAGAATTATAACAAATGCAGATTGTGCAATAAATAATAAAATAAACTTGAATACCTTGCGACCTTCTGTTAATGAATGGACAATAGTACTATTCATATGCATATTCCTGTGTTCTTAGACAGGAAGCGATGCATCTTCTTTGATGCTGTTTTGAGCCTATTGTTACCTTTGCTGTTCTCATTTGTTGGTATTAAAAATTTTAATCAGTCATCTCCCGAGCACGTCAAAAACCAAGCTGATAAATCTATTAATATGTAACCGAGGTCAGTTTATCATAATATTGTTTTACTTATAAATGACACTTTTGAAATATTAACAAATAAGTTGTTACTTTTAATTTAATCAACGGGCTCTGTCAAAAAAAAAACTTTATATTGATAAATCCTACATCAAGACCTGAGTTTTTTTTTTTGCTCGGGGCTCGCCAGCTTTCATCAAATTCAACAACGGGCGGTTTCGAAAACAACAAAGTATTTACACATTTTGCGAAATCTGTAAATTGGTGGGTTTTAAACAATTGGAATGTCTAAGAATTAGCAAAAAAGCTCTCATGTGATTTTGGGAAGTTCGTAAATTCCTGGAATTTGAAATTCTTGGAAGCGCTAAAAAATATGTCTCACGCCTTTTGGGAAATCTGTATATTCCTGGGTTTTTGAAATTGGAAATTCTGGGAAGACCTGTAATAAAAGTGTTGCGTCTTCTCGTTTTGGGAAATCCCAAAATACCTAGTAAAAGTTATACTTCAATATTACAAAACAGGTACGGGGGACATGGAAAAATACGAGACTCAAAAGCGGCCACGAGCCCAAAAAGGTTGGGAAACTATGATCTAATTTTATTTTATTTTAAAAATGAACTTACGCAAAATTTCCGCTGAATACATCAAAAAAAAAAGAAGATTTCTAACATTCATTTTTTATCAATCACTTTATTTTGACTATTATATTTGAGAAAAAAATAAAGGGATTCCACTGAAATAAAGTAAAAAAAACGCAATGACAACACTGAAATAATTGTATATCGTTTCCATTTATTCAAATTATTATACAATACATTTTTAACAGCCGCAATTTAATAAATTATACAAAAAGCTAACATATGGTAACTCATTTAAGTAACAACAGTAATCACAAAATAACATTAAATGCATATTATGAAACATTTCTGATAAGTATTTATTTTTCTATAATTAGCACTTTAGCCGTTAGCACATTAAAGATTTTTAGACAGGGGTTGTCAATATTTTTATGCACAAAAATCCAAAAAGGTTGAAAACTGAACATTTAGAAAGAAATAAAATTCATAAAATATTTTTCTTCGCTTGAAGCTATGAAATAATGAAAATCACAAAATATGAAAATTTTATGAACAGTGGTTTCCAACCTTTTATATAAGATTTTTTTTTTGTGAGATTCGATTCTCAAAATACTTACACATACTTGAAGCTATGAAATATTGAAAATCTATAAATATACAAAAAATATGACCAGGGGTACAGCATCTATCAGTATGCCAATGAATTATAATTTATATTTCTAGTGAAACTTACTTATTTCGAGGTATATGTGATAAATACAATTCTGAGAAATGCAAAGGTGAAGGATGAACAAAAAAACACATTTTTGAAATATGAATAATACTAAACTATTTATTTTTCTTTTTTATTCAGGTACACAGAGCAAAAAAATATATAAAAAAGTAAAAATTACATGTCATAAAAAGGTCATTCGAAATTCTAAATTGACAAAGAGTATATGTTCATACATATCAATTGTGGAAAGGAAAAGGACGTAACCCACAGTTTTTTCAGACAGTCTTCGACAGTCTTCGTGCACTTCAAGGTTGTGTATAATTCATAATTTGCATATGGCCCAAAAACATCAAAACACGTTTTTGTGTGGGTTACATCCTTTTTCCTTTCCACAGTCGATATGTTGGCACATTATTTAATTATTTTCTTGCTACTTGAAAAAAGTAAGATAAAAACTAATATTTTTTTTTTAAGTGGAAGCTTGAAAACACTTTTCCAGGTGGAGTGGAACTTTACAGCACTGGCACATGTAACTTGTCTCTTTGCGTATTCCGTGTTTTGAATAGACAAGACACCTTCTTCTAAAAATTTTACCACTTTCTCGAATCTGGATACGATGATGATCTTTCATTGATTTTGAGAGTCTATTCACTGGATCAAAATGAGGAGCATGTGTTGATGTTGATGGCCTATTTACATCAATTACATCTGGATCGACTGCCTGATCTGGTTCTGATTCAATACACGATTTTGCAATTTCTAACATATAGTCGTGGAATTTTATTTTTTTATCCGGATTCAGATGTTGATATACCATAAAAGAGTTGAACATTGCACAATGCGTCAAATAAAACATCACTTTTTTAATCCACTTGATTGATTTTCGAAAAATAGGATAGTATGAAAGATACTGATCTGCTAAATCCACTCTACTCGTATATTTATTATAGTCCATTACAGTCACTGGTTTGATTATAGGATTACCAGTTTTATAATATATTTTTCCGGTCTCGATCATTGCTGAATTGTGTATAGTGGAAATCATTATTTCTTTTTTCTTATAATTTTTCCAAGCCTCAAGTAAAATGTCTTCTTTTCTTTGGAATACAAGCTGTTCGATTCTGAGTCGAAAATTTTTTAAAAAATCTATAAGGCCTCGATTGGCTCGTAATGTCCCACACATTCCAATTTTTTTAAAAATTAAATTTGATGCCAGCTGAACACTGTTATAGAAATTGTCAGTATACACATGGTGCCACATGTAGGAAAACGGTGCTAAAAGATCCATCACCATTGTTTGCAGATTAACTCCTTTGCCACAGTAAATTTTAAAATTGCAAATATAGCGTCTTCGCTTCGCAGACCATTCGGTTTAGTAGCCCATATTTTTTTATTTTTTCCGGATTTTATACTCGGTATTTAAACCTTCCCCTCCAAGGTATCATACCCTCGTCCAACGATAAGTCTTTTGAAGGGTGATAGATTGATTGAAATTTTTCGAGGAAATAGTCAATTATTTTTTGAACTTTATACAATTTTGGGGCGTCGTTTGGCCTACCGCTATTGCCACAAAAATACAGGAATGTCAGGATTTGTTTGAACCTATCCTTTCCCATAACGTTTCTGAAAATTGGCGTTTCAATTTATGGGTTAGTGGACCAACAGCTCGAAATTGAATTCTTTCGAACAATCACCATTATAATAATTAGGGCTAGCATTTTCTTCATCTCCTGTAGTGTGACGTCAGTCCATTTTTTGGGGTGATCTGAGATCTTGTATTTGTGCTCATTCGTCGTATGGTACTTGTTCGTTTCGAGCACAATCTCTTTTAATAAATCATCACCGATGTATAAGGCCGTGACTTCTTCGATACTTTCATGATTTCGTGGGAAAATTTTAACTCCGGAATCTCCTTCAAAATCTCCATTGTTTCGGACAGGATCCATTTGGGACCAATCCAGAGTAACTTCGTCTTCAGATTCACTTGACGACAAATGCATTACGCGTAATGTATCTCGCACTGCGATAAACTCACTATCACTAACACTCTCATTATTATCGATTTCTGAGTGACTGTCTTCATATAGTTCATTTATGAAAGTCTCTTCTTCCATTTTGGGATTTGTCAAAGAAAATAAATTGCACAATTAAATTTCCCAAAAGCACGCTCGCGAAAACAAAGTGAAGACTAATAAGAGACTGAAGTTTCTGAAGGCGAATCGCCCGAAGGTAAACAACGCACGCGGGTAGTTAGTGGGTGCGACCAATAGGGAGAGCGACAGTGGTCATCGTATGATCTATACTTTGACCAATTGAGTTGATCGAAGAGAGATTTCTAATAACGATCTCTTCCGCATTGCAAGCTGGTCTAGGGTTGTGATTTATGACCGACCCTTGACAGCTAAAATCATTGATGGCTAAAACACAATGAGAGTGTTCCTGATTGTTCTCCAATGTAAAAGGACTAAATACATTTCCATGTTGTTTTATAATAGAACAACTGGCACATTTATGAATGGATTCCGAGCAGTCAATATGTTCAGTGTAGAATCTTTCACTTACATATAATCAGCAGGTGCAGGGCTGTAAATCATTATCAACCCTTTTCGAGAATGGCATAATGGATGCTATGTACAATTGTATGGGACTGTATTGTCTATATTGCGTATTACTTAAACAATATGATTCTGAGCATTCGACATGCTTGGATTGGAAGCTTTCACATTACTTACTCGCATGATTTCTAGAACATCTTAGAAGATCCGTGAATGATATAATAGAATGATGATAGACGGGGGGAGGGGTAGGTCCATGACAATCGACTGGGATAAAGAAGTTCATTGACTGGAGTAGTGAAGACAAAAAGGATTTGTCAGAAATGTTAAGTATAAACAATTATGATTTCATTATGGACGGGAGTTGTGGGAACAAAGTGGATTATATCAACGGGAATGTTTTATAAACATACAGTCATTATACTCGATATACGATTATCATATCATATTACAATAATAATATATGTATTTTTTTGTTTAATTTTTTCGAAAAAAACATGCAGTTTGTTTTATTATTATTTTAATTATTTTACAAACGTTTGAATAGCATGTGACCATTGCTGGTTGAAATGGTATCCATATGCCGCGACATGGGTATCCATTTCAAAACAAAATATTATTATTAGTCTTCGATTTCTTAAGACCCCAGTAAAAGGTAGAGCCATAAAGACAAATTAAGTGTTATATTTAGAGTCGACAGTTACCCCTCACAAAAAAATGGTTCTATATATCAATAGGTAGCTACCGCAAAAAAAATATTCAATAAAAAAAATATATTCAAAATGTTATAAATAATAAACGCGAGCAAAGACGTATCACGCGGAATCCACGTCCCCCACTCCAACATAAAGTTCATCGATCACGCGGATTCCGTGTTCCCCGGCGTTAATAAGTTAAATAAGAATCAAAATTATCAAAATTATTAGTTAACAATAAAGATAAAAATACATTACTTGAATAAATCCGGAAATTATAGATTGCAATGCTCTTGTTGTACAAAATTTTATATCGGCAAAACAGACAGGACACTGAACATCAGAGTATTAGAACATATGGCAGCCTTTAGATTGAAAAAAGACACGTCTACTTTTGCTAATCACTTAATTTCGGAAGGACACGTGTTCAATCAGGAACAAGGGATAAAAATGTTACACCCAAATACAGACAGTCATAAGCTCTTTTTCCAGGAAATTTTAGAAATAAATAGAGCACAATTGCATAGCCTTCCAATTTTAAATGAAATATTAAACCTACCGGGATCTCTACTTCTTTACCATATATAAATATAATCATAAAACCTTTGCCGACAGACAAATAAATATAATTCTTAAAACTACTTACTACTCTATCTGTGGGCATTCTCATAAGCTTATCCTTTTCGCCAGCAATGGCTCTAAACTCAATGATACATTTATTTCTTATATAAACACGAGACATTCATTTATTGAGCGTCAGTTCAAGTTCATCCGTGCACTTGAACGCCTGAAGATGCCGAAAGGCGAAACCCGGGTCGTTAGTGACAAAATCTGTGAGAATGTACATAGTTTGAACAATTCAAATTTAAAATTATCTAGAAGTCTAATTGAGCTATGAAACATAGAATTAGGCTCAAAAACATATTGTCGTTATACAAGAGAATATAACTATGTACATCAGTGATTCTCAAACTTATTATGCTCATGGACTCCTTTTAAAGTAAAAACCTGACCGTGGACCCCCAAGTGAAATAATAAAGTTTATGCCTTGAATGGTATTTTTTTTATCCATGTCTGCTCCAATGTGGAGCATATGGCCTTCTAATGGAGGTATATTAACAGATGTTTTTCTGCGAGAACTGTTTGTTAGTCAGTCGCTCAAACTCTCTTTTCTAAAAATATTTATTCTTCCGCGGACCCCCTGACGTCCATGCACCCCCAAATGATTTTTAATTTGTCGGACCATACATACAACGTGAACAACAGTGTTTGAATGTATATGAATCCAAAATACAATAAATGGTTCATTAGTTCAACAGTTATTTTTCTCGATTATGTAATAAAATTTCTTTGCATTGTACGCATAACATTTGCAATTTGGCTCTTTACAAAAAAAATTGTTGACAACCGAGCCTTAGAGAAGTGAAGTGAGCCATGCAGTAAAAACTTTTCTATTAGACTTTTAAGTACAATCACGTCTTTACTTGGTGGATTGCATATTAAAATTTAAAGAAGATTTGCGGTTGCTATTGCGGTGTGTATTTATTATTAAACTCAATTTACTTTTATGATACTTTAGGACAAGTAGATTACTATAACGCATCTAACTTACATTTTCCTAAAATACCACATGGCTTACTTCACCTCTCAAGAGCTCAACTGATCTCAGCACAACTGAACAGTTAAAATTACACCAACAGTAAACATACAAGAATATACAAAATTGACAATTGTTAATGAGTTGCGATTTTAAAAATCGCCTTATTAATTATCTATACTAAAATATCAATTTATACTAATTAAGCTCCGCCTAAGTGTTTGTGAGTGAGGAAGCTTCACAATAAATGTTAAAGAAGTGTTTTATCAAATTTGCAAAGATTAATTGAAAAGCGATGCAGCGTAAAAAATCATATTACATTATTTAATTTGGAGATTTTCTACAAAAATGTATTTTTATGCTATTTGACTAAAATTGTAGAAATATGAATCTATTTCACATAGTACGAGAGAATTTTTTTAAATCTATTTAATTACTATGTAGAGTTTGCATTTCATTTCATCATTAAAACCAAAAAGAAATTAGGTACTTCTCAATCTAATCAAACTTAACAATAATACAATAGAAATTTTGGTCATATTATAGCAGTATATTTTGAAGCTAGAAGACCACTATATGAAGAGCTTGGGAGAACATGTTCAAATCCAGTTTTAACCCTTTGAGGAGTATCACCATTTATATAATATGCATAAAATATTATTCAATATTTTTCCCAGACTGACAAATATACAAAAAAATGTACGTATGTAAAATTTATATTTTTGTGTGTACCAATGGTAAAACTAATCAAAATATACAAAAAAAACATAATTTAGTAAAAATTAACTCACCACACAAAGGGTTAAGAAAAAATGAGATATCGCTGTAATATTAGACTAGCAATTCAAAAGATCAAAATTTAATTTCAACGTTGCTAAGGTCCTCATTGTTTTCATGAAATTTGATCATAAAATATGGCCAAAACCGTAACTGTCCAAATCCAGTACAGTATTTTTCTCAAAATATATTTTTGGCATAATTAATCTTGTAATCTTAATCATAGTAATAAGCACCGTAGCTTTTTAAAACATAATTATATTTTTTAAAGCTTTTCGCTTTACATTTTACAGTACATACGAGAATTTGTATTGAAACTTCTTATAAACAGACAAGATATATTCTTTACATTCTAATCATAATCACAAACAGTCTAATTTGTTTTTTAAGCCCAACCTATAACGTGCAAACATTCAATAACTATTTTTAATTTTTTTACAATAGTCATTAGTGAAAATTCCCCCTAATTAGGAGAAGCATTTAAAGATTCTGAAATTGATAGAGTAGTATGGTTTCATGATTTAATAATTTCAAGAACAACGTAACTTGATGGCTGCCACAGACGAGATATATCATAATATTTTTAGTGCTCAACACGCCAGTTACGATTTAACTTGTCAGTAACTAATTAAATTAATAATTCCAAATTATAGCCGGCGTGCTAAGTAATTACGTACTTTTTTCTATGGCAGCTAAAAGGCTAAGAAGAACCTATTGGACATGTTTTGAGACATTGATCTTATTTTTCATTATTTAGCACTTATGACGTTGTTGCACCAGGTGTGCGATATTGTACAAAGAGAATTGCCAAAAGAAATGAATATAATAATAATTAAATGATATTAAAATTAATATACATAATTTAAAAAAATATTTGAGTATTAGATCAACCTTAAACAAATTCAAATTACTTGAATCCAGTCCAAATTCAGTGTTTTGGGATCAAATTCAACCAAATCCATGTTTTTCATGATATTACTAAAAATTTTCATATTATGATGCGTCCTTGATTGGCAAATGAATAAATATGAACAAATACATCAATTAAACTGTACACAAATAATTTTTAAAAACTTTAAAGATGTACAATTTGTGAAAAGCCTTAAATTAAAAAATAAGACAATTGAATTAATTCCACATTTATTAATTAGGATCAGGTATCACTCATCACGAAATAAATTCTTTCCTAATTCTAATTTATTGAATGAGCAAACTACTTTCCTTTTGTTGCCTTTTTTTATATCCATTTCATTAACCTACGTACATTTAAAAATGATTATTTCTTATTCTGATCCTTTCGCTCACTCCAATTGATATTGTTTCGATTGGAAAAAGTACTTTTTCCCGCTTTACTCGAGAGCAGTTTAAAATTGTTTTCGACATTATAAATTATATTGTAAAAATTCCCATTAAATTTATTGTTAGTAACCTTCATACTTAATTGTTTTTTAATACAATTGTTGTATAGAAGCATTTATTTGTAAGATTAGAGGTATTTAATTATTTCAATTATAGTCAGTTAACAGTCAGTGTCACTAATTAATATTTTGTTTCAATTCTCTTCGTATTTCTATTATCAATTGTTTGTCACACCTTTAGCCTTACATGGTTTTCTTTAAATCACTCTGGATTAATATATATTTTATCAGTTGAAAGTGCTCGTGATAAGCAAACCTGTCCTGATCGTAATAAATAAACGTGGAATTGGTACAAAAGTGTTTTATTTTTAAAAATAATGTGATGGGAGAACTATAAGCATAATCCAAGTCAATACGAAACACGGATGTCGTGATGGTGTCGCTCGTTAGAGACCCGGCTTTATTAGCGTCCGACCACTAGTAAATTTGAGAATATCCTTGCTGGTACAAGTATCATAGTCATTTATTCACATCTCAACTCAAATTTTATTACAGGTAAAATTAAAAATTCATTGCATCATGAATGACAAAGCTTTCTTGGTGGCTTGTACCATTTTTTCATTCTTACATACATATCTTCAGATTAAATAAATAAACTTGTGTATTCACGCAATGTTGACCACATAACAGTTTGTGTTTTCGTCTTTTTAAAATACTTTTTTCTATCTCGGACAGTTTATGAATTTTAATTAAAATCCCACTGGTAAATTTCAGGATTTTTTATAAGAAAATGGTATCCATATCCGGTAAGTTTGGGTATTTTATTTATGTTTAGGAAAAAGTGGATGCAGTAATTTTTGACCCCAAGCTCCTCATATATTTTATATTTCATATATTGTTCTATATTCATCAAATCTTACAAAATATTTGTTAATATGGAAGTATTAATAAATAATCACAATACATACGAAATAAAGATTATATCAAAATTTTTAACATACATTCGGTTACATATATATTCATGCAAAACCGTATCTATATAGCTATAGAACAATTCTCCATTTTTAATTGGCAACTTAATAAATAATAACGTCTGTTTTAAAGAAAACTTTTATTTTATTGAAAATATATTTTATCAAACAAGTATTGAAAACTGTAAGCCTAATAAGGAATTATTATTACGAGGATCCAAGTGTTATTTAAAATTATAAAAAAAAACAATATGCGATACTATTTTCAGAGCTTTTTGACGTTACCATAAAGCGCTGATAGAGCACCGATATGTGAGTTATAATAACATTAAATAAAAAACTTGAAAACCACTCTGAAATTTTTTTTTAAGCCTGAAGGATTATTAAGTATTTTTTTAAATCATCCGATGGCGCCTACGAAAACCCGGGTGTGTGAGTGTTAATTAAAATGACATTGAATAGAAGGGATGTTATCAGCCGTGGAAATGTCTCATTTCCTCTACAATAAGCCATAATATAAATACATATGACACAATAAATTATAACTAAACACGATACAAACACAATTAATTACTTACGCTCTAACATACGAATATAATTATTTTGGTTTTTCGATAATAACTATTTAATTAAGCAAAAGCACTCGATTTTTAAAATGACCAGTGGTCTAATATGTTCTAAACACTATAATCGTGCATCGAAGAGACAATTTTAAGAGGGACCGTTTAATATATTAATTCTATTATTGTCAAACTTTACAGTAAAGGAAAGAGAATGAAATTTATGAAGAATCTTCGTTGCATTTTTCTTTGTATTCGTGTTTGTGCTGATTCCAAATTAGCAGATCGTCGAGGAGGGACACTAAGAGCGGATTACCGCCCAGTCTTTCCACCTGCAAAAAAACATAACAAGGATAAATATTTACATTTTAAACTTCACTGAGACTATGTACAAAGTATTACTAGAAATTATATTGAAATGTTCAGATGCACCAATAACAAGCGACATGTAAGATTGATGATAAAGAAACGACAAGTCGTTCGCAGCGCAAGAAGTGGAAGTTATCAAATTTAATTATATATCAACAAGTTAATTGATTCAATTTATTAAAAGGATAAAGGTTAGTTAGTTAGATAATCAATTTGGTTATATCATTGATTATATGAGCCCTCAAGAGATGAAGTGAGTCAAGTAGTAAAATGATAAATCTTTTCTATTGAACTTTTTAGTACAATCACGGCTTTATTAGGTGTCTGGTGGATTGAATATTTTTATTTTAGTCAGGTCACCCTATTCTAGTGTGTATTTACTGAGTTCACTTCACTTTTACAATACTTTAAGACATTTAGAACATTATAACACATCCGACTCAATATTTCTTAAAATACCTCTCGGCTCACTTTACTTGTCATGGGTTGATAAGAAGTTATGTCTTTTTTATGCAGTATATATTAAAACATTAAAATTTTAGCAAAATTTGTTAGTAAAAAACGTACACGTTAGATACAGCGATGATCCCTTTAATTTCAAACACTCACTACATTCAAAATTCATCAATTCTCTGACCAAAATGATAAAAAACCAATAGTTTAGTTGTCCCGCAGTTTAAACAATGGATTTAACCTCATATTCATGCAATAATTGTAAGTGGTTCTCACCTCTTCTCGAGCACTCCTATCGAGCTCTTCAAGATTCTTTCTGGTGTATTGAAAGCTGCCAAGTTTTTCCAAAAGAGAGATGCAATATTTCTTCACTTCAATATCTTTTGTACGCTGTCGCAAAATTTCTACACAAGCTAGTTAAGAAAATTATTAGAAATTTTATAATTTAGAGGAAATGTATACTAAGATGAAATATAAATTTTATATATACAGTGGAACCCCCAATTACACTACCCTGAACTAAGCGCTGGCTTGAAATATTTGCCACAAATTCCCCAATTGCATTGTCGCATTCCATTGTTGTTGCTACGAGACGGTCGTCTGTGGCGCATACAGTCAAATGTTGGCTAGCGTCTGTGTATTCAACACATGCCAGGCGACTGTCTATGTGTTGGATTTTGGCGCGCTTTGCATTTTATCACTTAGTAACTAAATATTTCGTCCATGTTTTTTTTTTTTGCAAAACTAAGAGAAATCTTACTTTTGCATTTTTTGCGGAAAAAACCAAATCCCTAATTTTGTATGAGATTTACTCCTCCAAATACACTACCCCGAATTACACTGTCCTAACTTTAGTGTAAATGGAGGTTTTACTGTACAGTAAAACCCCCCCCATTTACGTGAAAGTTGGGACCGCGTGATTGGGGGAGTGATTCTCATACAAAATTAGAGGTTACGTTTTTTTTCGCAAAAAATGCAAAACCGCCAAAACTAAGAATCAATGAAAAAAAATATACGGATGAAATATTTAGTTATCTATTGGTAAAATGCACAGCGCTCGGCAACGTTTGACCGAATGCACCACACAGACAGATGCCTGGCTGTGTGTACAGCAGCAACGACAATGGAATGCGATCGCGCAATTGGGGGAGTTGGGGTAAATATTTGTTTGACGCGTAATTGGGGTTTTCACTGTATATAAAAGATGAAAACACCACATTCTGAATTTGAGTATAACTAATTTTACCTGCTTTCTTTTTCGGCGTTGTAATAATATAATTCTCTCCGTCTTTCTTGTCCAATCCGTATGCAACAGCTGCAGCAGTCGATTCATTAATAATTCTCATGACCATTTAATCGAGCGATGACTCGTTGTCGGGTCCTATGGCGCAGCGGTTAGCATTGTGGGCTTCCGTGACGGATCTCACGCGTTCAAGTCCCAGTACGAACAGCATTTTTTTGATTGATTTATCGATTTCTGTTTGAAGGCATGGGTGTTTGTGATGTCTAAAAATTTCCTCCCACCCTTTCCGATCCTTGTATAATTGGGTGTAGCAAGAGCTAACTACTAGTCCTGTCCTAGCCTTATCCTTCTAACCCTACTACTCTCTTTGAATAAGAGAGGTTGAGCGACAAAATAAAAAACAGTTCTCGTAGAAAAAATCTGTCGGGATACCTCGGTCTAGGAGGTCTGTCTAGGAGGCCATATGCTCCACATTGGGAGTGAACACGGATATAAAAATATATATATAATATATGAGGATATTATTTGCAAGCCCAGCTTATTCCATAATGGTAGAAAAATGAATCTTTAATTTCATTTTGTACAACAATATACATTTATACATTTTAAAAGTATTTTTAGTTTTACATAACTTTGGAATGATATTTAGTATGTTATCAAGCCATGTTTGAGACTACTTTCTAAAAATACTTTTTATTAACAAAATTACATTCATGGTTCGTCATTCGCCGATTGTGGAACAAGCCGGGTTTGCAAATAGTAGTCTCAAATATATTTTGATAATATTGAATAATTTTATATGAGAATAAAATACAACAATAATTGACGACCTAAATTTTTACAGAAAATGTCAAGTTGAAGAAAACTCATTCACAGAGCTTTATTAATTTTTGCAGCATTCCAGTAAGTTTATTTTATAATATTCAAACCTGAATCGTCACGCATAACTTGTTTCCATTACTCGTAATATAAACATTTTGTATGACTGCATAAAAGCAAAGGATACGTAATACTTGTTTTTCATCAGAACTTTGGATGGCGTGGATAATGGGAAAGCTGAATTTTCCTTCAGTCAAGTCTTCACAGTAGCTTTTGTTTTCAGTATACTGGGAAAAAGGAACATACTTTTTTAAATACGCAGATGTCAATTACTAGAATAGTAAAACCCCACTTAAATTATACATGAATGCCAAATTAAGCAAAAAAAAATGTCAACTTCGCGAAATATGAAAGCTGAAGTCACCCAATATAGAGTGTGAGCTTGAACACAAGGAAAATTTAAAAAAAATAATGCCAATAGTCAATAACAAAACAACGCAAAGAAATACATGTCCACCCAAATTGGCGGCGGGTTAACTTTGGCCACGAGAGCCAACTGATAGTCGGTTACACTTTATTATGTGGTCTACCTTCACATTTCTACTTTAGTATGAAATCTACCTTCACGCTTTTACTTTAATATGCCTAACCTAACCTAAGCCACCCTGTTACGTTTTCTTGCATTGTGTTGTCGTAAAAATTCAACTGCATTTTTTTCGCTGCAGACTAATATTGTGAGAGAGATGGTTGGACAATATTATGGGGCACAGCAGGAAAAAACATAAATCATAAGAAACAGGTCGTTGCTATGATACAAATAAAAAAAATAGTCAACTGCGATTCAAAGGTAGACCGCAAAGGTAGATCACATGTTAAGATAGACCGCATAATAAAGTGGTACCTGAGTCTTTAGACAAAAATCTGAGGATAGTACACACATGGTGTCTATGTTATATACATCGACTACAAAAATGAATGAATGTAATTCGCAAATATTCTTGAATTAATCCTTGCTCGTCAATTATTGTGGAAAAAATTTCCGTAAAAAACAGGGGGGTGTTAAAAGATATTAACCAGAGAAAAACCCGGTCTAGAATAGGACTAGTGGTAGTTCGGTTGAGTGGGAGGGAATAATTTAGTAATGCATGGCACTGAACAAAATCTATTTATGAAACTGTCCTTATTCAGTTTTAATCCGTGGATACCGGGCCAAAGACAACATCAGTCACTAGGGTACACATTTCAATAATGGCTGAGGTATATGTCCCAGAAAATGAAATATATGGTTAAGAATTATATAACAAACGGTTGTCTGAGAAAAAAGCTGTGCCTTTGAAAGGTAATGCGTAACGGTTGAAAGAAATAGTAAATAATACAATTTGAATAACCTCTCTAAGGCATAAGTTGCAATAGTCATCTCGTATTTGAAAATACAAGCCGAGAATTCCAGCGAGGGGTGTAAAGTCGGACTTATTCGAACTGAAAAGCTGCATCAGTCTGATCGCCAACATAAACAGCCCACCGGTCTCTGCAAGAATTATAAATTTATTGTAAAATTCATTGCAAAAAGCATGTTACATTAAAATTATCGATTTTGATTACAAAGTTGTAAATATAAATATAACATACTTTTGATTGTCATCTGTTTATAGTCCTCTTCGGAAGGACATTTAAAGTTGTCTCTCCAGTATATCTCCATACCCTGTCCCCGGTGAAGGTCTAAAAGCTGCTCCGTATATACCGAAGTTGCCTGCAAGAGATATCAAGGACTTTTTAAAATCAATAGACATAAAATTTCTCGCATGTGGTTTAGTTCAGTGCTTCCCAACCTGGGGTCTGCAGGTTTTTCGCAGCAATCTGCGAAAATTTTCATTCTTTCAACATTCTTTGTGATAAAATATAAACATGTGAAATTCAAAAGGTTGGGAAGCACTAGTCTAGTTGATCGGGTGGGTCTGGATTCAAGTTCATATCAGGGCAATGTAAAATTAAGTTTTTTTTTCAATTCAAATTTAAAATCTAAGAGATGGACGTTCATTTGAATCGTACTTTTCAATGGTCAATTGTGTCATGGTTGTCAATCTGTTAATACATGTTTTTTTTTGTTATCGATTAGTGGACATCTATCTATAGTAAAACTTTTAAAAGAAATAAGATTTTTTTCATAGTATTTCAAATGGAAGGGTTTGTAATTTGGGTGTGAATTTTTAATGAAATTGGATTAACCTTTATCTGCCGAATGGTCCCATACGGGACTGCGGATTTGCATCATTCAATGCCCAATGGTCCCGTACGGGACCGTTGATTATGGTTCATTTCGCTATCGGATTACACTGATTTATGATAATATTATTCAAGATATGAATATTAGCTTACATAAATAATGTCTTTGAGATACCGATCCATGATTTTATTTTCGGTTTCGATAAATATTTTTGTCATACACGTAATATAAACATTTGCGATATAATAATATAATCGATAACCATATTTTAATTGTTTTAATTAATTTATTTTAATTTGTACAATGTGAAAAAAATAAAAATAAAGCTTTTGTAAATTATAAACGATTTTTTATTTTGATAATGCTTTTTATTTTACTCAAATAGGATAACTAGTTTTAGAGATATAATTTTTTTAAGAGATGTGGGTGGTGGGTATTTCGCAAAACAATGCTCGGGCAGTGTGCTACTTCTTTTGCGCACAGCGCACGAGCATTGAAAGATTAAACAAATTTAATCACTGTTATCATTGGTTCCAGTACATTACTCAATTTTCATACCCATCAGGATATGAAGATATGTTGAATTCTCATCTAATTTGATAAACTTTTGGCACATTTAAAAATTTTGAAAGAAATCATACATAATTATGTTTTAAAATAAATGGTGACAATAACAAAAACAATAACATTGACATTAACAATAAAATTAAAAAAAGGTCACAGATAGTTTAAACAAAAATAAACAAGAGATAAAAATGATAGTGTGATGCGAAAGTGAAGAGATGCTCTACAGCAGTGATTCACAACTCATTCATTCAAGACAGAGATGCATTAATTTTTGAATTATATATAAATAAAACATGTATACCTAAATATTTCAAAATAAAACATTTTCTGTAAACAAGTACACATCATCCTCTTTTTACACGATCAAATGTTATGGAACCTATCATTCATTTATATATTTATTTTCACTTCATCTTTTTACCCGTTTTTTTGCATGACTGTTTTACATGGAACGTGTACCTGTGTAAAAGACTTTTCACCTTGTCCACTTTTTACGCGATTTTGTTTTTATGTGAGTTTTTTGAACGGCAATGTTTCTTTTCTTTATACGATTTACTCGTGCGACTTTTTTCTCACAATTTTTTTTTATAGAAAAAACGGCCCACTAAAAGAAAAAGGTTGTGCATGTCTGCTCTACAGTGATTTCGATAAATTACTCACGATGTACTTTGAAATGTGATTATTGAAATGATATGTAATTTGTAATACATACATATGAGTCAGAATGGCATGATGTGTCATTTAGAAAGAATTTCAAAGAACTTGTACTCGGATGAAGAATCTAAAATATTTTAAATGTACAACACACCTCAGGATGGCCTAGTTCCAGAACTCTTTCCAAAGCAACAAATGTAACGTAGTTGGCCGAGTTGATGGTGCTAGCTACACCGTAGATTGAGTGGGCGACAGGAATTCCGCGACGAAGAATAGAATTGTCTTGGATATCATCAATTCTAGAAGATAAAATATTTTTTTAGAATACATTAATTACATTCAACTCCTTTTGATTTTGAAATAACATGGTTCACTAAAAAGAACAAATACTACATTTTTAACATTTTTAACAAGTAATATAATGGCACTTTGATTAAAACATTCAACAAATAAAATTTAACTTCCCACTATTAAGTGTCACAGTTATATAGAATGTTAATTATAAATTACATAAAATAACAGTAACAAGCGGAATTCATATTATATTATATATGATTTTGACACCTACTTGATATTATGAAATAAATGCTGCGTCTTTTATCATATAATAATGGCAATTTACCAAGTAAATGATGATTTAATCAATAACAATATAAAAAAACAATATTGATATGAATTGTGCTACCCCAGTTTGACTTACTGATTTTTGATGACTTGAGAAATCCTATGGAAAGATTGAGTAACGAACCAGTGTGCACAAATAAATTTTGAGATTAATATTAATTGATTAAAATCTCAATAATGACGTTGGTTTTTTTAATGAACTATCCAACCTCATATTCTGTATTGAAATATTGTAAAAAAAAAATTGAATAAAAAGATTTGCCTTCATTGTTTGTTTTTTTTCTCCAAGATTTTTATTGAAAAACCTTAGAAAATGTGATTTTTTCTTATTTTGAAAAAGATTTAATTGAAAAGATATATCACTTTTAGGGTGTTCACTGTCAATACTTGGTGGAAAGGCATTATATTAGAAAAAACACAATATTCCTTTGTACTTCATTCCACTTTATTTAATAAAATAAAGTGGAATGAAGTACAAAGGAATATTGTGTTTTTTCTAATATGAAAAGATATATAATTACAATATATATATATATGTGTATTTCCTACAAAATAACAGACATAAATGGTTTCATAATGATGTGATATTACTTTGAAAATTATGACTCCGGCCCACTCATCTGAAAAAAGTACTTGTTTTCAACTCTATAGCATGGCTTTCACTATAGGGGGCCTTGCAATTTGTAATAGGATATGCCTAAGATGTAAATTAGAGTAGTAGGTGGTGCTGGGTGCAATGTTGGGAATCAGATAGTTTTTTCTTGTTAATTATTATGGCTATAAATTCAACATTCAAATGTTGTAATTTGTGTCCACATTACTACATTTTTAATTTGTTGAATACTTACGTCTCAATAGATGAAATTGTTGATTGCGTTGTATTGATTGTTGATAATGTGCTAAAACTTTCACGTACGAGATAAAAGATAAGATTTTCTACTAAAATAAAGAGTGATCTGTCCTGATTATCTTTATAACTTTGCACAACACCAATCAATTGTTTAATTCTTGGGTGTTGGAATATCCACCATATTGCTCAGCATGCATGTGGTTATAAACAAAAAAATTAATGCAGATCAAAAGTTGATCTGTATTCGATTTTTGTTGTAAATTGTGGTTTATGGAAACATGCCAAATTTCAAATACGAAAGTTTATGGCGAATGATATTTGCCACATTTTTTTTTGTTTATGTTGAGTGTAGATTTAGATATTGAGCTGTTTGTATATTATTTGAGATAGATATTAACAAAACATGGTTTATTCACGAGAGTTACGATGTGTAACACGTTTACTGTCTGGAATTATTATTAGTGACTGAATTAACAGACATATTGGATTGATAATAAAAAATGGTTAATTCCTGTTGTTTTCTATTACACAATACAAAGGTCAAGAGCCCTAATAGGGAAAAAAGATAAGAGTTATAGTTGTCACATAAACATTGGACCAATATTTTTGCCGTTTGGCCATAAATATAATACTTTGGACTAAACTAAAATAAATAAAAATTTGGAGACTAAAATATGCGCCGGAAAAAACATACCAATAACAGCATAATACAAAATCAATCAATGCCACTTTTTGAACAGAAATATTACTGATTCAGCAAAGTTATTATCGTAAATATTACAATAATAATTTATGATAAATTTTACATTTCAATAAAAAATAGCTGATATAAATTTACAATGAAAAACACTTCAGTATATTAATCTTGTGTTGCCAGATGGTTGTGGTATAAATATTGAAATTATCACATACTTACCCGAACATAAACATATTTATAAAATTTATATTTTAGCCATTGAAGAAAGATTTAACTGTATTTGTTTTGGCTTTGCTACCAATTTTATTTTTGCAAATTACTAACCGCACATTATTGAAAAGGCTTTTATGCGAGCGAAATATGTGTAACAATTTTTAGCACACGTGGATTAACTAAGTTATCAAATTTATTTTTTTAGTATGATATAATGACTTTATTTTTTTTATATATATTATACGTACATTAGAAAAATGACAAATTATAATGATATTGGTATTTATATTAATACTAAAAATAGTAACAAAAACCGGAAAATATTGAAAAACTGCACGAACATAATTTACTTTAATATATGTCTAAGAAATAATACTCCCGTCTACGCGGAATATGTAAAAATCTGAAGTAATAACGTTAAAAATTGTTAAAGCTCTTCTCAGTGGCATGCATGCCTATGGAGAGGCTGGTTTTACACGCTATGTCCCTACATGTTATGTCCCTATGCCTGAAAATCGATTTCAGGTCGCTCAACTTGAAGGGTTAAACAAATTCTGTTCAAATACTAACCGTTGAGGGTCTAAAAACCCCAAATAACATTTGGACGACGATAAAATAATATAAAAATTCTTGGATAATATTAAAGACTTACAGCAAGCTGGCATTGTGAAGCATTTGCACAATGTCTCCGACGGCGCGTAACTTATCAGGTGAAATTTTAAGCCAATAATCGAATGCTTTTGTCAATTTTGCCCGAATCTGCTTTCCAGGAACTTGCTGTATGTATGTAAATGGCTGAATCAATTTCTGGAAAAAACAAAGCGTAGTTTAAATATTTCAAAACAAAAAAACTAGAAAGGTGCGTGTGGTGGTCCTTAGAGAAGAAGATTATTAGGTGTTGATGTAAGTTATTGAGTCAATTAAATACTTATTAGAGAATGGTAAACCATACCCGGATTTGAGCATAGTATTATTTGAATGGACCACTGATGCCTTTCTAGCGTATTTACGATGGCCAAATTTTTTTACAGCAATTATAAAGTTTCAACAAACTAAGAGCTACAAAAATGTCAGGTCTGTATTCTGTCGGTATGGGTATATCTTTATTTCTTAAGATAGAATAAAAAAATCATTCTTTTTATGGATTAAAAAAAGGATTTATGGCGGACCGAGCGAAGTATCCGAAATTGAGTATTGGCCCACTGCAAAAAATTCAGGTTGGGTTAGGTTCAGCTTGTTTATATTTTATAATTAGGCTGGTTTTGGGATGATCAATATTTTTTCACTAGTAAAAAGCAATAAGCAACACTGTACATTGTTTTGCCTCACTTTGCGGTTTCTATTGTTGTGCCTTAATAATTATTCGTAGAATTCTTACCTTATTATGAGTATTAAATTATTGTTTGGTGTTTCAATGCATTATACATGATTGACAGGTAAAGTGTTAAAATATATATATTAGTATATGACTCACGGAAAGATATTAATCATTTTGATTGGATTATTTTGAACTTTGAACTATATATTATTTAATATACAAGAAAGCTCAAACATTTCTTACCTCGTCCTGATCAATATCACCAGTTTTGGTAAATGGAATATCAGTCGACATGGTGAACAGTTTTCTTTCCAATAAGCAGTAAATTTAATACACGACTAACAAAGAGATATACTGGCATTCACAACATACTGATAAGTTAAAATTATTGCATCTTTATTATAAAATTACAAAGAATAGGGGTACATCGATAGCCATACACTCAACACCAGACCGCGAACCACTGCGAACTTATTGAACTTATCTCTGCTGAGAACTGTCAACTGAAATGTTAAGTGCTGCAAGTATGATATAAAAAATGTCAGAGGACACTAAAAATTGTAAATATTATAATATTGTGTACCTACTTGAACACAATAACAGAAGATGGTATTTTAAATAAACTTAAGGTACAGTAAAGAGTTTAATGAATCCTTTCTAATAGAAATAAACACTTCAATTTTGCACATTCTCAATATTATAATAAAGTTGTCTATGGTGTAGCGATAATGGCAAATTTGTGTTTCGATGACGTTTAAGTCTACTTTCAGTATTGAATACTGATCGTTTCAATAATTTACTGTTCAAGTTTCAATATACTGAATACTACAACAGATTAAATGGCGAGCATACTAACATCTTGGTCTTCGGACAAAAAACACAGCGATAAAGAAAGGTACATATTTTACAGCATATGTTTTGTGATAGTTTGTTATTGAAGGTTATGTTATTACCATAACATTGTTTTATAGTTAATTCTAATTATTCTTTCGTACTCGTCCTAGAGATAATCGTTACACAGGAAATTATCTTTATTTTGTTTTCATACGTCGATGTAAATCAACCTAATAAAATTTGACTAATTACGGTGAAATTTCTCGATACCTCCCCATTGATTTATTTACAGATATTAATAACTTTTATCAATCTGATCTCAATAGATGGGTTTGCATTTACCCTGCATACGTCAACAGTAAAAAGACCCTCGCTGAAGGAAGGCGGATGGCCAAAGAACAGTGTGTCGAAAATCCTACACCCCAAGAGATGCGAGACGTGTTGGCAGCATCCGGATTTAATATAGGAGTAGAGAATAAACTGTATCCAAGAGAAAAAAGCAAGGTAACCATTTTTTTTGTTTATAATATCATTTTACTTTACTTTATTCTCAATTTCTCTGCATATAGGAGAGCTGATATTGGATTTGACATTATATACCATTAAAAGTAGTTACCAACCATTTTGGTAATTTAAAATAAACTCAAAACCTTACGGTGCATTGGTAGAAAAGAAGGTAATCTTAAAGCAAGACTCCGTGAAGCATTTGACGTTTAATCGAAATTGGGCTTCGTGTCAGTGCCGCCAACACAGAAATGAAAAAAACAGAAATCGTTTGTGAATTATATTTTTGGATTAATTTTACAAATCTAAGAAACATTATGATCTCTGATTACTGTCAAAATAAATGAAAAAAAACAAATGTATATTCAGTCCTATATTGACCCTTTCGAGTGGAGTTAATTTTTACTAAATTAGGTTTTTTCTTATATTTTGATTATTTGTAGTATTGCCTCACACAAAAATATAAAAACCTTTTTTTGAATACGGACCAATCTGTGAAGAATAGAACATTAGTTATCATTTCAAGAAGTAAATATTTTTTTAAAATTATAAAAATCATAGTTAAAAATGTAAAGTAAACTAGTTCTTTATTACTTTTGAATATTTTTCTAGAAGCTATTACTTCGCTTTTGCGTCACAATCTTTTTTGCTCTCATCTGTTTAAATGTGCCGCTCTACAGATGTCGATTCCAGGAAATAATCGATCCCAAATAGAATTTTACGCTCAATATTATATGGCAACCGATTTGTTTACAAATGTTACCCTTTTTTAAAAAACCTTTTCTTCGTTTTCAACACAAAATGAAAATAATGTCGTGGCCAAAAGTCACTAGTGGATGTGTCTAGTAATCCATATCTGAAGAAATAAAAAAAACAATAAAAATTATGAGAATGGCAATAGATAATAGATGACAAGCTACTCTGCTGTACTGGTACAGTGATACTCATCAAAGGGTTAACTAAGATGTATAAGTAGTTACACACATCTTCCAATATTGATTATATTAAAAATATTTTCTTAATTCTTAAAAAGATCAAGACTGCCACCGAGAAATGCTTGGAGTGTACATCCATTGTACATAGCTCCCCAATGATGTTTTGATCTTTCTGTTTTAAGAATAATTGTTTGTTATAAAAGGAATGATATTCAAACTGTTAATTACCATATCCAGTGACGTTCCTAGGCTATGGGCCACCCCTAGACTAAAATAGCGCTCTTACTATTCAAAATATATTTTTTTAATTATGTTATCTGCCACATATAGTGCTGAGATCGGTAAATGCCACATTTAAAAAAGATTTTTGCGATAAATTGAACTACTATTTACCCATCGGTCATAATATTATTACCATTGAAAATGTTTTTTTGGTCAGCACTTTTTTTATCAAAGAATTCAATGATTTAAAAAAAAGCTGTGATCATTTGCCGCTCCTTTGGACTGGCAACTGCCTACTCACCTATGCCCTCGGAATATTCCTGACCATACCAAACAGCCGTTGACCACGCATAAATGATTATAGGTTCCATTACATTGGACTGTGGAATTTCGAAACCATTTAAAAATAAGACTTGCAAAAAGAGACTAGAGTGTAGACTTCTTTTTTTAATCATTTGAAAATAATCGTTTTATCTTGTTTGTAGGAAATTTTCCAGCGCGGTCGTATTCGGGTACAGTTGAAGAATGACGACGGATCCCCGTTAAACCCAAAATATCCGACCAGGGACTCCATACTGTTGCATTTAGGAGACACAATTCCAAAACTGAAAACTAGACAAAATCGGTAACGGAGCTGTGAATTTATTTTTATTTTTTTTACTTATAAAGAATGATTGAAGGGATATAAACCCATGTCTTGAATTGTAAATGAAATTATGACTTTATTTTTCTATTTCCAGGAACACTGAGCAGCCATTCGCGCACCAGCAATCAAGCGGACCACAAGTGGTGCAAAAAAACAAGGGAAAGAAGGGTCGTCGATAAACTTTTTTCACAAAATATCTTACAATAAATATACTATGTTTTCTTATTTCAATATACGTTTTTGCATTCAAACGGTATTTTATTTCCAATTAGTGAAAATCTTTCTGCAATCCATAAATAAATAGAGTCAACCTCTTCACCTTTATCCGCCCAGCGGTTATTTTTTGGCCCACAACAGTCCCCTGAGTGACCAATGAGTATGGTAAACTTCGTAATCAGATTACATTAATTTCCAATAATAAATAAAATATAAATATTACATTACATAAGTAATGACTTCAACGTAACGAATCATAATTTTATTTCAGATTTCAATAAATATTTAGGTCTAATTGACTCATTTAAAATGAGTTAATTTTGTGATTAAAGTTTTTTTATACCATATATTGGGCAATAGGGATACTGGTGGGCAACAATATATTGCATTTTTAACCGTCTGTACATTATTGTGGGGATACAAATCTTTACTTCGATTCTTTGCATTTAAAAATTGTCAGTAAGTACCATAAATATTTTCAAATAAAATACTTATTTCTGTGTTTGCAATAAAATATTTGATATAAATTTGAAACAATCTTTTTTTTTATAAACCTTTTTAGTTAAGAAGTTTTTGAGATGTAACATAATTAACCAAATTAATCTCACTTCACTTTTACAATACTTTAACCCTTTGAGACCCGAATTATTGTTTTTCTAACAAAATATTATATTAGCAATATAGATTACAGGAAAAATAGTTGAAAAAACTCCCCTACTTTTAGAGTTTAATCTAATTAACATTTGGGATATATAATCCCTTAGTATTTTATAATCGGACCATCTGTCCCAACAGTAAGTACATTATAAATTAATGGTAGATTGAAAAAAAACTCATATTCGTTAGCAAAAAATGTATTATAATAATATAAGGAAATACAAAAAGTAAAAGGAGGATGTGTATTTTAATTAATAATGAAATGGAGTGGAACATGATTGGCAGAGAGGCACTTTGGCAGGCAGAACAAATGAATTTTGTTCTTTACTCAATTTTTAACCTTTGGAGGAGTGAGTAAATCTGTACTGAACTTGCTGTGAGGAGTGAGTTCTTTTATTTTTGATTCCGAATTCAAAGCTTAACAAATTTATGAAGCGAAGGAGTGAAAGTAGAACTGTTCCAAATCCTCATTTCTTCCCGACAACGCTTAGCGCTAGGTTATGTCTCTGGCTTTTCGTCGCCGCCAGATAAAGAAGAGTCATATTCCATCGATGCAGTGGTATAGGAAGGAGTCCTGCCGCCCGGGGTGGTCCTTGAATCTGCCAACCCCAAAATTTCATCTAATTTTGTTTTCAAATTAATTCTATTTTTTATCTATGAACTAGGAGTTTATCTTCAGGTGGCTGAATTTTTTTTATTTATAAATAAAGTTTATCAAAAAATATTCTATATATTTTTGAAAATGCCCACCCCCCCAAAAAAATGCCACCCGGGGCGGTCCGCCCCTGTCGCACCCCCCCCCTTGCTACGCTACTGTATCGATGTTTCCTATTCATTGTCAGAGTTCATGAGAATTTCATCAATGTCTTTGTCTTTAAAGGAACAAAAGCTTAAAATCACGTTAAAATACGATAAGATACGATACAATCACGTTAAAACACACAATTCGGCATAAAAAAATATAAACACTTCAAATCACTTTATAATACGGTAAGTCACAGCGAAAATAAGTTCGGACAATTAACAAGCATTTCAAATCACTAAATACGGTAAGAAAACTAAAAAACCACAGTATAGCACAGTCTAATACGGTAAAACACGGAAAAACTTAAAATTCGCAAGAAAAATATTAACAATTTTACGCGCGTAATTCTAGAGTTTGCGATGTATGGATCTGTTACAAAAGTCCGTTATGACGTCACACGGCAACCTGTCAAAAACTAAAAACTTTATTTCTACCTTTCTTAAAGCTGAATTCTATTTTTAAATGGTGTGAAAGTCATATTTGGAGCCTATCTAAGCTCACAGACACATAATACTGTCTTATGTTAAAAGTACGTCCACACTCCTCTAAAGGTTAATGTTCAGCACTTCATACACCTTCTGCTGATTGTTTTTATTGGCATGTGATCACAAATATTTAGCATTACCTTCTAGTTGCAATTAAATCATCCTGGATGTGTATTCAACGTCGGAACTGTCTATATCAATGTCTTTATTCGTCTAAAAAAAATATAAAAAGGTATAAAAAAATATTACATGCTATAATTGTAATAATAAAAACATAAATAGTATAAATATGCATTAATTTCTTACCTTGAATGTTAATGCAATGAAATTATTGCAGAACTAGATGATTCTGCCAAAATCTACAATAGTATCAGCAGGACAACCAAACACTAGCTCGAATATACGTCACTACTGTCGTGAAAACCGGTAACTTGTACAAACTTGTTGATGCTCTAGACTGGGGGGAAATGTAGAAGTAAATGATGGTACTATACTATATATCCTAGATTTGGAGCAAATCTAAAATGCTGGTGTTATTTAATCTACTCGTGGGACCCAAAGGGTGAAGACATAGAATATTATAAATAACACATCCAATTATTTTTCCTATATTACCACTTGGCTCACTTTTTCTCTCAGGGGTTTAATTGTGATGTGACAAACAAGTTAAGACGTATTGTTGTCTTTTGCCTTGTCTGTCTCTATCTCTGTGGTGACATTTTTTCCTTTTAATTTATGTTTGTTTTTGCCAGCATCGTTATTTCTTTTCAGCTTGAGGTGGACTAGCTTGACGTGCGTGTACATAGCACCCGAGTGAGCGAACTGAACTCCACAATATTTACAGGAATAAGGTTTTTCTCCAGTGTGCGTTCTTATATGAGCTTTCAGCACTTGTTTATCCTGGAATTGGAAAAGAAATCATATGATTAAATAAAGATTATTGTCAATTTAAGGACAATTCAGGAACCATCAATCCTGAAACATCCTTTATTATCACTGCGAGGTTTTGATGTAGGACATTGGTTAAAACTGTATCATTTTTCAATCAATCAAGATTTCTTCAAGAATTAAACATTCTTTTGTACTAATTCTGCATTTATTTAGTAGGGTTACACTCATCACAAGTGTTTTCATTGGATGAGTGTTTTATTTTTTGAATATAATACCTTCCATCAAGTATTGGCAGTGACCACCATAAACGTGATTAATGAATTTCTGTTCTAAGGCATGAATGTTTTTGATGTTTAAAATTTCCTCCTACCACTTCTGATCCCTATAATGGAGCATAGCAAGAGTGGTTAACTAATCTAGTCAGGCTTTAGCCCGATTCTTCTATTTCTACTCTCTTCGAAAAAAAGTGACATTTTAGACACAGAGTACAGATAAGATTCTAACATAGAAAAAAGCTCCTGTTTTTTTCAGTAAACATCTAAAATTCCCCTAGGATTGGTACGCGCAGTATTCTACGTGCTCAGGACACACTTATGCATCTACACCTGCCCTAGATTAAACCATAAGACAAATAAACTTAAACTTTGAGATCTAATTATATTAAATACTAACCGCAAAACTTTTGCCACAAGTTTCACAAATGTGGTCACGGGGCTTTCTGTATCCTTGGTGAACTGCGCGAATATGGGTTAAAAGTGTCCTTTTACTGATAAAAGCTGCATCACACAGCGCACAAGCGTGAGATCGTTTGTTCAAATGCACTCCGTCCATGTGCATGGAAAGTTGCAAGCTGTTAGTATAGCGCGCATCACATAGAGTGCACCTGAATCTATAATTAAACAATACATCCATCAACTGAACTGCTTTTCGGAGTCAAAAATTAAATATCAGCTTACTGGTGTTTGGTAAGAGTTTTAAAAAAAATGGTAATTTGAATCAGTCATCTCACCACTCCTGTAAAAAAATGGTAGGTGTGGTTAGTCACCTCAAAACTTTGATTACTGACTTTGTTATGTAGAAATATACCACTTGAAATTTTAAGTCACTGTTTTTTTCAAATTCCGGACACAAGACACAAAATTTTCATGTTTTAGGAATGCCCGTGAATTAAAACCATAGTTTTCTCATAGAACGTAACTAGATTTTTAATTATTATTTGATATGTATATAAAAACATATTAATTAATATTCAGAATATTTTGAACCTTGGGTTGGGAATTGTAAAATAGTTTTCTGGTTATCATGATAAAGAATCCCTATTATCAATGAAACTAGCATAAGTATAGCACTAGTGTTTGTATTTATGTCCTTGTATGAGAATGTTTTCGAAAACGAAATTCATAGGTTGATTGACTTGGTAGAACTTCATAGGTGATTATTACAATGACACTCTTAAATGATATCGGTTACCAATTATTCGTATCTTCCAATTTTCAAAATCTGTCTTTTCAGGTGACTACGTATACAAAAAAAGACACTACGCGGGAAAAGCAACATTAAAATACACCAGATGAAAGGGAAATTGGAGCTCGGCTCCACCAGCCCCATAATTTGATGTATAGATATCAATCAATCAAAAAAAAGCGTTCTAAAAAAAATATGTTTTTTTACTCAGATTAACATATAATTTAAGATTTCGACTGAAGGTGCTTGGTGGAATTTCAATATTAAATTTGAATCGTTCAAATTCAGATTAAAATTGTTTAGGTTATAAATAATATGAACATAAATAAAATTGTAGATGATAAATGCAGTTACGTGAGTTGCTCTGGTCGCAAATGTCGAGTTCCTCTCTTGAGATGTTGGTTCAATTTGATCTGTGTCGCATATGAGAGGTCACACTCTACGCAGTAAAATCGTTTCCCAGTAGCTCCGCTGTGGACGGACCGATGCTCTTTGAGATTCTCCTTCAGAAAGAAACTCTTGGGACACTGCTCACAAGTGAAGCATCTCTCGCTTTTGTGCCGAGTCAAGTGTCGGTTGAGATTATCTTTCCACAAGAATACTTTCGGACACAGATGACACTTATACTCTTTGGAGTTGTTATGAATTCGCAGATGCTTTACGTAGGTGTATTTGTTTTTGTACGTCTTTGAACAGATGTCACATTTTATGCTTTTTTCAGTCTGATCGTGCTCCGTGTACATGTGAGACATCATGTTCTGTTTGCTGATGACAACCTTTCCACAGAGCTTGCAAGTGTACCGAGTGGCGTGCGTGTTACGGTGATTGGTGAGATTTCGTTGCGAGTTGAATCTCTGACCGCATATTTCGCAAACGAATTGCCCAGATACCTGTCGGGAAGGCAATAAAATTATTTTTCCACAATTTGATTTTAGCCCTTTAGGCACGGATGTCTAAAATAGATTTTGAATAGTGGCTGATTTTTCAAAACCAGAATGGTTTCATGACAATCTGGGAGAATAATTTTTAAACCACATTCATTTATTTGTATTTCTTTAGGTATTGCAAAAACCTTCTGCCGTACATCACTCAAAATAAAAGCTTAACAAATTGTCCATTTAGTGTAATTTTAAATCTGTTATAAAAAAATATTTAAAGTTTATCAAAACAACGCCCAAAAGTGTGATTATAAAAAAAAACACTTAACTATATTAAATGCTTCACAAATAATAGTGATTTGTAGAAACATATTATCATTCATGCACATCACCGATTTACGTCTGTGGCACCTGAGAATCTAACGCAAATTTTTACAAACAATGTGTTAAAACTATTTATCCAGTATCTAAAGTTAAAAACAAACCTAATCGAATTTAACATAGACTCGATTTAGCAAGACATTGACAGTTTATAAAGTAATGTATATAAAGTGTATGTAACATTGAAGAATATTATAATTAATTTTCATACCAATTCATGCTTGACAATATGGTCCTTGTAAACAATTTCATGAGTGAATCCTTTAGCACAGAGCTCACATTTATACGGGGCTTTGATGTATTCATCGACGAGTCTCGCAGCTCGCAGCTCTTGCAATTGGTCTTCAAAACTAAGAGAAGTAATTGTCATTAACGATGAGTCAAAGCTATTTGCGGGAGTGTCAGATGTAATACGTCTTTTCATTTTGAGTACATGGCCATTTTTAATTATTTTCTTTCTCTCGCTGGATAATTTGACCTGGGAAACAATGGCTTTTGTCAAATTATGATAATTAACACACCCGTAGTATTTCAATGCATCAGTAAAAATATCATTCAGTCAATCTTGGAGGCATCACGTGATGGATATATGATCCAAGAAGAGGTTATATGAATTGTGTTGTTTTTTAGCTACTTTAGTTCCGATTCATGTTGTAGCAGAAATGACACAAAATTAAATAATGCTACGAGTATTATTAATACCTTTTTCTCCTGAATAACTCTTTTTTTAGCAACCGGTTCATTGTCACTATCATCAAATTGACATTCATCAGGCTCTGTTTTGATGTAGAAATGTTCTTTCAATTCAGATATTTCCATGTCCAAGTTGATTTTGTTTGCTGATTCAATTTCAATATCTTCCTCCTAACAAACACCAGTAACAAATTAATTTTATAAATTATCCTGCTTTTAAATATTTGCATTAAAATGCCAACATAGCTGCTATGGCATCCAATTATGTCTTGATGCTTGGATGCTTCTGCTATAGCGACAAGGCAATCAGTAGGACTACTACTATTATTGATACTCAACACCTACACAGAGAGCATAATGATTTTCGTATTTGCTACTTATACGCTTTCTTAGATTGGTACAAGATAAATGTAATGATTACAGCTATGTTCATGGTTGTTATAGTCGGTCTGTCAAATACCAAAGATATGGGTAGTCAACGGCATTAGGTAAGAAGAAAAGAATAGTTTTATTCATTATAATACGCATAGCAAGTGGACATGACTTATCAGACATAAAAAAACTTAAAAAATAAAACAAAATTGAACATTTTAGTGCACTGGAGTGATAGGTTATTCTCAATTGTTTCTTTCTTTCAAAGCTTTGGGCAGAAAAAAACCTTTGGCAAGAACTTAGATAGAATAAATGCAAGAAAAGGTCTAAGAGACTTTGATGTACCTACTCAAAAAATAAAATCACAAAATCCAATCCTGCTAGATGCGCTACAGTTTTCACAAGCTTTCTAAAAAAATAAAAAGTTGTATCGTATTCAAACCATTTTTATAATTTTTTTGGCAAATTCATCTCTTCTTAGTGCACATCCAAAGAATTTTACATCAAGCACACGATCATCATTATCACAGGTTAAAGTATCTGGATGAAATTCTGTGAATGTAACGTCACTCGACCCTAATCTTGGTTTCTTCATTTTAGTTTCTTGATTAAAAAAATACTGACTTTCTGACTGAAATTTAAAAAAAAAGCGATAACAGTTTTATATACAGAGTTCTAATGAATGGTTAATATTTGGAAATATTAGTTACTTAAGCCAGGCGAGCTAGATATATTATTTATGGATTTTCTTCTTTCTCTTCTTAAATTAGACAATCATCTTTAACATGCCCTTCACGTGAGAAAGTGAAACACGTTACATAACAAGTGGAATAACAAAGTTATCAGGATATAATAGGGTAAAAATAGCAACGTATTTGGTTCTACAGTTTTTATATTTATTAGTTAATAGCTATTTCGGCATTCGCCATTGTCAGAACTAACAACTAGTTCTGACGATGGTGAAAGCCGAAATAGCTATCAACTAGTAAATATAAAAACTTTAGAACCAAATATGTTGCTATTTTTACCCTATTATAATGGTGGTACTACCAAGTAAATACCAAGTCAATAAATAAATTATCAGGATATAACGATTTACTATAGGCAGAGGCGATACCCCATAAGTGTATGAGGCAGACACAAAATAGGTTATATTATAAATGCCTTTTATATTATTATAAATTCAGTTTTTTAAATTTATATTCCTGTGACATGGAATCTGGCCTTAAAATTTGATTGCGCCTAGCGTCTATTTTCTGAACCGTCACTGACTAGAGCAGCAATCGGCAAACTTAAGAACCTCATGGAACACCTTATACATAATTTTGAATCCCGCAGACCAACTTTAAGATTTTATGAAAGTACATATAAATGGAAAAAAGTTGTGAAAGAACACATAAAATACACCATACATATCATAAGGTAAATCCATTAATTGCAACTGAATTATTAAAGTACAAAAACTATATAAACAGAAAAATTAAAGATGGTTCCACATTTCTCTGCAGACCACCACTTTGCCGGCTGCTAGACTAGAGTTCTTAACACTTCTTAGTCGGGCGTTTCAAAAATAGACTCAAGCCTGTAGCGGGCGTTTTTTAGTGATTAGCGCACAAATATATTACATTCTTAAAATCAACACAACTTCTAAACCAAACGATATTTTCGATTGAAATTTTAAAAAAAATCATACGTGACATTTAATCATTAAAAATAAAATTAGGACATTTCGATAACATCATAATTTCACTATGTTTCTAAGCTGAATACAAAACTTGTTATCAATTTAGTAGATAGCACTCCGCATGTTATAAATATTAAATATTCAAAACATTCTATATAACAAAATAGCATATTTATCAATATTTTATAATTATAATATATAATCGCCATTCCTACAACATTACTACCACTGGAAGTGTAAAATCTAATGCCGTAAAAATTACAGCGTAAATATTCGAGACACATGTGTCACCGTTTCTAGCAAAGAATTAGGACTAATTTTATTAAACGCCGACAAACAAACCCGTGATATTATGTGTCCCGCAAAAAAGCGACGATATAAAAAAACGTATTATGCCGTGATCCGCATTCTACCGACAATACGCTAAAAACGACTTTTGTCGTTTCCCGCCTATTAAGTGTTAACAGATTTCTATTTTATCACACAAGACTAAGAAAATGACAATAAATTTATATCTGACAAATTTTTGACTGACAAAATAACTTGCATAATCTTTTTTTTACCATGTCAGTTTCCTGTGTAGAGTATATTGAACAAGACCTGTAGGGATATGGAAACATCACCAGCTTATACGCCTTATTCCATAAGACAACTCAGCTTTAAATGTGTAACAGTTATAACCCTGCAATAAAGTAGGATAAAGCTAAGGAGGATGACTACTCGGTTAGGGGCCTGACGCAGTGAAGTAGTTCAGATGTAATTATATATTTTGATGACTCACTAGTAAATTTGAAGCAAGATATTTTTTAAAAATGGTAGAACTATTATTGCATAGACTTCTAAAGAGTAAACATTTAGCAAGTAACGCACAACATTGCCAACACAGCCACGCCGGAAGATCATCTCCGTGGGAAACCTGAAATTAAAATAAAATTTTGAATTGTTTATTATATTTATTGCAGAACAATACATGGTGTAACAACTGACACCAAAGAACCTTTTTGGTAGGTACTCGTTTTCATAGAGTTTTGTTTAATTATTGTTGAATATCTTATGAGGATCTATTTAAAAAATGTTTATAAAAAACATACGCTGAAGATACGTGATATTTAGAAATAGTGATGATTTTTATGCTTAACAGCTTAACGACCGTGGACGCATATTTAAGTCTTTGAAATCCAACGGTAGCTGGCCGTGGCCGCATATACGAGTCCTACGTCATACATTCTATTCTATTGAAAAATCACTTGGTTAGGATCGAATTTGATCTCAAATGTTAACGAGAGGTGGTAGCATACACATTGACGCAATATTTACCAAAAAAAAATCAATATTATACTAAAATATTTCGTAAAAATACCCCTAAGATGGTAGACATTTATTTTTTTCATGTGTGATTTTTCATAGTATTATTTTACGTTCTGGTAAAAGATTTTATTTTTAAATCGTTTCTGGTTTGTTTCTCTGATTAGCAACGAAATACATACGTAATATTAACAGATGCTCTTGTAGCAGTGGCGGTTCTAGGTACTGGGCTAGGTGGGCTAAACCCAACCTACATTTTTCACCCAAAACTTTAAATGGCTGAATAAAAATGAATGGCAATTCGGCCGCTGAACAAAATAAATACATTTATAAGCGTAACTAACCTTTCCCAAATGAATATAAAATCTTTGTTTTAATTTCCTCTGTCAATATAAGACAATGCTATGTCTACCTACAATAATATTCTTGATTATATATATGAACATAAAAATAAAGAAAACAATATAAAAAAGTAGATTTTACATATTTAAAAGAATTAGTAGATTTAAGTTTTTTTGACTACACCACATAAGTATGCAACCCACAGATATAGAACCATTGCTCAAGTGGCATTGATTTATGCGGCAAAGTATCTGGAAGCTATCAAATCAAATTTGGTGAAGATATCTCAATTGGTTTACAAATTATGGGGAATTTAGTAGAATAGCAGTTTTTTGCGAATTTTTCGCAAAATCACCCGGCCGCCAGGTCAAATTCAATAGAAAACATGCGGGCGGTAAGCTGTTAATAGTAAATTATTGCCGAGTTTAAGTTTCCAGTAGTGGGTAAGATCTCCCTTGCATCAAGTGTTAATATCAAATTACAAATAGTTGTAAAATTTCTTTATTGAATAATAATTAAGAAAGAACAATGTTAGAAATCGGGAACACTTTTTAAAAAATAAAAAAAATTATTCACATTACAGCTTATCATGTCAACGCACCAAATATATCAAGATAAAAACAGAGATCTTATATTAGTAAATGAGGCATTAAGCGTACGGATCAGAGGCCTGGACGCTTATCTCTAAGAAATCTCAGAAGCTGTCTGAAGAAGCGTCTGAGCGAATGATTTTTGGCCCTGTCTGCAAAGATGGAATCTGGCTACATTAATAATTGCTATGGTGAGCTGGACATTGTCAGAGTTGTCGAAACACAACGCCCACACTGAGCCAGACATATGATGGGTTGAAATCTACAAAATGTGTCACATTTTCTAATACCAAGTGAAGATGCGGTGCTGGTGAGAAATTGGATGGGAAAAAAAATTAGTCGACCAAGGTTCACCCCAGACCTTAGCGTCAGAAAAAAAGAAGAAAACGAACTTCTGTCAAGCAACAACATATAGTTGCGAAAACCGAATATCGAAATAGACCTGAAGTAACCCGAAAAAGACTTGAACTCTCAAATCTCTAATGTTAAACCATGGTTATCACAAATATTTTATTTTGTAAATAAAAAAATAGGGTAATTGTAGGGTATAGCTCGTCATGGATTATTACGGCAAAAAACTTCACAAACTAAGCTGAAAACAACGCCACGATTTAAAATTATTTTTTGAGGGCTTGATAATTGCGTTAAAATCACACATTAAAAAGAAGAACACTGATAAATTATACGAAATACGAAATATTTCGCCGCGCGGCCGTAGTGAATAATGGAGGCGAAATATTTCGTATAATTTATCAGTGTTCTTCTTTTTAATGTGTGATTTTAACGCGATTTATCAATGCTTCAATAAATATTTTAAATCGTGGCGTTGTTTTCAACATACTTTGCCGCAATAGTCCATGTGTAAGTAAAGGATAATTTAAAAAGTATGGCGGTGTACAGTGAGAATATGTCATATTTTGGATAATTTATTTGTCAGTGTTCTTCATATTAATGTGTGATTTTAACGCGATTATCAAACCCTCAAAAAATAATTTTAAATCGTGGCGTTTGTAGCTTAGTTTGTGAATTTTTTCGCCGTAATTATCCATGACGAGCTATACTCTACAATTACCAAAAATTAGTTTTAATATTGTCTTCCAAGTTGTTATTACTTGGCTGCACGACTGGTTGTATATTACAAATAATTAAAGGGCACACGGCTGGTTTCCAGTGGACGAATAAGCAACTAATGTGAAAATTGTAAAACTAAGGTTTTATTATTTAATAAATGAAAATGAATACTGGTATTATCTTACCTCTAAGTTAGAAAAATGTGCAATGTTTTGAAAGATATCATCTTTAAAAATATACTTCATATTTAATTTCGACGCCAAGCAACATCGGCATATTCTATGTTCAGTGACGTTTTTTGCTGTCATTATCGACGTGAGTAAAGTTACAATTTAAATACATCCAATCATCACACTGAGGAAGATAAACAAAAACTCGTTGACATTGCCTAATATGCTTGTAAAGTATACTAGTTTATGATGCTTGTTGATATTTAGGATATTTAGCTGTCTTGACAAGAAGTTTTCCATAGACTAAACGCAATATGTATGTATATCGACAATTATTCTTATAAAATAAAAAATGTATAATAGACAATACAAATTAATTTACTAAAAGTATTAACTACAAAGAAATCTTCCACACAAGCGTTAAATACGCGTTTTCCAATATTTATTTATATCATATAAATCTTGGGTGGGCTAGAGAAAAGCATATTTCCACTTCACCGAATACATTAATCTACAAGCAAATTAACAAATACTATGACACTACTGCAATGCATGAATTATTATATAATAAAATCAATGATAATGTAACTAAGAAATAATAGAATACGGAATCTTTAAATTCGTCTCTTTCAAAGTGAAATAACAAGTACCTACTAAAAACAATACAGAACTGTCAGTGAGAGTCAGTGAGAGTCAATACCTGTCACTTTCATACAATACAACGATATTGGTTTTGTGTTTCAATACATAAGTATGCGTAATGGGCAAATTCAGAACGATCAACGATCAACAGAAGCTTGACAGATTGAAACACAATCGTTTGTGATTGATGACGTTTCCGTACATACAAATACAAAAAAAATCTAATCGTGCTTAATTGCGCCCCAGTGTAAAGAAATATAGCATGATATTGTCTGTGGTTGCGGGCTTGAACGATTTAGCCCCTGAGTCTTTGGTGTTGCCAGACTGACGTGACGTTGCCTGTTCCCTGTGAAGTATTTATAGGGTTATTGTTTTTTTTATGCCGGCTCAGTTTAAAATTGTAATACAAAACCCAATCGAGAATATGATTGTAGGTAGACGTAACATTGTCTTATATTGACAGAGGAAAATTAAAACAAAGATATTATATTCATTTGGGAAGGTTAGTTATGCTTATAAATGTATTTATTTTGTTCAGCGGCCGAATTGCCATTCATTTTTATTCAGCCATTTAAAGTTTTGGGTGAAAAATGCAGGTCGGGCTTAGCCCATCTAGCCCAGTACCTAGAACCGCCACTGATGGATTACCTTATAAGCAAATAAGGCCCCCGCTTGAGGCCTCAAAATTTGCTCAAATGTTATATAATATAGCCCATATACTTTTTTGTTTTTAGATTTTTTGAATTACTTTATATTTATTTTATTGTTTTCATGTGTGAATTGAATGGGATTTTTTTATTTTATCCCACCCAGCTCGGATTCAATTTTATAACAAAATTGCTTTAATACAGTTTGATTCAACTCTTTTTTGTGCAAAGCGAAAAAGAGAACAGTTGAGATATTATTTTGACTGACATCACGTTGCTTGTAAATTATTTTTTGCTGGTTTTTTTAGAATTTTTTGATACTTAAAATAATATTATGATCTATCTGTGCAACTATTTTGTATTTTTGTTTTTTTAGACATAATATTTTTTTATGTCGCATCTGGCAGCATGGTAATCGGGGCTGCCCCGCATAGTTTCATGCTTGAATTTGCACAGGCGATGTGTAAAATGCCTGCATTACCTACATAAGTAACAAAGTACATAATCATAATATCGCATGCTGGCGTTCTTAACTGACAGTTGAATAGTTTTCTAACTTAATGGAAATTGCTAATAAATCTTAAAACTGGATGTTTCCTCATCAAAGAATTCACTATAATTCTTCAAACAATCTTTGTTCGTGGCTTCTGATACCACTATTCGCGCACTTAGCTGCATGTACAATATCTTAACCTCAATCGTTTCCGGTTACTACATGGATGTCTCCCTAGATAACTGTAGTTCTTCTGTATATTAGTTTATGTTTAGTACTTGCATCTAAAAATACGATATAGGGAGCATTATGATTACTCTAAAGTTATCGATATGCTTCTGCCTTATTTTTTTTAAATTCGAAGTCGGCAGTGCAACATTGGATCCAAGTATCTACACACTTGAAGATTTGAATGATATCTTTGGATCAATGAACTGTGTGCAGGGTGAGATCTGTTTTATTTTTAAATTCTTTATCCACCACGAAAACACTGCTTAGTCATCATCGTCTGAACAAGCGATGTTGCAGAATACTTAATACTTAAAAGCAGTTCGCAAAAGTCATCTGGTTTGATTACACAAGTTTTCGCTATCTTGCGAATGTTCTTAGATATGTTTTTGAATACTTCGGTAAGGAATGAACTGCTTAGTTTTGTAATGTGTGGCATTGCCGTAATGCTGAAATAGATAACAAAAACGTTTGAGAATTGGTTTTAACAAAGTCGCCATTACATAGTTTCGAGTAAAACGCATTTGAAAGTTTGAATACTTGATACTTTTAAGTAAAATTTTCAGGCAATGTTTGATACGTTTCTATTTAAGTCAAAATGATTTCATATGATAATATAGTTAGTGGTTTTTTTTATTTTTTATAATGCAACCCAATTCGTTATTTTGGACATCTTTTGTTGACAATTTGGAAATTTTGCGATAAATGTTTATTTTCACGTAAATTTAGTAAAATGATTTTTGTAATAATGTATTGGAAGAACGTTTGGTTGGAAACTTGTTGGTGCGGAAATCACACCACCACGGTCAGAGAGCATTAAAATGTTATAATCAATCAGCGCTCCTAGACTTTTTTTACTCATTACACGACTGTATATTATGTATGGTTAACGTTTGAATATGAGTATACTGTATATTTCTATTGTCAACACTAACAATGCCAATGCTGCATTTTTAAACTGCTGGTAAATAGCCTTTGGCTTAGTGGCCAACAACACTTTTGTAAATTAATTAAAGGGTTTGTCTGTGAGGTATGAATGTCTCCAACTCAATTCCTTCTCCCATCCATCTACAGTGAGAGTGATTAGTTCACCACTAATCCTAACCTAGCCTCATCCTTCTATTCTTCTTCTAAGTAACGAGTAGCTCTCGCAGAATAATAGTTCTATTGAGATATGTACATATGTTCCATAATGAGTCAATATTGTCCACATTGTACAGGCGAATCTAGCTACAAAATGTTAAAAAGGGTTTACCTACCTAAATGCCTTTAAATAATTTAAAAAACTTTCCTGATCAATGATAATTAACATTTGATTATTTAATGAGTTGTAGTTTTTTTTTTATTAAATAAACGGCTTAGGTACTCAATTTAGCGGCACTCAGAATTATAAACTTGTATTAACATTTTGTGGGACATTTTTAATGGCACACCTGACAGTCGCAGATGGATTGCTACGTAAGTGTTATCTTCAGTGACTGCATGCTGACAAGCATTATATGGTGGCAGGCGACCGACTAGAGAATGTTGGGACAAGACAGAAGGAGGAAACCGTGAACCATCCATGGATGGGCCAACAGTGATGACGATATTTTGTTTTCTTAGTAACAGTCGGGAATTTCACAATGACTGCTTTGACTGCAGTTTTGGTCATTGATACTTTCATTCTAATTTATACCTATTTATTACGATTTCAGGTGATTTCGCGACTATGGGCCAACATCCCCCTTCCGTTGTAGAACCAGGACTTTTCTCAGATCTGCGGATAATTGAAAAAGCCCAAATGACTACACAGCTGCTAGAAGAGATGATGATTCACGCCAATATCGACTTACCACTTGCCAACATTAACCATCATGCCAACATAAACTTGCCTAATATTATGGGCACATCTCAGGACATATCAGGCGGCTCAGCCATGTCTCGTGTGAATGAGCTGGCGGTGTTCAATCAGGTTATTATTTTATTTCCGTATCATTATTGATTTCACCCTTTGATGAGTATCGCCGTACACGTACGTCAAAGTATCTTGCACCTATTATCTATCGCCATTCTCATAATTTTTGTTATTCCTTCAGATATGGACTAGGCACATCCATCAGTGGTTTTTGGCCGCCACATTATTTTTATTATGTGTTGCAAATGAATAAAAGATTTTTGGTGGCAAAGGTTAACATTTGTAAACAAATCAGTAGCCATATAATATTGAGTGTAAAATCCCATTTGGGATCGATCCTTTCCTCGATTCGACATCTGTAGAGCATCACATGTACACAGATGAGAGCAAAAAAAGATCTAGACTAAAAAAATGCAATAATAGGTTCTAGAAAAATATTTAAAAGTAATAAAGAATTAGTTAACTTTACATTTTTAACTATGCCTTTTTTAATTCCATAAAAAAATATTTACTTGAAATAATAATTAACATTCTTCCCAGATTGCTCAGTATCCAAAAAAATGATTTTTTTTAAATTTTTGTGTGGCAATACTACAAATAATGAAAATACAAGATAGAAACTAATTTAGTAAAAATTAACTCACTCCTCAAAGGGTTAATGGGTAAAAAGGTATTATTTGTATAATAATGAATGTACCATAAGCCACGTTGTACCGTCAGTGCCCGTAGCCACGTAAACACCTGGCTCATAATACTTGATTCGTAAACATACTTTCTGTATGTAATTAGATAATATCAAATAATTTCTCCTCTTGTATTTTGATGTTGATTTTTGATTGTTTTATTTAGATATGTATTTTTTTACATAGATTTAATAATTTTAATAGATAGAAAATCAATACCGGCTAATGGCGGAACAGGGCCCAGCTCACGACAAACGTTGGACGGTGGCTCTTCGGTTGGGCACAGAAGAGTACACGGCAGAAAGATCTAGCATCAAAACTGCCCAGCAGGCTGCGGCTGCTGAAGCCATGCAATATACTGCTTATCCAAGTCCTTCGCCGAAGTCTCGAACAGCTTCAAAAAAGTCATGCCATGGTAATTGTAGTACTATATTTTATTATATTAATTTTTGTCATGATGGATGAGTTTATGTTCAGTGATCCCATAAGGACAGTACTAACTAGCTTGTATATAATTATTAAAATATAATGTTTTTTTATTTAATTTAGACAAATATTCTGGAATAAAAGAATTGATGGATTCGAAGTCGCCAGTTTCAATGGTTTATGAAATGGGTACAAAATACAGCTTTCATGTTGCTTTTGAATTGAAAAGTGAAAGTGGACCACCACACAAAAAGGTAAACGGTTAATTTTTATAAGTATAAGCCATGAAGTGAGTCGTAATGCGAGTTGAAATGTAAAGCGTATGGAATTAATGTCCAAGATCGATGTAATAGCTACTAATCTTTTCCTAACCCTATTCTTGCAAACTGTTCAACCAAAAATTTTAAAATATGCTGTCATTTGTTTAATAAAGACTTATTTCATCCCTTTTAAGGTGTTAATTGTCTATTCTTGGCATGGTTGTTAGTCTTGGTTAAAGTTCATGACCATTTTCGGTCATACCAAGCATTATAAACTCACTTGTTTGATGTTTTTTTCTAGTTTTACTGAGATTCAAGTAATATTAATCAATCCATCATGCACTTTGAATGTTTGAAAGATTTGTGAAAAATCTGCATTAGACGTGTTAAATAAACAAGAAAATGTATTAAAACCGATACATCAAAATCAGATCAGTAATAAATTCCCAAATTTAAAATTGTACTTAGCATAATAAAGCTTATTAAAACAAGTATGTCTTGAATAGACTAATACCTGATCTAATGTTGAGTATTTTATTTTATTCCAGGTATTTGTGACGTCGTGCTCTGCGGCAAACTTCTTGACAGAAGGTACGGGAAGCAGCAAAAAAACTTCAAAACAACAAGCTGCCACGGTAATGTTGGAAAAACTGAAAATGTTACCTTCAGTGAAAAATGCTCAACTCCAAACCGAAGAATGCAAACCTAGAAAGAAAAAGCAACGGTCCAAAAAAAGAAATCGAAGTTTGATAAGGGTGGGTTTTTTTTATGGATATTATCTGTTCTGAATGTATTGTATGCTGTACAATATCGGGGTGTGGTGGATATTTTTCTATCTTTATCACACAGTCCACTTGCTTGCATACGAGAAAGTAGTGTGTCTTGTTCACATCCTTCATATTTCCAATAGAAAATATTCTGTTTTTCTTAATTAAAGCTGTTTGACTACTGATATCGTTGACTTTTGACTAAAACAGCGTTGCAATTACCACCACCACTCGCCACTTCTGCACGTTTGGTGATAGCAGACCTTTTCCGTGGCGTAAGAACGTTGTATTTTCAGTTTTAGTACTGAGATTGTCTAGTTAGCTAAAAGTTCCTACACTTATAAATGATGCAGCTTCTATCCGTACAAGTGTATATGCTCTCTATAATGTCGCGAATTTACAAAAACTACTTTAGCTTGCCTTGTTAGTCATTAAGTTGGTGAGACCTGTAGGTTCGACAGCTGATCGGATCGACTTGAGTAACTCTTCCAACTCGGTGGACATTAAAAGACAATTTCAAAAGATGTGATCAGCATCCTGTATTTTGTCTCAATTTCCACTTTAAAAAAATGATCCCAATTATGTTGTCATGTTTATGTATCAACTTAAAAAGCGTGTAGGCAGCAAATACAAAAAATATTACACTCGCTGTGTGAGTGCTAAAAGTATTATAGAGGGGCTAATAAATTTTGAGAATCACTACTGTTTTCATTGAAAGAACTTTTTAGATGAATCGTAAAGGATTTGTATGCTCCACTGCCATTAGTTGAAGGAAAGAAGTATTTTTGATCATGTCGCAATCTTGAGGATGTATTTAGAGTTTTTTTTTAATTTCCAAGACTTGCATCAAATATTTTTTTGATTCAGGATTGTTTTTATTAAAATTTTCAGGAAATAACACATACAAATGAAAAAGGAAGTAACCAAGTGTCTCGCCTTTGGCAGTGGTCGAAAAAATTGGTAAAAAATCTAACTAAGGGAAGCTCTACTCAAAGTATGTAAAAATTATTTTCTGTAATCGGTTACTAACATTTTCATCAACATGTCAACATATTTGACAAATAAATATTACCATTGTAACAAAAAAAACTTAACTCATTCTTCTGGCCAAGGATTTAAGAAAGTTTCTGTATAAGTGATGTTAGTTTTTTGCGTGATTTTTGTGGTTCGGGAGTGTGGTGTGCATATCAAATACTCTCTGTTCACTTAGGACACTAATTGTATCAGGGAACACATGATTGACATGCACACTTCTAATGTGGCCCTACCCTTATGGTAGATACTCTAATGCAGCCTACCTGCCATTGTTTAACTTTTCCAAATAGGCCACTTTTTCTAACCATTTTAGCATTATTGCTGCACAATTCCGGCATAGTGTTGCATTGTCCATCATCATTTACTGGTGTCGTGATTTTGTTTAAAGTATTGTTATTTCTTTATAAAAATACTTCAAATATCAGTGAGTTTTGGCAGTAGAGCTATTTTTATTATTTGTTTGAAATGAACAAAATGATTGATGATTCCTGGAATGTGTTAAAAATATAAGCATTATAATGAATCCGCACTCGCCGCGGTCGTGATGAACGAGAGGTTACCTGTATTTAACTTTGGGGTACAGATAACACCTAGCATCTTTGAACCTATTTTTTTGTAAGCGAAATTTTTCCATGTCAAAAATTCCGTGTTTCAAAATATAACTATTTCAGAAATGCTGGGTGGTCTTGAAGAGTTAGCAACCAATCCGTCAAACATGGTAAAAAGTTCCAGTGAAGCATTGAATAAAGACTCGTCTTGCCCGACTGGCCGAACTTTAGGTCGACAGCTTGTTTCCGGCCTTATGATGATGCAGAATCAAATTGAATTTTCATCCGAGAGTTTTAATACCCCGACACAGAATGGTAATTACAAATTTTAAAGCATTTAATATTATTGCTTGAATGCAGTTACTAAAATTGTATCTTTAGAAAATTCGATAAGTAGACAGCGGCTTATTTTAATATCGAAGAATTTAGATTTGTAATGTCCACAATAAAAAAGAGATGATGGGTCTACATTAAATATGAACTGCAGATGCCCCAGGGCACCCAGAATCCCAATCATCTCTTCGTCTTACCATATGGATTCCGTCACACTGTGAGGCTGCTAGTGACAATCCATGGGATGTAATTAACTGATCCATAAAGCGATGGTATAAGTTGATAGAAAGTAAAGAGATTGATAAGGGAGAATCGAGACAGCCCATTTTTGTATGACAGAAGCCAGATAGATTGCTGAATGTTTTCCTTTCTTTATAGGTGTGAATCCAGGAAAGGCTGAAGCGATACCTGAGGAACCATTTCAAAACGGAATGCCGCCTGATGCTGAAATTTTCAACAAGAATGACATTGATCACAAAACAGGTTTCGTGTTGAATTTTTTGTTGATAATAAATAAGGATCTGGTAATTATGTTTTTTTTTAAAAAAAAATATGTTTGGTAAATTAATTTAAAAAAATCATTATTGTTTGCAGGCTTGAACGTTGGAAAGACTACAGCAATGAAAAAAAAACTTCTTGAAGCTGAAATGTACCCAAATATAGAAGCTCTTGCAATACGTGAACTCAATCGTAGAATAGGTATTTGTATATTTTTTTATTCATATATTTTCATTTTACAAATAGAGAAACTAAAGTAAGTACTCACATTAATAATGCTTGATATAGTTGATTGTTCATTTTGTCTAGTCTCAAAATATTTTCATACTAAATATAACGAATCTGATTTCATTTCTTTTTTCTTTTAATGTTTCTGGAAAACAAATATAATTCTAAAGAATTTAGGTAATTGGAAAAAAATATGAATTGATTTAATTAGCATTTAGAATTAGTATGATACATATTCATCGTTCATTTTAGGCTACTAAAAAAATCTTGAATCGGGGTTCCACTGTGTATATGAGGCGTCTAGTTACAAAAAGCGTTATAAACACACTTAGTCAATGTTGAGAATAAAATATATGCATATTCTCTGCGCAATTATACTCAATTTAAATTTTCCAAAACTCAATTTAAGCTTAAAAAAAAATATTTCAACTCAACTAGCAATATTCATTGATCATAATATTTCAAATCTGGTATGCACAATTTTATTTTGTTTATATCTATTTAATTGTATGGTTATCAGCTAATATACAATGCTATGTTTTAGATAGAATAAAGAAAAGAATCTTTACTTAAAACAAACAATTATTGCTTGAAACATAAAAACCTTGTTTGCGGCAAATATTGAAATGTGTACGCTTTTGTGACTAGACACTTCATATGATATAATCGTAAATAATGTTATAAAATGTTGATAGGATCAACAGTCACCAATGCCCAAACTGCTTCCAACTCCGTAACAAACTCTACCAATTCTCCAAAATCCAGTCAACTCATGGGACCCAGAGACCAACTTTTCCGTTTAGCTGAGTTACTCGGTCTGAAGGTGCAATTTTCAAACATACCAATGGTCAGTATTCATTTTTATTAATTAACAGTTTTTTTGAACTTACAATAAAACTGAACTAACAATAAAAAGTATAAATTACTAAAACTTCAATCTTATCTTCATGAGAAATCAAGTTATTTGAATTAAATTGGTGAACTTTTGCTATGATAAATGGACATCAACATGTGTGTTTTTGGTATCTTCATCCTAGCTTGAAATGTATTTACTACAACATTTGAAAAAGTGTTTACGAAAAAGTGCAACGAATAAAATTGTAATTGATTCTGTTTCCATAAAAATTGTTAACTTTGAGCTGTTTTTTAAAATTACAGGAAAGAAGTAAAGATTTCCTATCGCTGGTGTCATTATCTTCTAATCCACCAATATTATGCCGAGGAGGGGGTCCGACATCAGAACAATCAATTGATCAGTCGGCTCATGCCGCCCTCGAATATTTGGGATGGGACTCTGTAACGACATCAGCCATTCATTCTACGCCAGAGGAACGTAAAATAGGATGAAGAAAGTTTTTTTTAGTTTCGATCAGTGGTTCTCACGTGAAATTTCACTGTGGCCGCATTATAAACATCTGGTCCTATAGAAATGTCTTTTGGCCGTACCAAATTTTTGTTTTGAGATGTGATAAAAATAGCAGTTGCATTTACTAAAAACACTTTACTGTTGGTGGCTGCAGCAAAATCCACCCACACATGAGAACTACTGGTCTAGATATATGTTTCTATAATTTCTATATCTGTTTTTTGAAATATTTTTGTACCACGAGTGATTTGTTGCATTATAAAATCTTGTTAACACTTAACAGTGCCTCGTTCACATCAAAATGTAATTTGACTAACTTTAATAATAAACATTGATTCTCAAATAAGGTCAAAATCATAAAATATTTATTCCACAAGTATTATATCTAGCTATTACGTTGCTGGACGCTCAGTGTTCATTTGAAAAAATATGTTTTTTATTAGAATAATGCTTAGTTAAGTTTTTTTTTTTTTTGTCCATATCCGCACCCTAGTCGGAGCATTGGCCACCACATGATTCCTCCAAGATTCTCTGTCCTCTGCCACTTCTTCAGTTTATTTTTACTATCTGTAAAATTAATTTTATTGTCTATAATTATTATATAAAAAGTGCTGAAAATGTAAAAAAAATAATAAAATAATTACTTAAACATCAACACATCTCTCATTCGGGTTTATCGATGCATTGGCGTCATTATGGTGAGTTGGAAAGAATCCGAATGCTCAGCCTCGCAGCATGTTATCAGGGTTTTCAAACAATTTATTGAATTATAAAATAAATATATGTATATTGTATAAGTGTTAGTTTTAATATTTCAAATTATGAAGTTTACAAGTAATAAAAATATCAAATACATAATGAAATTTACAAATAATGAAAATTAATTTATATGGTTACTTTAGCGAAGAAAGTTTATTACAGTCAGGGCATGAAATAATCTTTTTTCTGATCTATGCACCAAACACACGGGTTCCTTACTGATATTCCAGAATAACTTCTTTTTCTGGATTATTTTGAACATAACTTACAACTTCCTCTCTTCTGAGCTTTGCAAGGTACGACAACTACTTGCTGATTCAGGTCAGGCACACATATAGTAAGTCGCTGACGGATTTCTTTGCAAAACAAATATTTTTGCTGTTACCATGAATGATTTTATTACAATTATTTTTTATTTAAATCATTGAGGTTTTGTCGAGGATTATGTAAAATATGAAGAATATCAGTATATTTGGAGAAATAAAAAAAGATATATGTATTTGGATTCCTCCCCTCCATCATCGGGCGGTGAATGTTGAACACAAACATGTTTTACCTGTCCTTATCCTCTTGGATGCTAAAACTTAAATGATACTGAAAATTTGTTATCAAATTATTTTACAATGCTTAGTGCTTATATCGACTGTGGAAAGGAAAAAAGGACGTAACCCTCAATTTTCCAAAACAGCTTTTTTTCAATAATCAGAATGTATACAACTTGACACACATTCTATCAAAAGGATGGAAGCTGAAAATGCCGAATAAGTATTTTAATTTAGCTTTTAAGTTTGAAAAGATGACCTTGTAAAAAATTAAAACCAAGAAAAAACACTGAAATAAAGGTTTTTCTGAGACAATTTAATTAATATTAGGTTATGTCAATTAAACACCAGCTTAGAAGTATCCATGCACTTCAAGGTTGCGTATAATTCATAATTTGTTTATGTCACAAAATCATCAAAACACGTTTTTAGCGCCTCCTGTAAAATTTGATATGTGTGGGTTATGTCATTTTTCCAGTCGATATGCACTGGTGTCCTGTGAGATCAAGTTCATCCTTGTATTTGTATACCTGAAGATCCTGAGAAATTAAACTATGTAGTAAGTGACGAAACTTGTGAGAATTTACAAAATTGGTATGATTTAAATTCAACAAAGATATCGACTGTGGAAAGGAAAAAGGACGTAACCCACACAGCAAATTTTACAGGAGGCATAAAAACGTGTTTTGATGATTTTGGGCCATAAGCAAATTTTGAATTATCACAACCTCAGAAGTGCACAAAGACTTCAAAACTCGTTTTTAATTGAAATATTCTAATATTAATAAAAGAAATTGTCTTTAATTAATTAAAAAATTGGAAACCGCATGACACAAAAACAAACACTAAATCAAGCATTAGACCACGGGTACCCAACCTATGGGTCGCGTTTTTTCGATTTTAGAACTTTTTTCGATTTTTTATTTGAGCAACAAAACTAAAACTAGAGTCAACTAAAATTACCTTATTGAAAAAAAATGCAAATGGTATACTTTTTCCCCAGATTATCTCCGAAACTCGTTTTTTTTAGCTCACCGATTTGGTAGTAAGGGCCGGACAAAATGGTCGGAGGTTGCCCATATGTGCATCAGACCCTTGATTCTGGTCACAGAGTAAGTCTATGAACCTGATATTTTTTGTCTGTAACGGATAAAATAAAAATAAAGTTTTGCGAATATTGATTTGAAATATTAAAAATGTCAAGCAAAAAGGTGCCGGACCGCCGTTCCACCGCGTTACATGGTAAAAAAATTCCTGCTTAAAACCAAGCTATTATTAACTGAATTGACGCCATTGTAAATGCACTTTTCCCATTGGTCGATTTGGAATATGTTTTAGTTACATACTAACACTAATTTTGAAAGTGATTTTTATACTTGATTGTTTTGAGGTTTTTGTATACAAAAAATACGTGTTCAAAATTCCTCTTTTAAAATTTGACATTCATAACTCGTTTTCGTCAAGTGGTGGATTAAGTTCACTTTCAAAATACCCTCCCGATATTATCAACACCGGTACCGGCTCGAAGAATTCTACGCCTGTGTGCAAGGCGCCGAATGCGTCCCACAAAACTAGATATTAATTAATGTATATTACTAAAACTTTGCACACGTCTCGAACTGGCCCTGATCATTACAATCTATTGATCGGTAATAAACAATGCAACACATCTAGGCACAAAGCATGCAAGTATTTAATACCTAGTTATCGAGAGTAATTATTTATTGAATTGCAGGAATCTTATTAATTTTAATGGTATATATTATTTCAGCATATTATCCTAGACCAGCAATCAATCCTATAGCCTTTTAACTGAATTAATTTCTGATGTACTCTTTTAAAAAATGATATTCATTCTTGAAAATATCCATTCGATTTTTTTATCAGACCTTTTATGATTACTGATTAATCAATGCGACCTTCCACATGAAACGGTTCTCTACCCCTTTCACTTTTTTGACTTTCAAAGTCACACATGGCTCGAATAGGAAAACTTTCTCTATTCGGAACGCACGATAAGTAAAAAATCAATATGTTTTGCTCATGTCGATTTTTCAATGTTGCCGATATTCGTTTATTTATACCATACTAGCCGGTTTCCGAAAAGTGTTGCAATGCCACTCAAAGAAAGAAAGTGTTTGTGTTTTAATTGTGTTTATTGAAATGCATGTTTTCTTTTTCTGTCTGTTAGACGTTTGCTGCCGATTTTCTATGGTGCGACACACGCGCCACTTACTGTAAGTTAATTGTACTATAACCTTCGCGCAAATGCAAGCAAACGTTGTCAAAATGCACTGTATGGCAGACATACACACATTGATTTTTATGTATAAGTCCTACTTTAAGTTAAATTTACTATGCATATAACCTTCCCGGAAGTGCAAGCAAAAAGTTTGTTAAAGTTTTATTGAAATCGGATGAGCGGTGTGGCAACGCATAAAGTACGAACAAACAAAATTTTATATATTAGATACACTGAAACATCAATTTTAATCTACGTTACTTTAGGACATCCGTTCCAATTTGATCCCTAAAGTAGCATTGTGCGAATGTATGCCTTTTCGATTACACATCACTTTCTCTCTTTCGGAACCCTGCTTCTACGTTGTACGTATTTAATAACAAATAAAAATGTTGAACAACTGAGTTCGAATCTCAACGACGCACTCCTGAAAGAACTGATGATCCGTTATAATGAAATCTTATATATACCTGTAGATATCTTCGCGGCCTTGCTAAATGTTTTAAAAACTTCGAGGAAAGGAAAAACTTGAAGGGGGATCATTAGATATAATTTATATTTTTGCCTTCGCGAAACATTGCCCAGTCAGCGATTTCTGAAAGCCCCAAAGTCTGAGAGTTCATTAAATTCTGCCAAAAGCGAAATTTATACCCCGAAACAATAAATTGATTCCCGAGTAGGGTGTCGGTAATACTGAGGACTTCAAAGTTGCCAACCAAATGGTGTCTTTAAAAACTTCAAAACGACTATTTCCGGGATAGATTCGTTTTTTAAAAGCTCTGATTTTGACAAATCGCTCACTGTTGAATGTGTAAATAGTATTGATCTAAAATTTAAACTAACGGTGCTTGGTGAAATTTCAATCATTCAAATTATTATTTATTTATTTATTTGTTAAAAAAATTAAAATTACAGTGCATGACATAACAGCTGACGCCAAATCGCCAAGCACTTGAAAAATATAATAAGACAATATATAAAATAAAAATACATAGTACATCAAATTCAACATAAAAAATCAAGAAATATAATAGAAAAATTTATCAAACAGTTCAGAAATACAATCACTAAAAATGTCCACTTCTCTAGGCAATGCGTTGATTATGTACATTCACAAAAGTTTTGTCACTAATGACCCGTGTTCAGTTCAGGTTCATCCGTGCACTTGAACGCCTGAAGATGCCGAAAGGCGAAACCCGGGTTTTTAGTGACAAAACCTGTGTGAATGTACATAATTTGAACGATTCAAATTTAAATAGTATTATATATACCTTATCTCAAATCCAATGTAATATGTAACACCAGCTTTATGCGTAAGTTTCTCACTTACAAAATGTTTCAGATGTGTAGTCGTTTTATAGTTTAGTATTATTGGGCCCATTAGAGGTGAAGTGAGCCAAGGGGTATTTTAGAAAAAAAATAGATGCGTTTTTATATTCTACAGGTCTTAAAGTATCGTAAAAGTGAAGTAACATCAGTAAATACACCTTGTAATAGTGTTATCTCCGTAAAATAAAAATATGCAATCCACCAAAACACCAAGTTAAGGACGTGATTGTACTACTGATTGCAAGTCCAAGATTTTTTTTTTACCATTTTACTAGTTGGCTCACTTCGCCTCTTGAGGGCTCATACAATAACAATAAAAACAACCTTCGACTTGTATCACTCGACGATTTATATTATTTTTAAATTATTAAAATACAACCGAAAATTGTTTCATCAACATTCTGGTGAGAAATGTACAGAAATTTAGATTTATTTGTTGCTAAAATAAGTTCTGGGTAAATATTTTACGAGTAAACTGATTTTTTGTGTGCTTATTAATAATTTACAAATTTTATAATAGCCTTTGAGAAATGAATTCTTGTGACTGAAGTAACAAGTTTTTACAGAATTGCTTAAAGGTGCAATACGATTTGTATATTTTACTTTAGTAAGTCAATACAAAGCAAAGGATTATATAGTATAACTAAATGTAACTTAGAAATAAATGGTACCGAGCTCGATATTTCAGAAATTGCAACTGTACGAGAGGCAAGTTCTTAGTACACTCATCCCCCGATTTACGCGGCACTTTTTTTTTGCACGGTTTCACTTTGACGTGGCCAAGAAAATATGTCAAAATTTAATACATAAAACAAACTTTAGAAGAATCTTTGACCAAAGAAGACGATCAATCGCTGACAGTTCCAGAAATTTGGAACAAAAATTCACAATTCTAGATTGTGTAAACCAGGTTGGTTTGGCATACAAAATAATAGACGAATCACTTTAAATAGTTGTTGGAGACAGATATTGCCAGAAGTGGTTGCAAACGATATTGTTGTTACATCCAGAAATTATGAAAATTCTCAAATTATTGATTTATCAAAACCATTGGGAGAAGGATTTGAAGTTTTAAATGACGAGGATATCGAAGAACTATTTACAGATGACGTTATAACCGAAGAGGAATTAGTTGATCTTATTTTAATACCTGAAACGGATCATGTAAGTGAAGATGAATCTTTCGAACCGTCATTATTTACTGCAAAAAAAATAGATGACGCTCTCAACAAAGCAAGAAAATAGGAAAACATTGTGTTCAAAATTGACTCAAACACGGAATGTGCTCTCAATTTCCAAAGAAACCTTCAAAACACTTGTGCACAATATGAAGAAATATATAACACCTTACGAAAAATAAAACGCAACGGATTTTATAATAAAAAAACTACTCATAAAAACTCGGATATTTCCGCTAATTCTCAAATTGAATTAACCAGTTCATCTGACGAGGAAGGCGATTTCGTACCAGTTATGAAGGAAATGGTTAGAATGATGGCAGACAGCAGTTAAAATTAATAAATGTTCAATTTTTATAAAAAACAATATTATGTTAAACATTACATGTAACTACTACAATTTTGAAAATATAATTTTGAATAAATATTTTTAATATATCAAACTGTGGATCTTTTTTAGGCAGATTTTTCGGAACGAATCTTTAAATTTAATATGAAATCAAAGACTTCATTTACGCGTTTTTTTATATGATGGAACCAATCTTGTATTATTGTATGAATTACTTGCCTTTTTTACGCGGGTTTCTCAAGAGCGTATCTACCGCGTAAATCAGGGGATGAGTGTACATATGTAGTGGCAAGAATGGAACTCTAGAACGCATGCCTTCTCATTGACCGCCACGTCTTCCTGCTGAGTGCATACTGCTTAGATTTTATGATGTCCACACATGACAAAGAACGCTAACAAACGCCTCTCAAAGATAAAAGTTTGAGATCTAGAACCTTGTTACATCTCGAGTTGATGAAGTGAGTTGAATCGTTTCGCGATAAAGGAATATTCTAGAAATAAGTTAAATATATCTGGCTATTATCTAATAGTGTGTGTGTGTGTGTGTGTGTATTTATTATGTATGTGGTTAAGTCAATTGAAAAAGTTTTGCTTTGTTGACCTTTTGGACTCGTAGCTAATCTTTACAGAAATTTAGTTAAAAAGTAATTATTATTTACTTTTGTGTGATGGAGGGCCGTTGGTACACGAGCATGAATGTCTATTACATATCGACTGTGGAAAGGAAAAAGGACGTAACCCACAGTTTTTTTCAAAACTGTTTTTTTTCGATAATTACAATGTATCAAACTTGATACACGTTCTATCAAAAGGATGTAAGTTGCAAATCCCGAAGGCCGAATTAGTATCTAAATTTAGCTTCTTAGTTTGAAAAAGATGACCTTGTAAAAAATTAAAACCAAGAAAAAAACTGAAATAAATGTTTTTCCTAGACAATTTCTTTAATTAATATTAGATTATGTCAATTAAACACTAGTTTAGAAGTCTCCGTGCACTTCCAGGTTGTGTATATTTCATAATTTGCATATGCCCCAAAATCATCAAAACACGTTTATTGCTCCTCCTGTAAAATTTCATATGTGTGGGTTAGGTCCTTTTTCCTTTCCACAGTCAATATTTAACTTTTTAAATTTCTAATTTAGGGTGTATTAAATAATTTCTGTACACATTTTAACATGAAAGAAAAAATGCCCAAATTAAAATTATTTATTGGAAAACAAATTTTATTAATTATTTGATTAATCGTGAACAAAATAACATTACTACTGGGATTCGAACCCGTGACCTCCGTTTTATAAATTGATTTTTTAATCGATTTATGAATTTCTGTTCGAAGGCATGGATGTACGTGATGTCTTGAATTTCCCCCTCCCACCCATCATGTCCTATGAACGAGGCGTATAAAGAGCGATTAGCTAACGACTAGTCCTGTCCTAGCCCTATCCTTCTATTCCTACTCTCTTCGGAAAAAGAGAGGTTGAGCAGTTCTCGTAGAAACACTTCTGTTGAGATAAACTCCATTAGGAATCCATATGCTCCACATTGGGAGCGGACATGGTAAAAAAAGGATACAGTGAATATTAAATAGAATATAAATGCCGATGTATCCGAATGTCTTTAAATTGACATTGCAAAGCGCTTTTGGAGCAATAACATTTCGGCAAGTCTGAAGAATCAGTCAATTTTTTTTCAAAGCTAAAAAGATAAATATTTTAATAATGGTACATAAGCAGGGGTGGGCTAGAGGGGGCTCACAGGGGCTCGCGCGAGCCCCTTGTTAAATATTAATCAGGCCGGCGAACCCCTTGTTAAATTTAGAAAAACATTATTCTCAGATCTTGCAATATATTTAGATTAAAACAGTTGTGATGTACATTTGGGATTTCTGACGTACATTTTTCAGCTATTGATATTGATTAAATTACGACATACTGCATACTGTTACAAAATATAAGTGTATAAAGTAAAATTCGATAGCTTTAATAATTATCGTGTATAATTGCATATGAGTGATACATAAATTCACACCTTCCCCAGAATATCACGAATAGCTATAATATTTAGAGAGCCCCTTGTTACCGTATTGGCAGCCTACCGCTGGACATAAGATATGCGTTAAAGAAATTGCGAATCACTATCGATCTACCGTATCATTTGGGTATTTGGTATATTGCCTAAATAATTACATGATTCCATGAATAAGCAAAACATGATAAAAAAAAATGGTAAAAAAGTACTATGACAAAACAGAACAGCCAACTTGCATAAATATAACATAGACAATTCAGAATGCTTAATTCCCCGCTTAAACTTTTGAGGCATCTATTCTTTGTCTATTTCTTTTTCGAACCTTTTATAAATAAAAAAATGTTATGTACAACTGCTATAGAAAATCGGTGACGTGGAAACTTCTATGTAGATTAAAGAAAAAAATGTTACGCCGATCCCTAAGGAGTGATTTCGTTTATTAGAATTTATAAGAACATCACTATCTACTGTGTGATTGAATGAGAATATATCTAATAGAAAAGTTATTCCAACAAAATAAAAATACGTAATCAATTTATTGAGCAACTGGCTTACCCAAGGCATTTTATATTATTATAAACATTAATAAAAAACACAATATTCCTTTGTACTTTCTTCCACTTTATTTAAAGGTCAGGGCCGGTTTCGCTCATTGCAAGCATTGTCAACTGATAAAACTGACAAAAAATTGAAATAAAAAGGTGTAAATTTGTTATTCTTTGATGATTTTTAAATTATATGTTAGAGGTGTTGAACATTTTAATTTTGTGTAATTATAGGGACACTTATACTGTAATTTGTAAATCCTTTTCAGTATCAATTGTTGATTACACCCAGTGGTGTAGTGGTAAATAAATAGGAACCAGGTCGGTCATTGATTTCTTCCCTTTTTTTATATATCCGTCCGAAGTTTAAAAAAACCACAAGTTTACCCAATTAAATCAATAAAAAAAACGATTTTGATTATACGTATGTAAGTTTCCATTATAATTTTGGCCGAACACGACCCGGGTTTCGCCTCTCGGCATCTTAATGTGTCGTTTTTTTAAAAAAAAAATCATTTTGTTTTATTTTATTATTGTATTTATTTTTTACGTTTACATTTTATTGTCTGGCAATTTATTATGCCCAATATTATAATCTGCCCACTTAACTCACAACAATAATTCTTATCGTAAATTCTCGCTTCATCTTCATCAATTAGGTTAACAATACGTTTAGAGCGAATATACTTGTGTGTTTGTATATAGACAATACAAAACTTCCGCTACCTGTCAGTTCGAGTGCATTCGCGCACTGAATAGCACCGGAAGATGCCGAGAGGCGAAACCCGGGTCGTGTTCGGCCAAAATTATAATGGAAACGTACATTATGAAAATATTTCTAATCTAAACATAAATTTCCATCAAGCACCTTCAGTCGAAATTCTAAATTATATACGTATGTACTTGGAAATTAAGTTACAAGACAAAAAAGTGGCAGGGTGGTGCCCTGGCTCATTTTCAGATAACAGGTCGCCACTACACCACTGATTACACATTTTTATTTCAATTTATTTTTGTATAAATAGCACTGTTAATATATTTTTCTTATCAGTTGACAATGCTTGCAATGAGCGAAACCGTTCCTAACCTTTTAAATAAAGTATAATAAAGTACGAAGGAATATTGTGTTTTTATTAATAAAATGCCTTTCCATCAAGTATTGACAGTGAACACCCTAAAAGTGATTATTATAAACATACCAAAATTATGATACTACACCTCTACATCTGTTATCCGGTACTCCGGGTAATAATTGAACACTTTATAATGTTCAGTCGAAATCTTAAATTAAATTGCTGCGATAGTGTTTTGGGTTACACGCTAAAGTTTGGTTTAATAATAATAAATAGATTAAAATGCGAAAATATATTGCCCATGAATCAGTTCTGGCAGTGATAATTTTCAATAAATAATAAACGAGTGCCATAAGTTGAGTGTTCAACGTTGTTGGCTTGAATCCCAGTACGGGCAGTACTATAAATTGATAATTCGATTTCTGTTCGAATCAGTGGCGGATTATACTATAAGCGAATGAGACGCGTGCTTGAGGCTTCCGAATTTTAGAGGCCTCAAAAATAGCTTATATATTTTAACCCATATACTTTTGGTTCAGATTATTATGTATTTTTACTAATTTACTAATTTTCTGACATTTTTATGTTATCTGAAAAAACTGGATCATTAAGTTTTATTGCGTCTGGGGTTTCCCATGTGCTTAATCCGCCACTGAACGTTTATAATTTTTGCTTAGATTTGAATATATTTGTATTATTTTACATGGACAAAAACAGAACCTCCTAATTTTATTGCGCCTGGGGCTTCTCTTTAAATTAATGCTAAATCCACCACTGATTCGAATGTAATATATGCCTTAAACAAACTATCACAAATACATTCCTAATGAACGATTAGCTGGTATCTTGCCCTGTTCTAACCATATCCATCTATCACTACTTTCTTCGAAAAAGAGTGGATAAACAACTATTTATTATTAAGTATTTTTTTTTTAGTTTTTTATTGTTGAGATAAACTCTATTTTTTTACCACGTCTACTCCCAATGTGGAGAATATGGACTCCTAATGGAGTTTATCCCAACAGAAGTGTTTCTACGAGAACTTTTTGTTACTCAGTTGCTCAACCTCTCTTTTTACAAAGAGAGTCGGAATAGAAGGATAGAGCAGGTCTAGTGATTAGCTAATCGCTCTCGATACGCCCCGTTTATAGGATAAAATGGGTGGGAGGGTGGAATTTAAGACATCACGTACATCCATGCCTTCGAAGAGAAATTCATAAATTTATTGAAAAATCAATTTATAAAACTGTCCGTACTGGGATTCGAACCCGTGACCTCCGTAACCGAAGCCAACGACGTTGACCACTCGACCACATAGGCGGCAGAATTGTATATAGCCGTTATGTACGTATATAAAATCAAACTATGAATATGTGATGTCAATAAAGTTCATGATACAGACTGTTTATCAGCATTGTTATTAATATTTGTGCACATTACGGGGCGGCTCCATTACGAGTCAATATGGCCGACATCATGGTGAGTAATAGTTTCAAAATAGTATTTTAATTTTGCAAGTATTTTCTGATTGAAGTTTACTTTGATAACAATAATAACAAATACACAAATGGTAATCGAAGATTCCGTTCGATGTATGGATTATGTTGATCTAAACTTTCTTGTAGCGATACAAACCTTTGAGATATAAAGTAAGAAATCAGAACGTGGTATTTTTAATATATTAAATCTAACGGCATATTATGTTGAAAGAATTCCAAGAATCTCCATACCAGGGGTTCCCAACCGATGTGGAATTCCTCCTTCGGGAGGAATTTATGAGTCGCAGGGGAGGAATCGTTGAATTGCTAGATTATTGTTTTATTTGTAAAGGTTATTTAATTAAAGCTTTATTTCAAATACAACATGACATGTTTATCAATTATTTTTCATATGATAATTTTACCGGCACATGGAAAACATTTTTGAATACCTTGTAATTCTACTGAAGTTTTTGTTTATTCAAATATGTTTCAATAATTTCAGTAATTAGTTAGTTAACAATCATCTCAACTCATTTATAGTACATAAATACTATATTAAAAAAGAGTATAAAACTACGTATATGTACAGTGGAACCCCTAATTACACTATCACGAATTACGCGCTGGCTTGAAATATTCGCCGCATATCCTCCAATTGCACTGTCGCATTCCATTGTCGTTTCTACGAGACGGTCGTCTGTGCGGCGCATACAGTCAAATGTTGGCTAGCGTCTATGTATTCAACACGTGCCAGGCTATACACGTATAGCCGGGCGACTTTCTATGTGCTGGGTTTTGGTGCGCTTTGAATTTTATCACTTAGTAACTAAATATTTAGTCTATATTTTTTTTTGCATAACTAAGGGAAATCTTAGTTTTGCATTTTTTGCGGAAAAAACCAAATCCCTAATTTTGTATAAGATTCACTCCCCCAATTACACTACCCTGAATTACACTGTACTGACTTTAGTGTAAATGGGGGTTTTACTGTACATTATTTCAAATACATACCTTTTGAGTAAGATTATCTTGGTAAGGGAGGAATTATATTCTAAACAGTGGTGTAAAAGGGAAATGTAGCAAAAACAGATTTGGAATCCTGCTCTATAAAATTCCTATCATAGTTTCTGAATGCAACAGCATTTTTGATAATACGTCAAACATAATACTTCTTAACCCACTGAATGCTTTGTACTTTATCTGGTACACATTTGTTGAACCATTTAAGTTGCTAAGGTTGTTATCAAAAATATTTCATAAATCATTTCTAAAAGCCTCACATGTATACATATTCCGTTCCTATAAAAATAGATACACTCAACTATTTTTTTACGCGACTTTGAAAAAACACGGTCCCCCAAAAAGAACGAATACTATATTTTTACACGAATTATTTGTTCTAGCACGATTGCCATAAATAAAAACACAGGAGCGGATAACAGATTTTATAATAACAAGAAATTCAAGATCAAAATGAGTGATAATAAACAAAAGGCTTCATTACATCCTAACACATTAAACGTGGCGGACTATTATCTAAATTTAGCGCTGTGAAAATTGAGACCAGAAAAAAGAACCCGTGTAAAGGTTTTTCATAAACTATTTATAAAATATATTTAAAAACTAATTATTTACTAAACTTATTGTTAAATTTAGTAAATTAAACACCAGTTTATATTAAATTTGAATCGTTCAAATTATGTAGATACATTCACACAAATTCTGTCACAAAAGTCCCGGGTTTTGCCTTTCGGCATCTTTAGGCGTTAAAGTGCACGGATGAACTTGAACGCTTAGTAAATGAATGCTTCGTGTTTATATAAAAAAAATGTATCATTGAGCTTAAAGCCAATGCTGGTGAAAAGGATTAGCCCATGGGAATGCCCACAGACTTGAATGGTGAGAATTATATTTATTTTTGTTTGTTGGAAAAGGTTTTATGATTATATTTATGTAAGGTATAAAAGTGGAGAACCGGGAATATTTATCTGTTCATTTAAAATCGTGTTTTATACGTTTTCATGCACTTCCGGGTTGGGTATGATAAATATTTTGACGTTGAAAAATCATCAAAAAAACGTTTTTTGTGCCTTCTGTTAAATTTTTTCTGTGTGGGTTACGTCTTTTATTTTTCTACAGTCGATTTTATATAATAAATAATGAAACCAACAATGTATTCAAAACAATGTCTTCATATCAATAATATCAAAAAATGAATGCCTGCCTTTAATCAAAAGAGACTACAGCTTAAAAAAATATTTTCCCTAAAATATTCACTTTGGCACAGACCCTTATTGATATCAGCGACTCATTTTATTTAGTAGCGCAATTAAATAAAGTACTTAACCGTTTTTCGTTGTCTTTTCCAATACAGTAATATTGCGAAGGGAAAACTAAGAATTTTACATAAGCGACAAAAGTACATAACATCAATACCTGCTCAAACAAAAGACCACTACCCTAGGTAATAAATGTCACTCTTGAAAATAGAATTTACTGTAATTACTGTTTATTGCACCCACAAGAACGATATTCGAGAAGGGGTTGTTCTTAATGTTTTTGCAATTTCCTTCAATATCAATTCATACAAACGAGTATTTTATTAGAGGTATTTTACGAACTAGCAACACTTTTCTAACGGCAGTCAATTTGACAGCAGACTACTGATTTGTGCTCAGTTTAGTTTGCCATTTCACCATGAATAGACGTATGTCAAAACAATGCTTGCAAATTGTGCAACTTTATTTTGACGTATTATGATTTGTATATAGTGGAATGTTTTTTAAGATGTTTGCTGTTCGAATCAACAACAGTTACTCTAATGGTAGTCAATTTGACAGCATACTACTGACTTGTGTTCAGTTTGGTATGTCATTTCACCATGAATAGCCTTACGCCGTGACAAAGCTTGCTAATTTTACTAATTTATTTTGACATTTTATGATTTGTATATAGCGGAATGTCTTTTAAGAAGTTTAATTTTCGAACGAGCAACACTTTATTCACGGCAATCAATTTTACATCAGAATACTGATTTATGCTCAGTTTGGTATGCCATTTCAACATGAATATACGAACGTCAGAACAACGCTTACGAGTTGTGTACATTTATTTTTTCAACAATAATGCTGGCAAGGACGTGACAGACAATGGAAAGCACTTAAGATATATGATTACTGACATCTTCGATTCCTAATTGAATGACATCAATGTGGAATGCTGTGGTTTCAACAATTGGCCGTTGTCACCATTGAATAATCTTCTTAGTTAACCACACTTCTTACTCTTGATACACGCTTGCTTATCATTTGATATGGAAGTAAAATAAAGTATTTTGCGAAAATAGGGAAAGGAGAGCAATAAAGATTGCTCAAACACTGATGATGATGACATTGAATTTTTAATGTCGTAATTATTATTTTCTTTTCTTTTTAAGCGAAAACAGGGAAAATTTTAATTAGTCTACAAAACAATATCTGGCAAGTGAATTTTCATACAAGATCAAAGGCTTTCACGGTTTGTTGTGCATGCTTAAATTAATAGTCTGAAACACACCGTGTTATTATGGGTCATCACGCTGTTTCCACATTAAAAAATGTAAATAAAATAAAGTATTTAATTTTGTATTAAACTATCTTAATAAACGCTTAAATTAAACTTAGTAGATAATTATGATTTTAGTAATTCTTCCAATTTTTGTTAATTTGTTGAAGTATTTTTCTTCATAAATCATTACTGGAGGGGAGTATAGTACAGGGACTCCTCAATCCTCAATCAAAATAAGATTCATTAATGATGATACTTACGGCAACTGCAGTGCTCTGTAAACGCATTGTTATTTGTAACTGACAATGAAGAGCCTAATATATGTAATATTTAGTGTTTTTTTAGAAGTTTTTGACTTAGCAACGCTATTTCCAGCTACAGACTATTTGACAGCTGCCAGTTGATTTTTGCTCGGTTTGGTTTGGCATTATACCATACATATACTTACGCTAGAACAGCGCTTGCAAATTGTGTGAATTTATTTCTTTAAAAATTGTGCAGGTCAAAACGTTACAGTCAATGGAGAGCCCTATATATAGATCCAAGATTACTGAAATTTTCGCTCTCCAATTAAATGACATTAATGTGGAAGGATGTGGTTTCAACAAGGCGGCACAACATGTTTTACGTAATTTACCTGTCAATTGGTCCTCAAGGTCGTGTGATTTAGCATCGATATACTACTTTCTGTGATGATATGTGAAGTTGCCAAGCCGCAGATGATTCTGAAGTGTTTGAGACGACATTAATTCTTCGCTTGGGTAATATTAGATGCTAGTTCCTAGAGTTTTCTGACTGATAAATGCATTATACACAGAAGATGGAATCACTGATTTTGCTTTACGTGCCAATGTATGTTTTAAATTTTGATTTAAAAAAAAATAATAGAGAAAGCTGAAAAGGTTGGATATGACTGTAGTAGTAGGTTGTTTTATTTTTGTGACAGAAATAAAACGTCCTTAACGTAAGTATTTTTTCATTTCGTCCAGGATATTTGAATTTGCTTTATAAACAGCATTATTTGTGTATTTATTAAATTCATTAAAAGAATTATTTTGCGAAGCTTTCAAATTAAGTAAAGGCAAATAAACGATAAAAAAGAAAACAACAACAATATTTTCAAAACACAGCTTTTTTATTTGTACAAAAAATATTCAGTTTCACAATATTCAAAAATACTCTTCACATAATAGGTACCTATATATTTATCTAAAAAAACATCGTGGAATGTGTTTAATGTTATTCTTCTAAATATTCTAAACATTTGATTTTTTTACATGCCTACTTTAATATCAACATTTTTAAATTGAAGATCCTACACAAATATAATATGTAAAATATAATTTTAACACTAACTTAAAGTTAAAAGGAATCGAAAAATCTTATACATTTTGGTCTTACACTATCATAATCATACAACATTTTATCGTCAAAAATCCCCATAATAGGTATTATAAATATATAAAGTCAAAATTTTCACAATAGACACAGTAACAATCATTATTTGTTTGAAAATGGAAAAAAAACATCTCTGCAGTATGTATATAAGTTCCATTTTCATTCGTAGAAAATATTGTAACTAGTATGGTGAAAAAGCCACATTGTGAGAAGTTGAATGATTTCATAATATAATGAATATTTATAAATATTCGTTAAAATCATAGGTAATATAAAAATACAGTTTTAAATGTATAATTCCAATATTTCACAGCGTTTTGTTTGCTTACTAATAACATAAAACAATAGTTTAATCAATAACAGATTTATTCGGCCATTTTGTTTTAGCTGTCAAAAAAATCGTTAATATGAATGTCAATAATTATTAAGTACAATGTAATTGATCTAGTATAAAGATACTTTCAAAAGTGTCGAATCTATTCACAAAACAAACGGAACATTAATTTTAAATTGTTGATGAATTTCCACAAAATAATTGCAGAATTTGTAAAGATTTTCAATGCAACTCCATTTCACTGTCTTTTTTTATCATTCATCAAATACATTTATATGATAGTGTAAAACCCTTTTAAATACTTATATAAGTTTGATGTAAACATAATTAATATCTATACTTTGACTAGAACATTCTATGGTGAAGATTAACATTTTAATTATTCTGTGATATTAAATTTGCGATACTAAATAATCGTTAAGAACTGCATAAATTAACACACTATGTTTGGTACATAATCTATACATACCGTGTAAAGCTGGTAAAACTAACACAAAACCAATTAGAAGAGGCGCAAACTTTGCAATAAATTTGTACGTACTAAATTGATTCTGCTATAATACATAATTATTGTTTTGAGTTGACTCAGTGTAAATTATTTCAATCTTTAATCAGTTTGCTTTCAGATATAAAAAATGAAATATAGGCGAATCAAGTAATATAAAAGAAATAAAGTTATAAAAATCAATACTGTTGCCTGAATGAATGCTATGACTTATGATCTATGTAATTTATATTGTAACAATATAACATACTGTAAGATTGTTATAGAGAATGTGTCATGCTTTTTTTAAATGTTGATTTACTGTAGTAGATCATCAATTTATTATCTATATTGATATATTCCACCAATATTAAAAGTATTACTGCTATGTATAATTGATTGAATTTGGATTTTTTCGTATTAATATTGTTTCATAACATGGAGCAATAAACTGATTTGGTGAATATTGTGTTTCTATTTTTCGACGAGACGTGTGAATAAATTCAATCAATAATCAGATTTAATTTTAAATTAAAAATAAGCTTCTACAAAGTTATCGCAGAATCAATCGAAAATATCAATGAATAATAATTTACTGTTGTACATATCACAAAATGAATTGACAGAGTGGTAAGTAATAAACGATAGAAATATAGTCAATAAAACAATTGAAAAATTATAATCCGAAAAAGAAAACAACACAATACGATTGTATGAAATGGTAACGTTGAAGCTTTGTTGATGGTAAGCTGAATGTCGTATTATATTTTGAATCACTAGCTGTAACTCCGTTCCCGTTCTCAACGGAGGATTTTTTTGCATTTTTAAATAATCAGTAAATTTACTAGTGTAATAAATCAATCAATCAATCGTCTTTCTTGACGTCATTGAAAAGGCGAAATTGCGATCATACAAGCAAACAAACAAACAAAGGTACGAACGTACCTTATCGACTATTAATATAAAGATTTTTCTTGATTTTTTACCACTTCACATCAAGCTGTGTCTTGCCAATAATATCTTGGTTTCCTTCTATGTTTCCTCCTACCAGCGTCACGTAATTCCGCGATCCATGAAGAAGGAACTATCTTCTAATATATCAAATATGCAGAGTTCAGGCTCCTGTGAGCTGATCAGAAGTGGGTTGATTCTCTCTGGTTTTATTAATCATACATTTGAATAATCAATTATTGTTACCCAGTCTGACAGTTGTGTATTATGGCGGTAGTTAAATGCAAAGAAAAACGGTTTTTATCTGACCATAATATCAAAGGTACAATTAATTATGTTATGAATTATGATTAAATCCTTCTAAGTCTATTCTCAATATATCGTCATACATTATTTTTATTTGCCAAAGGCACAGAAGGTTCACTTATAAAGGGAATCAATTTTTTGATAATTTTTGGCAAACAATAGGATGTATTAACATAATAGTAACTTATTTCGAATCGCTGTTACAAACACTCTATTTCTAACCAATGAATATTCTAATATCAAACAGAATAACGTAATTTTTGTTTCATCGAGCAAAGTCAATATGTACGTCTTCAAATATGTTTTCCTTTGTATAAACAGATTTTCTGTACAGTAAATTCATATTTTCTTTTATCACAAGAAAGAAATATAATATGATAAAATGAAGAAGAATTACCGTATTAACACGAACATATCACGACGTGAAAAATGTTTATGAAATCTATCATTTCGACATGCTTGAATTATCAGTTGTACGGCTTGAATCATAATAGCTCGATTTATCATATCGATGTTCATAATTTGACAACACGTAACCGACATTTGTTCAATTTTACAGAAGAGCCAAAAAACTGTATAAATAAATAAGTATTGAGAAATCAATGAAAATGAAAGACACTTTAGAGTAAAATAATTATTATGTATTAATAAAAACATAATATTCATTTCCATTTTATTTAATAGGTCAGGACCGGTTTCGCTCTTTGCAAACATTGTCAACTGATCAGTTAATCAGTTATTAATATAATATAATCAGTTATTACTATAATGCCTTTCCACCAAGTATTGACAGTGAAAACCCTAAAAGTGAATTATTATGTATATTTAAAATAATATGTTGACACAATATTGATCAAATAAAATTCTTTATTAACAAAAATGTTTGATACGGGTTAACAATTTTAATTTTGTTTCTTCTTTTATGATGATACGAGGAAACAATTTTCAGGAGGAAGTATTTCGATCAATTCAATGCACCTGTTTTAACTTCATCCATATAATTATAGAAAAAAATATACATAATTGTTATAATTTTTTTTAATCCAGTTACGGATTATCCACACTCCAATACAAAATATTGCAGCAAACATGTTGGAATTTTTTCTCACCTATTTTCAAATAGTAGGAAAACGATGTGGCTCTTCTGCTATTTTCTGGCAGTTTGGTAAGCCTTTTTTTCTGTAACGTTTTTCCAACTTTAGAACAATTTCAATGAATTTTTTCTTTTGTAAATTACGAAATGTCAATATTTTAATAGAACTTGAAAAAACAAATAAAATGATAAGCATAACTCATGAAAGAAATGAGAAAAAAATGTCGGTTACGTGTTGTCAACGTATGGTGGCCATCAATATGTGACATTTTCCTCCAACCAAAAATTGTATTCTTACTTTACTCAAAATCGTTCGAGATCCACTCCATTTGTGAATTATTATTATTTAATATTATAGTTTATGGAGTCACAAGATTTTCGAACAAGGCTTTCGACGACACGCACGTGTTTTTTTCAAACATATATGTGTTCATATCTTTGAAGTGAAAAATATAAAAATAATAAATAAATGAAATTCTAGATCATATATGAATTAATCAAAAAAATCAATGCTTAAAGTTTGATAGTACAATAGTATTTCATATATTGTTTTCGAAATGAATTTACGTGCGAAATTTTAAAATTCAACAAGGCGTAATTGTTTTTCGATAGTGAAAGACCCCCAAATAAGATTTTTTTTTAAATTTCCACCGATGTAAATAATAGTGCTGTTTCAATTATTTATTAATTTTTCGACCTGAGATGAGTAAAAAAATTAAGCATTTATATAAATGAATTCTGTTATAAATTTTGAACGAATAGTTCTATAAAAATACGAGCTACATTATTTATTTAATACAAAAATTGATTTGCAATTTTTGTTAGGAAAAAACTGACAGTAAATATAGTATGTTCAAACATATTGTACAATGAAAACCATTCCTTATAAAAATACATGAATATTTCTCTATTTTTAGTTTATTTTTTTATGTTTGATATAAATAGAAATAGAGAGGAAAGTCAACGCTCTGGGGATAGTTTTCATAGAATGACACGGTGACGGTATATATGAAGTTTTATTCAGTAAAACAAAAATATCTTTGTTGATTTGTCGTGCACAAAATGAAATAACGAAAATGTATAAAACTAATGCTAGCATTTCACCAATGGGATTCTGGGTTCTCGGAAGACAGGCAAGTAGTATTTATTAACTGAAATTAAACGATGGTGGCATGGTAGGGTGGCTAAGGAGGAATTTAACCAATTATCGAAGGCATTAAAGGCATAGAAAACGTAAATTTTTAAAGAAAATAATATAAATTATACGTTGTTTATTTCAGATTAAAAATATTTTGGTGCTTGGTGGAATTTCAATATTAAATTTGAATCGTTCAAATTATGTACATTCACACAAATTTTGCGTACACAAAAATACTAAGCGTCAGTTCAAGTTCATCCGTGCACTTGAACGCCTGAAGATGCCGAAAGGCGAAGCCCGGTTCGTTAGTGACAAAATTTGTGTGAATGTACATAATTTGAACGATTCACATTCACATTATTTATATTATTATTTAGGAATCATATTTGAGCTTATGAGAGGTGAAGTGAGCCAAGTGGTGCTTTATAAATGAATAATAATATTCTGTATATCTAAAAATATTTGTTAGTAAGCTCAGTTAATACACACTTCAATAATTTTATCTTCCTAAATTAAAGTTTGAAATCGACCACCAAAAAACCAAGTCGGCTAGAAAAGATTTAGCATTTTACCACTTGGCTCACTTCACTTCTTGATTATTTTAGTGTTTGCATTTTCTAATAAAATAATATACTGTGTGTTATCTAAAACAAAAGTGGTTTGTAAAAGCATTTCGTAAAATAGTATATATTTCACTATTTTCTACTGGACTCTTTTCCGGGAAACTAACTCCATATCTGTTAATTTTCTGTTTTTCTTTCATAGATCGTGCACTTTTGCCAGTGATTGTAAGAGACAAACGATTATAAGACGCGCTTCGATTTCAGAAACAAAACAATAAAAAATAAATATTTTGTGAATGCTTTCGAAAATGGTTCATTGTTCATTGATATTAGACTTTCCTCTTGCCCATATTCTACCGTTTAAACAAAAATTCTATATATGTATTATACAATTCCGAAAAATTGCTCTATATCGATATAGCGAATACAATATAAGCACAAACAAAAATAATGTGGAGTCAGCAGGGTTTGCAATACCGGACAAATACATAAATACCGGTATTTTAAATATCATATCAATACTTGGCATAACAGAAAAAGTTTAAATAAAGCAATAGATAGGTCAATTAAGATTGTAATACCGAGCGAGTAATTAAAAATCGGTATTTCGACATTTCATGTATAAATAATTATCACAACCATAACCCGAAGATGCCGAAAGGCGAAACCCGGGTCGCTAGTGACAAAACTTGTGTGAATGTTCATAATATGAACGGTTAAAATTTAATATTGAAATTCCACCAAGCAACTTCAAACGAAATCTTAAATTATATCAATATTGCTAGTACAGCAAGATTGACTGAACTCCATAGTAAATTAGTGTTAATGTTTCGCGTTGTTAGTCAAAATTAGTGGTTTAATAATAAAGTGATAAACACGATACATTCATATACTAAGCGTCAGTTCATGTTCATCCGTACACTTGAACGCCTGAAGATACCAAAAGGCGAAACCCGGGTCGTTAGTGGCAACGCGTGTGTGAATGTACATAATTTGAACGATTCAAATTTATCTTATGGTTTCATAAAATAGTGAAACGTCATTGAAAGGCTCATCAACCCTGGAACCTGTTAATATTGATAGCTAAACAGATTAAAAATATTTCAATACGTCGCAATTTTTTTTATTAAAATATGTAATGTTATCTATTTAATAAATAATAGATTTTAGTCAATATTGAATGCCCAAATACCGGCATTTTCGCATTTTCAAAATCGGTATTTCGGTATTGAGAAAGCATCATGAAAACCAGGAATTGACAACCCTAGTAGTGCGTAGCGATATTTCTGAATAGCAAAGATAAATAAATATAAATGATATCTTGTAATGTTGACATAAAAATAGTCGAATCAACTTATTTTGAATAAAATAGTAAACGGTCTTTTTACGTAAAAAGCGGATACAAAAATCATTCGATGAATCTTGCTTCCGGACTTGACTTCTATCATGGCAGTATTATAATGAGCTTTGTTCATCGATTAATGATTCCGAGTGAAAAAATATATAATTTAAAGATTAAGTCGGACAAAAAATTCCAATAATAATATTTCCACCTGCTAATTCTGTGCTGCCCTGCACTGCACCACTTGCATCTAAGCATACGATTGACCTTAAGGTGTAAGAATGTATGCCCAGACAAATCTTTACTGATTTGATCTTTACAAAGTGTTAATTTAAAATTCATGAAGTAAAAATATTTTACAGAAATAAAACTATGACTAATTTACGAAAACACCACTATTTAAAAATATATATATTTCACTTCTAAATGAAATTTGTAATAGATTAAAATTGAATAAATATTAAGTAACATTTTTTACTAACTACTACTGTTTTATTTATTGATTTGGCATTTAATTGGTAGAACTCCATATAATATAATAGGGTAAAAATATCAACGTATTTTAGTTTTACAGTTTTTTTTATATTTGTGAGTTGATAGCTATTTCGGCATTCGCCATCGTCAGAACTAGTTCTGACGATGTCGAAAGCCGAAATATAAAAGCAAGAACTAAAATACGTTGACATTTTTCTACTGTTTTACATATTCAGGCGAAATAGTGTTTCTACTAATTTTGAGTATTTATTTGTCAAATAAAGTTTGTCTGTATTAGTTATGTGTTTGAGAAATTATATTAATTGATTTTATTCAAAATAAAATTTAAATGAATATGTACCATATTTAATTGTACACAAATGATGCCACATTTAGAGTTATTTATCCTATATTTTAAAATAGTTCATTTGAGGGTATTACTTGCAAACCCGGCTTATTTCAAAATTGTTGAAACACGAACCATGAATGTAATTTCAGTAATAACCAGTCTCAAACATGGCTTGATAAAATCCAAAATATCATTCCAAAGTAATGTAAGACTAAAAATACTTTTAAAATGTACATAGTTTTTCAAAATTAAATTCAAGTTTAATTTTTAACCATTTTGGAATAAGCCGTGCTTGCAAGTAATAAATACCCACAATTATTGTATATTGAATTCGTAGAAATAAATGTCAATTTACACAATAAAATGAATTATTCATGGATTTATTATAAATGACGTAATATTTTTTTTTTTTTTTACAAAATTACGTTTGGACTGATGTGCTTTTTGTTTCGTATTACGATTTTGCAATTGAGCACATTTTTCGTTCAATTAATGCGACACAGCATCTCAATTATTTCTACAACCTGAAACCGCATTTTTTAATTGCCAGACCGTTGAAAAAAAACAGCTACACATTGAAAAAAATACCTAATTGTTACAATATGTCTATAAGCGTAGTCACTCCCCAAAAAATTGCTTCGACGCAAAATGTTTTACGACACAAACGTGCTTGTAAATTTTAATTTTGCGTTACCTTACTTTGAAAAAGGTTCTAACTGAAATTTTGGCATAAAATGACCTTTTGGTCAGAAAATGTTGTATTTGCCACAATCTAACATATATAATAATTTCAGAGTCATACGTGTTTAAAAAAAGAAATTTGCAGTATTCTAGAGTTCTATATATGTATATTAATTTCAGAGTAATGCATTTTCAAATAAAGAAGTTAGCAGAATTCAAGAGTTCTATCTACACACTTTCTTTCATACAGTACTTTTACAAGCTTCTAAGAAACAGTAGGACTTTTTATAATCGATTTATAAACAAGATTCGTCTTACAGTATTACAAGTCAGTACAGTGGAACCCCCAATTACACTACCCCGAATTACGCGCTGGCTTGAAATATTCGCCGCGAATCCCCCAATTGTACGGTCGCATTCCATTGCCGTTACTAAGAGACGGTTGTCTGTGCCGCGCATACAGTCAAACGTTGGCTAGCGTCTGTGTATTTAACACGTGCCAGGCTATACACGCATAGCTGGGCGTCTGTCTGTGTGCGGGATATTTACTAATACAAAAACTAAATATTTCGTCCATATTTTTTTTTTTGAAAACTGAGGGAAATCTTAGTTTTGCGTTTTCGGTGAAAAAAAACCAAATCCCTAATTTTGTATGAGATTCACACCCCCAATTACACTACCCCCAATTACACGGTCCCGACTATAGTGTAAATGGGAGTTTTACTGTATATTATTAAAAAACTTAAATCTTTTGAACGAAGTTGCGACAAAATTCAGCTTAGACCAGGGGTTACCAACCTTTTTGGACCTTAGAGCGCATTCTAAAATATTAAGTAGGGCGGCGGGCACCACATTTTTTCAAGGTTAGGAAACCCAGGAATTTAACTATTTGGCCAAATTATCAGCGTGACACTTTTTTTTTTAGCTCTTCCAAGAATTTTGAAATCCGAAAACCCGGGGATTTAACGATTTGCTTAAATTAGTTGGCGGGCGCATCAAAATTGGTCGGCGGGTGCCATGGCGCCCGCGGGCACGGGGTCGGGAACCCCTGGCTTAGACAATCGATCGGTAAGTGGCAACTGTCAAACGCATACTACAGATCAAGTGTAGAAAGTTTAACCGGACGTTACAACTAGGGTATCCAAACCCAGAGCCTTTTTCCAATCCCGGGATTTCGGGATTGATTAATTTTCAATCCCGGGATTCCGGGATTGGGATTAGCTCACTGAGGAATTTGAAATCCTCAATGTGGTATACTTTATTCCCCGGATTGTCTCAAAACTCGTTTTTTTTTGAGCGCACCGAGGAATTCGTAATCCTGAATTCACTATACTATTCTACCAGATTTTTTTTTAGCTCTTGCAATTCCAAAATCGTATAAATTTTCGGGATTTGCTAAAAATTTCAAACTCAATAATTCTTGTCAGTTAAGAGCAAAAAGGTTCTTATTACAGTTTTAAGCACTGGTTATCTCCAGATATATAGGGTTTAAATTAAATGAATTTTGCTTAAAGTTAGTAAAATAATTATGTATGTACTTGCTCATCATTAAAAGTGTATTTTTTCTTTTCAATTTAAAAATATGATCAGTCAAATATTCAAACGCTCGAATTTCAAAACATGGTAAAGTGCAAACAGAATCTTTTCAAAGTAAAACGAATTCGGATGTATCATCATATTTTTGTTTGTCGTCAACATTTAAAAAAAACCTATTTACGGAATCTATTGAATGTTTCCTTTTTATTTTGACGTCTCAAATCGCAATGCAACCATTAAATTTGTTTAATATTTTTTCTTTTTAATAAGTAAATCGTGTTGACCAATGTTTTGACACATCTAAACAGAATTGTAAAATAGTAATTGATATTGTCGGGTCCTATGGTGCATCGGTTAGCGTTGTGGGCTTCCGTGCCCAGACGTCACGGGTTCGAGTCCCAGTACGAACAGCATTTTTTCGAATGATTTATCGATTGCTGTTCGAAGGCATGGGTGTTAGTGATGTTCTTCCCATCATTTCCGATCCTTTAACAACTGGGCGTAGCGAGAGCGATTAGTGAACCACTGGCCTTGACCTAGCCTTATCCTTCTATTCCTACTACTCTCTTAAAAAAAAAAAAGGTTGAGCGACTGACTAAAAAACAGTTCTCGTAGAAAAAATCTGTTGAGATATCTCGATTAGGAGGCCATATGCTCCGCATTGGGAGCGGATATGGATAAAAAATGATATTTTTTCGTCTCATCTTTTTAATGAATCATTTAGTCATTTATCTCAATTCAATTCGAATTCATTGCAGCGTTGAAAAAACCATAAAAAGATATTTCGCATTGTATTTATATGAAACTGAGAGAATATTGTTTATAGTTTTTTATTTCCATGTGCAAACATCTGCCTACCGAGAATTTTTTTTTCTAGTTGTACCATTGTACTACTTTCATTTTATTTTGAATTTTTAAATTTTACAAACATATTTGAAATTACAGTTAATGCCAAATAGTTGAAAGATCATACGAGAAAAAAATCGATGGAAATTAATTGTAATTCATTCGAGATAAACTCGAGGTAAATTGACATCTCAAAAACCCACGTTTGAGTCTCAAATTTAAATTGAAAAATCAAGATTCGACATTGAACTTACCGGGAATCGAACCCAAACCCACCTGGCCGGTAGAGCAAACTATAACCAACTAGACCACAGCGGGTGAATATGCTAAAGATTCTATAGGGTTTCCCAATCTATGTTCCGCGGAACACCGGTGTTCCGTGAGACCTAAATAGGTGTTCCGCGAAAATTTGCAATGCTAATAATATACGTTGCAACACATTTAAGCATCTTCTTCTTAATATTAAAAATCAAGTGATGAAAAATCTGCACTGATGTTTAAAACGTCAAATAAATGTGGAGATTTTTAATCACCGAGAGCTTTGTTTTCTCATATTTCTATGTAACATGCTTTAATAATAATTATTCGATAAATAATAATTGATTTAATAACATGTATTTTTTCAATTTTTTTACTATTATGAATTACCCAACCTAAAAAATGAGTTGTGTTCCGGTAACATTTCTAGATTTACGAAGTGTTCCATTGCACAATAAGTTTGGGAAACATTTTTTTTTGACTTATCTTTGTATGTAACTAGGAAATTATCATTCCAAGGATTGGAAATAAGGTGCCTTTAATTGAAAATTATTGGTTGGATACGTTTGCTGCTAACTTGTTAACGGAAACAACGTATGTTAGGCAAAGTATTAAAGATTTTTAAGTATGCAATATAATATTCTACTCTCAAAGATTTACTTTTGTGTCACGATAAAAGAGTGTCATGTCAAAGGGCCTTCACTTCAGTATTATTAAGTATGATGTTCATATTACTTTCTGGAAGCATTGTCTCTTTAAAAAGTATCTTATATTAAAATGATAGCAACGAATGTGATATTTTAAATACGTTTAAAACATTTTTGAAAAGTTCACTCTTAGAAGAAATGAAGTAATAAAAGATTAACGCCGCTATTCCAAATCAATGTGAATCAGTGTTTATAGATTTATGCAAGGAATTTTTAGTAAAATAATAATAATAGTAATATAAAAATACGAATATCAAACATAGGTATACTCAAATTATTGTTATTCTATCCGACAAATAGGACGTGACAAGAGCGATTAGCTAACCACCAGTCCTGTCCTAGGCATATTCTTACATTTCTAATATTTTTCGAAAAAACTATAAGTTGAACAACTGATTAACAAGCAGTTCTTATAGAAACACTTCTGTTGAAATAAACTTCATTAAGAGTTCACATGTTCCATATTGGGAGCGGACATGGTTAATAAACTAAGATTTTCCTTACTTTTGTAAAAAAATAAAATATGGACGAAATATTTAGTTACTAAGTGATAAAATGCAAAGCGCGCCAAAATGTAACACATAGACAGTCGCCCGGCTATACGCGTATAGCCTGGCACATGTTGAATACACAGACGCTAGCCAACAGTTGACTGTATGCACCGCACAGGCAACCGTCTCGTAGCAACGACAATGGAATGCGACAGTTTAATTGGGGGATATTTCAAGCAAGCGCGTAATTCGGGGTAGTGTTATTGGGGGTTCCACTGTAATTTGCTAATCGCTATGTCCACGTACATAATATACTTAGGGTTTCATTATACGTTACGATAGGATCTTCCAAATGAAATATTTACACTTAAATTGTATTTTTTTGGTTAAAGTATCATGTAAGAAAATGAGGTGTTATTATAACATATTTTTCTTTGAAACTTTAACAAAAACCTTCTTTTTCTTCAACGTTACAAAAATTGGTTGTCATTGACGAAAAATGGAATCAGAGCATGTGTTAAAGCTTTTGAATTAGCTATTTGAAGTTTTAAACATTCATTTGCAGTTAATACAAAAGTCCAGATGCATAAATGAATATTTTTTTATGATAAATTTTGGTTTCTTTAGTAATTGTTTTGGGTTTATTCGACGGAAAAGAAAAAATACGTAACCCTCAGTTTTAAAAAAACAGTTTTTTTCAATAATCACAATGTTTACAACTCGACACACATTCAATCAAAAGGATGGAAGAATTAGTATCAAAATTTAGCTTTTAAGTTTGAAAAAAGAAAGGCTTCTGAAAATTGCAACCAAGAAAAAGGACCTAAAAAAAGTTTGTTTTGAACAATTTGTTCAATTAATATTAGGCTAAGTCAATAAAAAAACAGTTTATCAGTCACCGTGCACTTCAGCCTAAAATCATCAAAATACGTTTTTTGTGTCTCTTGTAAAATTTTATATGTGTGAGTTACATCCCTTTTCCTTTCCACATAAGTAATTTAATAAAAGTATGGCAAAACTCACTAATTCAACCGTATCATTTTATCCTTACGACTTACGACACTAATTTACGAAAAATAGTGTTAAGATAAGAGTTAGTTAAATAAAAACTGGAAAACAGAATATGGTTACATAGTATAATTACTGTACATTATAACAATAAAATATTAAAATGTTTTATGAATACAGATACTTTAAACTGCTCACCCTATCATAATATACTGTCAATAAATTATGGGGTTGTTCATAAAATGGTCGCAGGTGTAGTCAAGTAATAAAGTGTACTTACAATAAACGAGCAAGCAGTATTGAGGTGATTTGAAAAATTCAAGGAACTAGAACACGGTAGGAAATGAAATATTCTACATGGAATGTAATTTATTCAATTCGGAATCAATTGCCTAGAAGGCAATAAAAAACTGTATTTATTGTTTGTCCTTACATGAGGCATACAAACAAAAAAGACATCAGTTTCTATTGTTTTGCTTTGTAACATATTTTATATCACTGTAAACATTGTATGTTTACAGTGATATAAAACACGGGCTTATTAATTAATTACTTTAAATGTCATATCCCACCTTTTCTTTGAATAGTATCACTAAGGGTTTAATTTTTTGGACGATTAAAAGGGTATAGAAAAAAAACAACTTTTTGAGTATTATGTTAAATTACTTTTTTTTTAATTAAAATATTTGGCATAACACCCAATGCTAATGCGCGAACTAATTTTAAAGTTGAAAGATCATATGAAAAACACTCGGTGAGAACTTCTTTGGATGTTAAATTTATGTCAGTTGCTATTATATCTGGCAACCGTTAGGCAAAATACATAACAAAAACAAATATTAATTATATGGCCAAAAACAATGAATGTCGTTGATTATAAATAATATTATGGGTACGCGGGGTTTTTCAATTGCACTATAAGTTCGTTTATATAGTTGTGCAAGTTGAAATTGCGTTAAGTGAGGGCTTTTTTTTTTATCTATGTCCGCTCCCTATTTCGAGCATATGACCTCCTAGTAGAGGTTTCTCAATAGAAGTTTTTTCTAAGATAGTTGTTTGTTATCTCAGTTGCTAAGCCTCTCGTTTTCGAAGAAAGCAATGGAATAGAAGGATAAGACTAGGACAGGACTAGTGGTTAGCAAATCGCTCTCGCTACCCCCCGTTATTTTAGGATTGGAAGAAATTTGCAACACCTATGACTTCGAAGAAATATAGATAAACCAATTGGAAAAAATGCTGATCGTACTGGGACTCAATTGGCCTTAATGTCTCAACTTGTCATTAAGGCCAAAAAAATTGCCCGTCACGTTAAGAGCTCGACAGTTTATTGATTTTTTTATTAATTTATTTACTCACTCGAAGTGTAATTTTATGTTTTAAAATCATATCTTTGTATACAAAATTTATGTTAATCAGAAATTGAATTAAGTTCTGAGAATCACTTTAATGTTATTCAAGCTACGCCTATGGTTGATTTGTGATGTTATAAAATACTTGATAAACAATCGTACGTCGTAGGTACTCATCCGAAATACTTAATTTATTATTTCGAAATTACGTATTATATTGTTGAATATCGGCTTTTCAAATTATTTAAAAATACAATTTAGATTTTTTTAATAATGGTCTGGCATGTATGAACTTTTAATGAAATAAAAACATCTTCGGGTTGTTTATTTTAAGTGTCATTGAAAATGGTTCTAAGCTAAACGTTAACAAACTATAATGATTACACAGAAAAACAACTTGAAATGTTACGCTTCTCTTTTCAATACAAAATGGCTGCTAAATTAGGCTAGAAAACTTTTTATTTTTTTATTTTCTTTACGGTGGATATTATCGACATATAAAGAGTCGTTTATTCAATCCTTTACGTGTATCATAAACACCATAAACACAAAAGTGCAAGCAGATTTAAAACTATTTGAACTTGTTATATGTAATATTTCATAGGATCAAAGTGTCGTTTTCCATTGACATGAATTTAAATGAATTGATATCATAGCCATTGCTCTTTATTCTGAACATAGACAAATAGTGGAAGCAAATATAATTCGTTCCTTTTTTGAAATGTTTATTCTGAAAAACAAAAGTTTGACAGTTCAAGATTTGTTTGGAAACAGCGATATTTTTTTTTATTGTACGATTGGTTTTAACTGTTAATCTTGGATTATTAGCGATTAAAGTAAAGTTTTAGAACACTCTATAATTAAGATGATGACATTGCAAATAAGTATGTATTTCCTTAACAATGAGTCATTTGGTGATGATTGAGGAAGTTTCGTGTAGATAGAATATTAAGAATTTATTGCTTGCTCATGGTTTATTGTAATATTTTCTCCTCAAGTAAGCTTTCAGCACCCGTTTTGATTTTTTCTCACATATGCCGGGTAAGACAGCGCTTAGAAAATTTGTCAACGGTGAGTTGATACTTTGTGGAATATGGTGGTGAAATATGTCAGTTTAAAAAAGAAGAAACAAACACAAAAGTTACCGAAACCAATATTAGTTCAAGTACTTCATAATAATAATGGGGTAAAAATGCTTTACAACATGTTATTCTTTTTATAACTAAATATCGCTTATAACAATGCAGCTCTATAAGAAATTTACTTATAAGTTAAAAAAAGACAAACTATCACACATGCAAATCAAAAAAACCGATAAATTGCGTAAAATACGAATGTAATATCAGTATCATAAAGTCAAAAACATGTCAAACGGAACGTTAAAAAATCCATAGAGCAAATTATAGATATAACGACGAAGTTTTCTATTTATTGATATTTTTGTACTCGCAATTAAGCTTCCCAGAGAATTGCATTGTTTTTGCGGGATTAAGTAAATTTTTGAAGAGAAAATGAGTGGCATGTTGTAAAGCATATTTACCTTCTAGATTAATGTAATGTATGAATTTAATCTTGTATGTTTTTTTAGATTTTAAGCAAGACGTACCGATTGTGAACACACACACATATCATCTGTCAAAAGTTGTCATGAGTGATTATTATGGTGTTCAAGTAAATAAAATAGAAAAGACAGAATATTCCTTTGTACTTTATTTCCACTTTATTAATAAAGGTCAGGACTAGTTTCGCTCATGGCGAGCATTACCAACTGATAAAATAAAGAGTCGTTTATTTCGGAAATAAAGTACAAAGGAATATTGTGTCTTTTCTTAATATAATGCCTTTCCACCAAGTATTGACAGTGAACACCCTAACTTCCAAGATAAACTTCGATGACGAATGCATTTTTGTTAACCCAGTGGCTTAATAATATGCATTTATACCATGAACGAATAATATTTGACCATTTCATAAAATATTCCATTGCCGAATTAGTTCGAGTATCAAAAATCCGAAAAATCTCTAGGTATAATAATATAAAATTTACATTAAATTAAGTGGCATAAGCGTACATAATTTAAACTAAAGATGATTTTTATAGGCGATATATCAGTGCTTTCCAACTTTTATGTTACTGCGCCTCCCTTTCAAGAAAAACATATCTTCGCGCCTCCCCACCTTTATTTTACATATTAATAAATATTTTGAACTGTTCGTGTCTCCATTTGCAATAGTCTACGCCTCCCAGGTTGGAAATTGCTGTGTAACTTTTACAAAAAAATGTAAACAGTGAAAGGGAATGAAAAATAACTAAAGACCTACTATTATAATCCATCAACTATAGACTATTCTGGGCTCATTAGAGAAGTATGGATAGAATACACAAAAGTTTTTGATAATTTAAATTTGATTTAACTTAAAATATCCTTTTATCTATAACTTAAATTTTAAAAAATGCCCCAAGGGAATAATAAGATTAAAAAGAGCGTCTTGAGTATTATTAAGACTTAGAGTAAATATTTAACAATTCACGTTTTAATCTGGAGTTCTTAAAATCTACCATTTACGGCTAAAGCTATTTAAATTATTTCTATCTTGAATTTTATGTTAAAAGAAGTATAGTAGCTTTATGTTGAATTTGGAATTTTAAAATATACCCGCACTCAACAATTTATGACAGAAACCTTTGTGTTTATATTGTGCAAAAATACATTTTCCTTTTTTTGTAATTTCACAAGTTTAGACGGATAAGTGTTTTTAATGGTCGTTTTATACGTATATAATAGATACAAGTGAAAAATTGCGATTAAATATCGACTGTGGAAAGGAAAAAAGACGTAACCCACAGTTTTTTCAAAACAGCTTTTTTTCTATAATCACAATGTGTCAAACTTGAAACACGTTCTACCAAAAGGATGTAAGCTGCAAATACTGAAATAGTATGTAAATTTAACTTTTAAGTTTGAAAAATCTGAGCTTGTAAAAATTAAAACCAAGAAAAAAGACTGAAATAAAAGTTTTTCCTAGACAATTTCTTTAATTGATATTAGATTATATCAATTAAACGCCAGTTTAGAAGTTTTCGTGCACTTCAAGGTTGTGTATAATTAATAATTTGCATATGGCCCAAAACTATCAAAACACGTTTTTTGCGCCTAATGCAGCGATTTCCAAACTGGGAGGCGCGCCTCCCTGGGGAGGCATGGACTATTGCAAAGGAAGGCGCGAACAGTCCAACATATTTATTTACCCTTTAAAACGTGTCTTTATTACTATATGAAAGAAAGTATGGGGAGGCGCGAAGATATTTTTTTCTTCAAAGGGAGGCGCAATGACAAAAAGGTCGGAAACCACTGGCCTAATGTAAAATTTGATATGTGTAGGTTACGTCCTTCTTTCCTTTCCACAGTTGATATTTTTATGATAATTTGTCAAAAAATAGATAAGCGAGATAAGAAAATATAAGGAATAATAAGATGAATCTGAGCGAACACAAGCAAAATACTGGCATCTGCTAATTAATGCCCCGCTATCGATTTTCCATTATCTTACTACTTCAATGTCACGATTGAATATTGTTTACATTTCCTTGTAAATATATTGTTAAGAAATTTGAAGCTTATATTTCTACTTAAGTAAACAAAGGAAAAACATTAACCAGGTATTAAAATTACTAGCATGGCTTACTTGTTAAACCTTCATTAGCTTAAATCCATCCAACAATGATATAGGCACGCTAAACATTGTAATGTAAAGAAATATGAAATACAATCATGTTCAAAACAACGTATTAAATGATCATCAATTTGCGATCATTAATTATATATTGAAGAAAAGCTCATTTGAAAAACAGGTTCCTGTACGCAATTTCAACTATATTGTATTTCTAAGAAAATTCATTATTTTAAATGATAATAAATACAGCTTCCTTACCCTTGATTGTGGTTGACTCAAAAAGGTTTAAAAAATATAGTAAATTTTATGTGGTAAAAGATTTTTTTAATAGCGAACTGTGACAAAAAAAAACTTTTAACTTGTTCTGTTTGTCCGGTTACCGTGCTATGTGATATGGGTTTTTAAGCTCTTGCATAAAAGCAAATCATTTTTGACACCTCTGTCAAAACCATATTTTTGACTTCTTAAAACTTTTTACTATTTAAACTTTGAACACGCATTAATGGTTTATTTTTTAACGTCTTTCCAAAGCTAAAAGCTACAGCCTACAAATAAATCAATTTTGCTTCAATTTTTAAAATACGTTATCGATGTTTATAAACCTTATTAAAGTAATTTTAGATTTCGACTGAAGGTGCTTGGTGGAATTTCAATATTGAATTTGAATCGTTCAAATTATGTACATTACAATTATGTACGACCCGGGTTTCGCCTTTCGGCATCTTCAGGCGTTCAAGTGCACGGATGAACTTTAACTGACGCTTAGTAAATGAATGTTTCGTGTTTATATAAGAAATAAATGTATCATTGAGTTTAAAGCCATTGCTGGCGAAAAGGATAAGCCCATGGGAATGCCCACAGTAGTGAGTAGTTTAAAGAATTATATTTATTTGTTTTGTCGGAAAAGATTTTATGGTTATATTTATATATGGTATAGGAGTGGAGAACCCGGCATGTTTAGTATTTCATTTAAAATCGGAAGGCTGTCCAATTGCGCGCTGTTTATTTCCAAAATTTCCTAGAAAAAGAGCTTATGAGCGTCCGTATTTGGGTGCAATATTTTTATCCCTTGTTCCTGATTGAACACGTCTCCTTCCGAAATTAAGTGATAAGCTTTTGCTAATAATATTATTTAATAATTATTAAAGCAATAAACGTAAATTGATTTTAATATTGGAATTAAGATGATTATAAAACATTATTATGGCCAGAAGAACACGTGTTGAAATATGTTTCATATTTTTAATATCGTAGATAAATAGCAAATTTTTTGCCGGTTCGCCTAAATAAGTCAACTTTTGTCATATAAAAGTTCTCTTTACGGTATGGAAGGATAACAAAATGCGAAAATAAAAACAGCACTCAAGATTTCTTTTGAATTATTTTTCCAACAGCAATTTCGGGCGTATCCATAATGTTGTAAAACTGTACATAAGTTTTTGAAGAAGATCTTGTAAACAATCGTACTTGGATGTAAGTAAAGCACTTTCGAGTGCATTGTAACGAATATTAAAATAATAAGGATACTTGAACTTTATTTTTGACTAATTTATCTTATTATTTATGTTAATATTAACTGGCTTTCAACTACCTGTTTCTACAACGGAGAATGTTGCAAGTTTGACGCCTTGTTTCAATTATAATTTTAATAAGATTTGGGTAACAAGATCATTATATTTATCAACATTTTATTTATTACAATAAAAAATATTTGAATGATTATATAGAACGAGTTTATTTGAATAATGGCAGTGGGTACGTTCTGCAAAAGATAAAAAAAAAAATTGAGTAATATGGGTAAAATTATTTCTAAAAGAACCGCTCTGAGTGTCTCAGTTTAGATAAACCACAAGTAAAAATAAATTATCCCTGGACGGAAGAGTGTATTATGGCGGTCAAATGAATTCAAATAACATACAACTGGTGTTTGAGTGATATTTAAAAAGTTGTTATTCTTACTTTAAAAAATGCGAAAAAAAACTATTATACATGTTGTATTATTTCATATTTTTTGGCATGAATTTTCCCAAAGTAAATCATGTATGTATTATATATTTTTTTCTAATTGATGATTGGCTCGAGAGAAGTTCGACAGCTAACATCTTTTCGTTTTCAACCCTCCCATATTCAAGACTATTCGAACTATTTATTTGTATTTACAATAATTATTAATTTATCGATAATTCTTTGTCGTTAGAAGAATAAAATTTTGTCATTACTATATATTAAAAAAACTTTTTTCTTTAAAAACTCGAATATATTAAGTACCATCAAAAATAGAATCTCGATTAGGCTGTTCTCTCAGCGATCATACATTAAGGCTATTAAATTTCATCTCCTTTATTTGATACCAATTTCATTGTCACTGTTGTGTTAATTTTTCGTGAAGTATTAAGGGAATATATGTTTAATGAACTACATTCTACTCGTTTTCAAACATGGCGTTCGCTTTTAGCAGAGCCTTTTGTAATATACGTCTCAGATTTACTTTAGAATCCTTTTGTTAAAAAAGAAGCAAAGTAGCACGAAAATAATATATTTTCTATATCAAACGTTTGAAAATATAAAAGGTACATTAAAAAGTTTTATTTAATTGAAACACCCAGTGGCTATGATGTCCGCTTATTTTTTTTATTTAAAATTAAAACTGTCATACAACGATTGTCATTTCAAAATAAACATATATTAAAAAAAATAAAACACTTTTTTTTAAAAATAAATCCGAATTTCTAATAACAGGATTCTGATACTGATCCTATTAAATAAATCTTGACTTCGTACAACAAAGTGTCTTATTTTTTGAATAATATAATGCCCTTCCGACAAGTATTTGCCATTTGTGGTTTATCTGACGTCTATAAGTTGAGTCTTAATAGATTTAGCGGTTACTTTGTTGAAATAAATTCTCAATAATAAATTATCTTTATCAGTATCTATGTATGTCATTTCAGCGACATTTTACAAGAGATACGATCTTATCAGTTACACAATAATTTATTTTCAATATTACGATTTCTGCATGAACGTCACAACTATAAACAAAAAGATATTTTATAGTCTTACTCGAGAAAAAATAATAATTATAAAAAGGTATCCAGAGCCTGTGTAATATTTCTTTTAAAACTTTCGAATTTACAGGAATAATCCTCTGCGCATAGTACTGGGTAGTAAGTAGCACCGCAAGGCATGTAGCACCGTGTTATTTCAAAACCGTACAAAAAAGCAGAGTAAAAAAGAAGTCCAGTATATATATAATGTATAAAAGCCTTTTCTCATTTTAGAGCATATAGATTTATAAAAAGACCTTTAACTGTAAGCTTTAAAGTAAGGAATGATTATACCGCAGACACTAAACTTTTTTTTTTTCACAAAAGATATATAAGAAAATGGCCATTCGCAAACTCAAATAATCATTGATTATATGGGCTATTTAATATCACGAGTTTAGTGACCAGCGATAATTTCTGTCGTTTGAAACTAAAATTTATACCATTAGTGCATTTTTACACGCTACTAAATTTATTTTCTTACAAGTAGTCTAACATCAATACTCACTACCTTTTATCTATATAAATTAATATCTACATTTACAATACATTTATTAAACATTGTTTTAGAATTTAGCTTTATGCTTATTTTGATAATTATAAATACAAATATAAAAAATGTTTGCAGTGAACTATCATTGATGCAAAAATACATTCATTTGTCTATAAAGGTACATATTCTAATATTTATTACTAGGACTCTTACAAAAAATATGTTTTATTTTATCTAGTTACGATTAAGTACTTCTTAATAACTACGCAAGTAAGTTGGAATGTTATATTCATTCTTTATTAGAGTAACTCTTGCGTTTTTGGCCACTGACAATTTATAAGCCACTAAAAAAACATTCATTATGCAAAGACTTTTTAAAAAAATAATTAATTATTTTCTGAAATATTATTTATTTTGACATCTGTCAGTAAGTGGTTAAAACGTGAAGACTAGTAGTGGTGCGCTAAATGAAAATATTAATATATTATATCAAAAGCTTAGACTAGGTGATCATTCAGATTAATGACTAAGTACTTCAAATCATATTGATATCAGGCGCTGTCCACAAAAAAAAACTTACCAACAATTTTGGTAAAGTTCGTTTCGTCTCAGAACTATTTATTGAGGTCGGATCAACGATTGAATTGTCAATACTATGACGATTTCACATCTTACGACATGACCTGCCCATTTCGAACACTAGACAGTATATTTAATGCTTGGTGTCCTTTATTTGAAAAAATATTTTTATGTAGTGTTTGAACAATAATCTCTGGAATTAACAACTTCAGGGGAGTATTTGGTTCTCAATAAATAGATCTTCAAAATACAGATAATTGATTTGTCAAAATAATTATTATTGTATATTTGACACACTGAGATTGCGTTGTAATGTATTTTTTAATGACCAATAGTTGTGATTTTGGCACATATTTTGATTATTCTGCGTTGAATTTTTCTCATTGAAGAAAATTAAGAATTTTAATATATTTTTTTATTACTACAACACCATTTTTAGAAAAAATTACATAGAAATTTTCAGTAGTTGGCCAATAATTGTCATTTTACCCTACCTATTAACTACTATATCAGATAATTTTTATAAAACGGTAATTTCCCTATCGAAAATAAGTTAATACAATAAATCACATCTTACAAGCAGTGTTTAATATTTACGATGAGATATTTTCTCATTGTAAGTAAAGATTTAAGAGAAACATTCATTTTATTTTACTTACGTATATCGAATATATGTATTAGGTAAAACGGAAAGAAATGACATTTTTTGTTATTGTGACAAAAAAATTATTTAAAAAAAAAATGATACAATATTATTCTGTTATATAATTTTCCTCGTTGTCTTTTATCGTCCTCCATAAAAGAGGCAACTTTTTGATACCCTTTTCGTAAAACTCTGGTGGCAAACTGGCAAAATACAAATCCAGGTGATTTTTCACCCGGTCAGCGTTTGTAAATTTTTTGTCATGAAGTGAATGCTTCATCGACTTGAAGAGATAATAATCCGAAGGTGCTATGTCCGGTGAATATGAAGGATGTGGCAGAAGTTCGAAATCAAGTTCAATTATTTTTTGCTGAGTAATTTTTGCCGCATGAGGTCTCGCATTGTAATGTTGTAAAATCCGCCTATTGTTATTGACCAAAAAAGATCGTTTTTTTAATAACTCTGCTTTTAATCGTTCTAGTTGAGCACAGTATAGCTCTGCCGTAACTGTTTGACCAGATTTCAATAATTCAATATGTATTATCTTCGAAACATCCCACCAAACACAACAAAACTTTTTTTAACGTCAATGTTGGCCGTGGAGTAGGCACAGGTACTTGATTTGGTGATAGCCATTGTTTTTTCCCCTGGTATTACTGTAAAGGACCCATTTTTTGTCCCCGGTAATTATCTTTCTGAGAAATGGATCCGTTTCGTGCCTGGACAATAGAGAAGCACAGATGGTCACGCTCGTTCCAAGGCCGTTTGAGAGAGTGTGTGTTTTTGAGAGAGCTTGCCTGTGTTTTTTTTCCCAATCTTTTCAGATGATCTTGCACAGTTGTTATTGGACAGCCAATGTCGTGTGACAATTCCTTCACTATTTTACGAGGATCAGCTTCCACCAATGATTTTAGGACGTCATCATCGATTTTGAGGGGTCTTCCTGTTTTTGGTTTGTCCTTTAACTCCCTATCGCCACTTTTGAACTTTTGAAACCATCTAAAGCACTTTCAAAGTTTCAAGACGTCACCGTAAATGTCACAAATGGTCTTCGTAGCTTCTTTTGGTTTTAATCCTTTATCGAATAAAAACAGCATAAAACAGCGCAAATGTGTTTATTCAATCTCAGGCTTCTCCATTTTTCCACAACGGCAAAAAAAATATAAAATATGTTGGAATGGAAAGAGTACACACAGAGCTTTAAAATAATACCAACCCCGACGTGTTAGCTCAACGGCAACCGTTGACAAACAGATTTTAAAGTGACGCGCCAGAAAAAATGTCATTTCTTTCCGTTTTACCTAATATATGCTACGAACTAAAATGGAAGTGCAAAGACACAATAAAATATCTTCACATATAAGATATGTCATAATAAATTATATTATTATTGAGATGAAATCAATAATAATGAGTAACACATCAAGTGCTTCGAATATTAATAAATTGTGACAAACGTCTATACAAATAATTTAACTATATTTGTCATTCTATAGGTTTGCGTGAAAATATCGCAAAATGAATAGGTTTCTGGATATTTTAATTAGCAATTATGCCATATAAAGATAATTAATATGATTCTATTCCCTATATCTATAAAATAAAACCTTTTTATTATATAAATCAGTATTCGTAATATGATGGTATTTAATTAATAAAACATCTACTGATAATAAAAATGTGTAAATAATAATTTCGAATAAAAAAAACTGTTGGCTGTACAAGCATCAGGTTAGTATAATTCTTTCTTCTACAGTGGATTAGATTTATTTTTTTTAAGAAATCAAGCCAGGTGTATTCTTATAACCAAAGACATATAACTTCAACTATCGTGATTTCGTGACTTATCGTGACTTAAAGCCATTTAAATATTTATTCCAATAAATATTTGCTTAGGATGTATAAAAATTGGTCAATTTCCTAACAAATACATCATTGTCTTTAATGTAGCTTCAAGCGTGAAGAGAGTCATCAGATTTCATTCGTTGAAATGATCTTACAACTTTCTTTATACTGCTGCCTCTTGTGTTGTCAAATTGAGGTTTGACAAACCACGAAGGTGGCTGTAGCTGAACATTGTCTTCCAAGCTTGTTGGCAACTGGGTCATGATCGGCATAGAGCTCATGTGTGTCTGAGATGATATCGTCTCGATCCGATTCTCTGCAGGCGTGACAGTGGAACGGCCCAGACCTCGCCTCGTCACAGTCTGTACGTTATCAACTGGAGTTTGCGACTCAGGGGTCTTCAGATAAGGAACTTTCCCCATTTCCAAAACTTCCACGTCATCTTCGCTAGTAATTTCCTGATCTTGGTGGACAGCTTTCGTGGTCGTAGCGGTGGACCAGCCTTGACGGACCGTACTTCTACGACGGCGTTCTTTCTTACACAGTAAAAGATTTTCGCATTCTTGTCTGAATTTAGGATGCGTTACAACGTAGACGAATGGATCAATACAGCTGGCAACTTTGCAAAACATTGCAGGAACCATTGATACAAGAGGAGTAATAAGTCTTTTTTGACCTGTTATACCAAGTAATGATACGATAGCGTATGGGGTCCAAGCTGCGAAAAACAAACCGATGACACCAATAACAACTCCAGCCAGTTTAATTTCCGTTTTATTTTTCTCTTGTTCTTTACAATGTCTAGAAGAAATACTTCCAGCTTGTTTTCTACCTAAAGATTTTGTGGCTATCACAACTTTAAGAATTTTTATGTAACAAAACGAAATAATGAGAAAAGGTAAAAGCCATGCTGCACAAAAGAATGCGAATATGAAAATTTTATGGTTCGGCTCATCAGATAAATAATCAAAACTGCAGCTTGTCAAAAATCCTTCGGGAACATAACGACCTAAACCAAAGTCGAAGACTGGGATGATAGAAAAGAAGATTCCGTAGATCCATACGAGTACTACGGAAAGCTTTGCACGAAGTCCTGTGATTCCACGGAGAGGCTCCAGTGGATATACCACTACGGTGTAACGATCAAATGCGATGGCTGCAAGGGTGCCTATGGACACTGTCCCAGTTAAGCCTCCGATGAAGCCGTAAATGCGACAGCCTGTAAAAAAATAAAATTAGCTCATTAACAGATTAATAGTAAAATTACGAAACCGCGATGACACACATGACTGTTATGAAAATAGAGTTGATCAATATAAATAAAAGATGGACATACATACATATAGTCCTTTAAAAAAATTAGTTACATTTTTTAAAAAAAAATCATCTGAGAACGAATTATTACAGTAAACAAAACATTGCTTAGACAATTAGTCTACAATATAAAATTAAAGGAATTTACAGATAAAAATGCAAAATATTAATGAAGTGACACTAAATTGACTAACATGTTAAATACCTTTTACAAATAAATGATTATAGTATGAAATTGTATTAAAAAACATTTAATGTGTATTATTATCAGTTGAAAATGCTTGTCATGAGCGCAACCGGTCCTGATCATATTAAATAAACGTGAAATAGAGACAGAAAAGTGTTTTATTTTTAAAAATATTTTCTTAAATTTGAATCGTTCAAACTATGTGCATTCTCACAGATTTTGTCACTAACGACCCGGGTTTCGCCTTTCGGCATCTTCAGGCGTTCAAGTGCACGGATGAACTTGAACTGACGCTTAGTAAATGAATGTTTCGTGTTTATATAAGAAATAAATGTATCATTGAGTTTAGAGCCATTGCTGGCGAAAAGGATAAGCTTATGGGAATGCCCACAGATTCGGTTAAATTTCCTGGAAAAAGAGCTTAGAAATATTTTATAGCTTAGAATTTTTTTAGAAATAAATAGAGCACAGCTGCATAGCCTTCCGATTTAAAATGAAATATTAAACATGCCGCGATCTCCACTTCTATACCCTATATAAATATAATCATAAACTTTTCATCATAAATCCTTTGCCGACAATCAAATAAATATAATTCTTGAAACTACTTACTACTCGAATCTGTGGGCATTCCCATAAGCTTATCCTTTTCGCCAGCAATGGCTCTAAACTCAATGATACATTTATTTCTTATATAAACACGAAATATTCATTTACTAAGCGTCAGTTCAAGTTCATCCGTGCACTTGAACGCCTGAAAATGCCGAAAGGCGAAACCCGGGTCGTAAGTGACAAAATTTGTGAGAATGTACATAATTTGAACGATTCAAATTTAATATTGAAATTCCACCAAGCACCTTCAGTCGAAATTTTAAATTATATATTTTCTTGATTAAAAGTTGTTATTTAATTTTAATTTATATTTCGTTGGAAACTTTTTATGTCAACATTTGTTAAAATATGCAATTTATGCGTTTCTATGGAAAACATAATGAATTTATTTTGAATACTGTTTTTCATATTTTGAATGTAATGTTTAAATTAATTGGCTTATCTCCAAAATTATATTTCCGTATTTGCTGCAGTATCCACAAAGTCAGTGTCAGTGAGAACATAAAAATACTATTCACACCAAGAAGATTTTTTAAATTTTTCAAATAAACATGTCAATGAATGTTTTTCATAGATACATACAATTTTAAATATTTCTACATGATAACTTTATGAAGTGGAGAGTAATTGATAGCATTCTGCAAAGTGTACACGGGGAAAATAAGTAACTTAAATATTATTATATGTTATTATTAAAAGAAAAAATGATATTACATATGTACATATCAGTATAATTGCAGTAAACAAATTATTTAATATGATGTAAACTTTTTAAAATCTTAATCCGCATATTTTCAGATGAAATAAATATAACGCATTTTCAATTCCACACTGTACATTTTTTCTATAAAATGCGTAACAGCTTAATTCCTAACATCGAATTAATTAAAATAATACTTACATTTTGTGATGGATTTATTTATTTTTAATTAGAACAAGAAATATGTTATTCCTCTTATGTCACTCAACCTCGTTATTTTAATTAAGTTGTATTTATTTTTTATCAAATTTCAAAAACCGGATTAGATCGAGTTTAAGGATGTATTGGAATTCGAAAACTGGTTTTTTAAAAAGTCGGTTATTGTATAAGCCCTGCTATCAACCATTTTTTAGTTGAATAGTTTCTTTTAAGATTTCGACTGAAGGTGCTTGGTGGAATTTCAATATTAAATTTGAATCATTCAAATTATGTACACTCCCACAGATTTTGTCACTAACGACCCGTCAGTTCAAGTTCATCCGTGCGCTTGAACGCCTGAAGATGCCGAAAGGCGAAACCCGGGTCGTTAGTGACAAAATCTGTGGGAGTGTACATAATTTGAATGATTCAAATTGAATAGTTTCAATATCAGTCACATGTAAATCGTTGATTGATATGCGTTATTTTATCGGTATGACATTATGTAAGTAATAATAATAAATATATATAATATGTGATGGCGGAAGACTAATTTGTGTATTTCAGTTGATTTATTCATTACACAGGCGAGAATTTTGTGAATAACAATCATCACACATGTTATATAATATCATATTATATTACAACTCTGTCAAAGAAACTAAATCCCTTTGAGTATCTTGCACAAGTAATGGGAATATGTTAATTATACACGTAGAAGCGATACGTTGCATCTTTACTATTAAGTTTTTCATTGCATTCATAATACATTTGGAGAAATTCTCACAATAATATATTGAATCAATTCGATCAATATTTTATACTGTTTCATGAAATTATTCGAAGCTTTTATAAATTCGCTCGAAGAGCTTTTTAAAATATGCAAAGCGACTCACCCGTATTGATTCAAACCATATAAAATTATGGACTCCCAATGGAGTTTATCTCAACATAAGTGTTTTTACGAGAACTGCTTGTTACTCAGTTGCTCAACCTCTCTTTTTCTAAAGAGAGTAGGAATATATCTATAAGGCTAGGACAGGACTAGTGGTTAGCTAATCGCTCTCGATACGCCCCGTTCATAGGATAGAATGAGTGGGAGGGAGGAATTCAAGACATCACATACACCCCCACGCCTTCGAACAGAAATTCATTAATCGATTGAAAAATCAATTTATAAAACTGTCTATACTGGGATTCGAACGCGTGGCCTCCGTAACCGATGTCGTTACGTTGACCACTCGACCACACAGGTGATTTTTTAAAATATTATTAACCACTTGAATACCAAGCGGACAAAGCTGTCCGGAACATATGTAAGCGAACACGGATCTCCAAGACATTTAAAAAATTAAATACTTGGTATTCTAATAGAATATAAGCAATACTTTGATGAATATGTGTAGTGCTATCTATAGTGAGCCAATATAGGTTTTTAAAATGTCGAATTCGAGTGCATATTAGGCAAAAATATTTTTCTCAAAAACACGCAGTATCTCTGGGATATAATAATTTATTTGCGCGGTATTCAAACGGTTAAAGCAAAATTTATAAGAGCTATTATCATATTATAAATTACAATCAAAAACGTATAGAAATATTTCGATATAAGAATAATTAAAAGACTGCACGTATCGTGATAAAATATTTTTTAAATATAAATTTGAGCACAATCAAAGGCGATTTTCTCGTGAAATAATTTACTCAACACTTCAAAGGTATGTATTTATTTAGGATTAGTCGCGTGAAATGTATGCTGGGTAGATTTATCATATAATATATTTATATAACTTTCAAAAAGCTTTCATCGTTCCTGAATAAATTCTGTTTTTATAAAGAGTAACAGCCATAGTAAATATTAAATTATACCAATTTTATGAAAATATGTTTCCAGAGTTACAATTTAACTAATCACTGATATACGGCTTGTAAAAAAATTGAACATTACCATGGTTGATCGTTGACAATTCATCATATTAAAATTATGTCTAATTTAGGTTTCGATTTTTGTCGCTTGTAAAAAAGAATATATGCTTTTTTAATTTCGAAAACATTACATTATATTCATCAACTTGCTATGCATTAATGACCTTGTAAGTTTGAGGCTCGTATTTTTCCGGTCAGAATTTATATTACATTGTTCAGAATTTATATTAAATGGTCATAATATATATTGTCAGAATAAATAGTCATAATTCCATAGAAATTAACCCGTAACATGCCATCCTAAAAAATCACGTTCCCTGCCATGATGGCATCTCAGTTTCACTGTTTATTGAAAGTATTTAAACCTAAGTTAGAAGCTAAAAAATAATTTTAAAAATGTATATATCCTAGAATACATAAAATGTTAAATACTTATTGACAATATTAAGAGAAATATTGAATGATTTAATGGCTCAACTATTTACGATTGCATCACGAGCATGGAGTTGTTAAAAAAAAACCTAACCTAACCTAACCAAAATGGTTATAAAATATTCTGACCCTATAATATTTTTTTCTAACCGTTCATGTTTTTATTCTGACCCAAACAAAATTGATTTAGATTCTGACAATTTAATTTATTTCCTAAGTTTTAATATGCTTTACTGTTTGAATTTATCGTTGAAGATAGTAAAAATCGAGATATTAATTCTGCGCGAAGGGTAATGATATTGAGATATAATTAAGATAGTTTATCTTACCAATTTGGCCTAATGCTGGCCCCAGATAAATAGAGTTGTAGACGAAAATTGGCGCTTCTGATATCATCACGAAATCGCTGACTGCTAAATTCACCACCAAAATGTTAGCTGGAGTTCTCAATGATCTGCATCTGTAAGAGAAGTAAACATTGTACAATTTAACCTAAAAAAACGGTTCCAGGAAATTGATCATATTCTTATATTTTTTGAATTTGCATCATGTATTTTTTTTATATAAATAAGCTTTTAGTGTTGCATTCATAAATATAATAATCGGGGACCTGGAGCGGAGTGCGGAGTAGGAGCGCTAAGCAGTGGAATTTGTTGTGCTCCACTGCTCCGATATATGTAATATATATCGACTGTGGAAAAGAAAAAGGACGTAACCCACAATTTTTTCAAAACAGCTTTTTTCCGACAATCACAATGTTTCCGACTTGATACACTTTCTATCAAAGTGAAGTAAGCTGCAAATGCCGAATTAGTATCTAAATTTAGCTTTTACGTTTGAAAAAAGATGAGCTTTTGAAGATTGAAACCAAGAAGATATACTGAAGTAAAGGTTTTTCCTAGACAATTTCTTAAATTAATAAAAAAATAAAACATTTTTAGTACTTTTTCCACATAGAATTTATTATCAACTGATCGTTTAGTTGATAATGCTCGCAAGCAGCGAAACCGGGCCTGACCCAATAAATTTTATGTGGAAAAAGTACTAAAAATGTTTTATTATTTTTATTATAATGCCATTCCACTAATTATTGACATTGAACACCTTAAAAGTGATCTTAAATTAATATTAGATTATGACAATTCAACACCAGCTTAGAAGTCTCCGTGCACTTCAAGGTTGTGGATATTTCGTAATTTACATATGGCCCAAAATCATCAAAACACGTTTTTTGTGCCTCTTGTAAAATTTGCTATGTGTGGGTTACGTCCGTTTTCCTTTCCACAGTCGATATATATGTATGTATATGTTTTAAATTATGTATAGTTCAGTACGAAATTCGTATCCATGTATCTCACACTTTCATGGGATGTTAACAAATTCAGATCAACAAAATCTTTTCTTCAATTTTATGACATATCTGTTTAGACCAGTGGTTTCAAACCTTTCTGTTACTGCGCCTCCCTTTGAAGAAAAAAAGAATGTTTTATTCAAAATTTTAAAATTAAACCTTTTTCAAAATGTATTTTCAATTTATGATAAATTCAATATTTGATGATTTTTTAAGCCCTGATACGAAGGCAAACCTAAAAAGCGATGCTTAACCTCACTTTTTATAATTCTGCGTGGTCTACTTCATTAAAATCAGGGATTTGGAGTGGAGCAACTCAAAAAGTCGTTGCTCCAGATCCTTGATAATAATCGTCCACCAAGAAATTAAATCTACTATTCATGTTTTTTGTTTCTATTTAATAATACAAAATTGATATAAATTAAGAAAATGTTTGAAGTTAGTATTTTTAATTAACGTCCTAATAAAGAAACTCATTGCTTTTAAATTTGAATCGCTCAAATTATGTACATTCACACAGATTTTGTCACTAACGACCCGGGTTTCATCTTTCGGCATTTTCAGGTGCTCAATTACACGGATGAAATTGAACTGACGCTTAGTAAGTGAATGTCTCGTTTTTATATAATAAATAAATGTATCATTGAGTTTAAAGCCATTGCTGGCGAAAAGGATAAGCCCATGGGATTGCCCACATATTTGAATGGTGAGTAGTTTAAAGAATTATATTTATTTAGTTTTCCGGAAAAGATTTTATGATTATATTTATATAGGGTATGAAAGTGGAGAGCCAGGCATATGTAACTATTCATTTAAAATCGGAAGAGTGCTCAATTGCGCTCTGTTTATTTCTAAAATTTCATGGAAAAAGAATTTATAAGTGTCCGTATTTGGGTGTAACATTTTTATCCCTTGTTCCTGATTGAACACGTGTCTTTCTGAAATTAAGTGGTTAGTAAAAGAAGACGTGTCTTTTTTCAATCTAAAGGCTGCCATGTGTTCTGATACTCTGGTATTCATTGTCCACAACAAAAGCGTTGCAATCTATAAATCCCGAATTTATTTAAGTAATGTATTCTAACAAATTTTTTGCCTAAGGAGTTTTGTACTATTTGAATAAAACGTCTCAACAACTAACCAAGTACGTCATAGCACAGCATCGCCACCTTTAAGACCGCGTAAATGCAGATTCCTTAATGATTTGTTGTTTTATTCAAAGCAAAAGGGATAAAAACGACCACGTTTTCTCGCTGTATATTCAAATGCCTGATATTTGAATATTTTAAGTACGAACAGTATTATTTCGCGATAAAATAAACACCCTTTTTGCATACACACTCTTTAAATGAACTATCGAATATGTTTTTTTCACAGGGTACCCAACGTTGCAATCACCAACACCCGCTACGGATTTATAAAATAAATTTTAACTGAAGGCTATTATTTGAAGGGTATCAGAAGCACAGATAATTAATATTCATTTTTAGGGTATTCATTGTCAATACTTGGTGGAAAGGCATTATATTAATAATAACACAATATTCCTTTGTACTTTATTTCTCTTTATTTTAAAGGTAAGGACCGGTTGTGCTCATTGCGAGTATTGTCAACTGTATATATAAACAGTGCTATTTATACAAAAATAAATTAAAATGAAAAGGTGTAAACAACAATTGACATTGAAAAGAATTTACAAATTACAGTATAAGTGATTCTATAATTACACAAAATTAACTCTTTTAACACCTCTAAAAGTTCTTCGAGTCTCCTTCATCGCTAATGTTTTGGTTGTTTGTATTCCTTTACCATCGTTGCTTACGGAAGGGCGTGATTGCTACAGAGGTGAGAAATCCTTAGTGATGCCAGTTCACGGGAACTACAAATGTATTCATTTGCAAATCACTTTATATACATATACCTTCCTACATACTATATTCAAACATGTACAACCACATGCGTATACATACATATAAACATATAATACGCAAGGAAGTCAGCCAAAAAGAGACATTTTCATGATGCTAAGGGTCGTTTTTTCATGTTTTATTTCTTTTAGACGAAATATAAAATCTATGGAGAGTTGTCGAATAGAACTGATACCAAATACATATAATGCACCTTGTTCAACAAAAACCTTCTGATTCTAAAATGTGCATGAAAACTATTAAATACTACTGTTATTTTAACCATGATATAAAGTTTTATTCATTTATTTATTTTGATTACATACATGTTAATATTCATAACAATCAACCAAATATTAAAAGTATCGCACAGCTGCACAAGTGAATATCATCATTTAAACCGCCATTGAAAGTCACTAAAACGCATTATTAATTTACAAAATGTTTAAAATTGAATGGCTTCCATCGAATGGAGATATTTTTAAACCAAGAACACATGAGTTTCCCTCGTAATCGGTTACTCAATAACGTATTTCGATTTTTAAATTACATACCTGATTGCATGATTGATGTTCGAAAAATTACGCTACGGTTAGTCTACTAATTATAATTCTATTTTCGAATATCGTGACAGCTATGAAGAGGTCAAGTAGTTTGTAATTTTGTGTTATGATTTTTTATGATAAATAATGAATATTTACAATATTTTTAAGAACCATATCCAGTCGCTTACGCTACGTATTACGTGGGCGAAGTCACTTCGGACACGATTGGAACGCGGCTTAAAGCGAATCAAAATATCAAATAAACTGATCGTGGCGTATTTTATATCACGTATGACACTATAGCGGCGGATACCATTTGATATTTTCGTTCTGTACCGAGTCGCTTTGCGTTCGTTGTGATTTCGTCCACGTAAGACATATAGTTAATTATTTATTGTGGGTTCGGAAAGTACTTGTAAGTATTAATAAAAACACAATATTCCTTTGTACTTCATTCCACTTTATTTAATATGTCAGGATCGGTTTCGCTCATTACGAGCATCGTCAACTGATAAGAAATATAATTTAACAATGCTATTTATACAAAAATGAACAGTTATAAACAACAATTGGCATTGAAAAGAAATTACCAATTACATTAAAAGTGATTCTAAAATAACACAAAATTAAAATGTTTAACACATCTAACATATAATTAAAAAGTCATCTCAGATTAATAAATTTAGAATGGCGATTGAAAGTGATTACAAACATAATTAAAATTTGGGAAATTTTTGACAAAGTGATAAAATGCTACATTAATAAAATGAATAGGCTTAATGATAGTTTTCTGTTTTTCCCCGCTTTCCGCTGACATATTAAATAAAGTGGAATGAAGTACAAAGGAATATTGTGTTTTTATTAATATAATGCCTTTCCACCAAGTATTGACAGTGAACACCCTGAAAGTGATACTTGTAAGTAGCTTATTACTCAGAAAAGGAATGTGGAATTCAGAGTCATTTTTGCCTTTGAATACAGATCAATAAACCAATCCATGAAAATATCCGTAATGGAATACAATCTCCTGAACGCTGTTGCAACTATAGTAGATTATGTAGATTAAAATGACAGATCCAAAAAATATGCTTGAATTGTCAATTCAGTTTTAAAATATAGATCCTGCATAATAAAGTGTGAAATATAGAGTTATGTTACGATCATTGGTTGTCTCTCAGTTCTACTCCAGGGTGACCATGGCTGTCATGGCTATCCTTCTGCTAATTGTTGCAGCGAGGCTACAGGTACGATCATTTATATATATATAAATATTTTTTTTACTAACGAGAATTTTCGCACACGCACACGACGTTGCTTTTATGTTAATATGATTTTGTATGAAAATAATTGAATTAATGTTATATAAAAATATCGACTGTGGAAAGGAAAAAGGACGTAAGCTACAGTTTTTCAAAACAGCTTTTTATCGATAATCACAGTGTATCAAACTAGTACACGTTTTATAAAAAGGATGTAAGCTGAAAATGTCAAATTACTCTCTAAATCTAACTTTTAAGTTTGAACAAGATGAGCTTGTGAAAATTGAAACCAAAAAATAAGTCTAAAAAAAGGTTTTTCATAGAAAATTTATTTAAGTAATATTAGATTATGTCAATTAAACACCAGTTTAGAAGTCTCCGTGCACTTCAAGGTTGTGTATATTTCATAATTTACATATGTCCCAAAATCATCAAAACACGTTTTTTGTGCCTCCTGTAAAATTTGCTATGTATGGGTTACGTCCTTTTTCCTTTCCACAGTCGATATCTCTTATTAAATTATCAATGATCTTAACAATTTTGAAATTATTTTCAGAAAAGCCACACAATCTCCTTTCAATGTTTCAGAATGAGAATTTTAATTATAGAATGTATAAAAGTTTTCAAAGAGAGACGAAGTATAAAGAATGGGAAGAAAGCACGGATTCCCCAAATAGGTTTCATTAATTTGTAATTCAAATCATAATATTTGTTGCGAATCTTACGTTGAAGGAAATTGGAAAGGCTTAAAAGCGTAATGAAAGGCCGCGGAAAACGTTGGAATTTGTAAGTATTCATATATATGAGCTTTTTCATTATATGCTTAATTTGTTTTTTTAATATTAATTATTCCATGCAACGTAGCAACCAATGCTGTGAAGTTCAAGTCGGGAGTAGTGGTGTTATTTTCTGGAGTTAGAGTCGAAAAAGTCTTACGACAACGACCTATTTAAAAATAAATAAATAGTGATGTGTATTCAAACCACAAGGTCCATAGTGTTGCCACAGCTTGTTAAGCTGACTATAGATTATCTGATGGTAAACATATATGTCAGTTAAAAGGAAATTACTGAAAAAATCAATTCGGAGTTGTGTCGTTTTTTTATCCTGATCCCATAACACCTTGAATTTGGATTGGTCTCCTAATGGAGGTATCTCAACAGAAGTTTTTTCTACGAGAACTGTTTGTTACTTAATCGCTCAACCTCACTTTTTTTCAGAGTGAGAAGTAGGGAAAGAAGAATAAGGCCAGAGCAGGACTAGTGGTTGACTAATCACTATCGCTACACCCAGTTATAAAAAGATCAGAAGGATGGGAGGAGTGGAAATAGTGTGAATTGACATCACAAACACCCAGTCTTCAATCACAACTTTGAATTGAATAATTCTCAAATTCACTGTGATCTTACCAAGAATCGGACCCAGACCAGCGTGATCGGTAGAGTGAGCTCTAAACAACTGGGCCACAGCAGTCTATAGACCCGAAAAAATAATATATTATCAAGATACTTTCGATGGTTTCGGCGGTTACTTTGTGGAAGTTCATTTTACATTTTATATTATTATCAAGATATATCATATTCATATTTTTGTTTAATTATGTAACAGAAGCACTAATAATAAATTAGTAGATATGTAAAATTTGCTAAAAAGGATTATATTATTTAAATTTATATGTTATTAACCCTTCCGCCATTAAATAACTTTACTGATAACCTTTTGCAGTCGCATCGTAGCGAGAATCTTTTTGAATATAGGCGAATTATTTTAGAAATGTTTATTCATCCCTATAGTTTGTAAGGGCGTAATGTTTATTATAACATTTATATGTAAACCGTGAACTTTTGAGTTTCTCATAAAATTAATATGTAAATTTATTTTCTCTGATGAGACAAATTTACAAATTAATTAATGTTTTTTTAGTTACAAAAATATCACTTTTTACCAACTATTTTCATTGATCAAACTCAGGTTTATATCACTTTGAAAATGTTCCCTGTTAATAATTGGAGTTGGAGAAAAGACATTACATGGGTGCATTAGAGGTGAAGTGAGACAAGTGGTATTTTAGAAAAAAAATAGTTAGATGCGTTGTTATACTCTATACGTCAGTATCGTAAAAGTGAATTAATCTCAGTTAATACATATTTGAATAGTGTTATCACCGTAAAATAAAAATATGCAATCCACCAAAACACAAAGTAAAAACGTGATTGTACTTTAAAAAAGTCCAAGAAAAAAGTTTTACCATTTTACTAGTCGGCTCACATCAGCTCTAAAGGGCCTACATTTAAAAAAAAATACCAATTTTTATTAATTCCACTTTTATTTTATGGATCAGGACCGGTTTCAAAAATGACAAGCATTATCAATTGAAAAGAGGAAATTAGTACAATAGATTATTTTATTTTTTGAATATTATTATGTGTTTCAAAATGGGTACACACTAACTAGTTCAGTGAAAACAATAATTTGAATTATTTTTATTCTGTACACTTCCATAAATTTTGTCGATAACGACCCGGGTATTTGCTGCCCGTCAGTTCAAGTGCATTCGTGCACTAGATAAAACCAGAAGATGCCGGAAGGCGAAACCCGGGTCGTTATCGACAAAATTTATGAAAGTGTACAGAATAAAAATAATTCAAATTTGTCATCAAATTTCCATCAAGCACCTTCAGTCAAAATTCTAAATTATAGAAAACAATAATATTATTCCACACCTCACTAATAAAAAGTCTTATCAACCAATAAACAGATAAACTGTTTATGTGAATACAATGTTAAGATGAATTAAGAAAAATTTTGTCACACCACAATATCTGCACAACCACAATCTGTCGTAAAACTAGAAAATATTATTAATTTTCCTATTATTATCAATGTTTTACTTGTTTGATAAGAGAGCTGAAAGATAAAATGGTATATTCTTTTGTTAGATGCTGAAAAATATCACTTTCCGACACAATGACAGCTTAAAGATTTCACAATATACCGTGGACAACGGTTTGTTAAGCTCCACGTAATCGCTGCAAATCTGTGGAGATACTGTTTGCTTACACGAAAGAGTATTTATTATAGAGCTATACATTTTCCAAGTACGCGTCATATTTTACGATCCTACGAAGAAGCTGTTTAGTTTTTGTGTCATTTTTAAAAATCCATAACGATTTGTTATTTTCAAACGTAGTAATATAATTTAAAATTTCGACTGAAGGTGCTTGGTGGAATTTCAATATTAAATTTGAATCGTTCAAACTAGTTACATTCTCACAGATTTTGTCACTAACGACCCGGGTTTCGCCTTTCGGCATCTTCAGGCGTTCAAGTGCACGGATGAACTTGAACTCAGGCTCAGTTCAAGTTCAAGAACTCAAACGAACGTTTGAACGATTCAAATTTAGTAGTAATATAATATTATTTCAAGCCTTGAAAAAATATAATTGAGGTATTCGGTTTAAGTGTTCGTCGGGTCCTATGCTTTCGTGCCGGATCTCACGGGTTGAGTCCCCGATCGATCGAAAAAGATACTATTCGTACTGTGAGATTCGTCACAGAAGGTAACGACGTTGACCACTACGCCACGGACGCGGCGTAATGTAGAGTACAAAAGAGTACACAAAAGTACAGAAGAGTACATATTAAAAAAAGCTTTAAAACTTTGAAAGATTGTATAATTTAAACATAAAAAATAAAATACAAAATGAAAGCCACTATTTCAATGTATACAGAAGTAAAAAGAAATATCAATCAAATAATGATATTTAAATAAATATAGCAATGGAAAAACCACTTGACACGCTAGTGGCTAGATACAAAAAAACAGATGATGATGATACTTAGCGTAATTTAATTAAATTAATTATGATTGAAATTAAATGTTTTCTTTGAGCCCTAGAATTAAACTTTCCAAATCGCGGAAATTTCACGGTTACTAGTTTGGCTTTGTAGTAGGAATTGCAAATTCGTATTTTCTTTAACTGATATGCACAGCATTTAACACTGTAATAATATAACCGAAGAATTAATTTTGAATCGCTTTGAAATATTTAAGTCTAATAATTGATTTTATCTTTCTTCGCGGAAAATTGCAAGAAGTTTATTCATATAATGTACATAATATGTTAATGATTTTATTTAAATTATTCGTCCTTTAATTTGTAGTTTTAAAGACAGATTTTTTACTTTTATAGTGTTCACTGTCAATACTTGGTAAAAAATCAATAGTAGTACTAATTCTATTTGAATTATCAAGAGAGTTCCATGAGAATTATCAACCGATGATTTGAGTATCAGTTGATAATGCATGTCATGGGTACTTCCGCATAAAATAAAGCAACCTTAAACAGATATCTGACGCAAGCATCTATTCTCGATGCTTAGTATACGGTTTGGCTAAGCTTCGCAATTCGCTACCACAAAACATCGCTAGTGACAGGAAAACGTTGGAAAATGTAATTTCTTTAAGCGAGTTCATTTTCTTTTTTGCTTTTATTAATAATCAACTTATATTTTATTTGACACCAAACCCCGAAGGGATACATATCTGTGAATGGGATGTAAACTAGATTATATACAAAAATGGCGGTTTTTCTTTTTTGCTGTTTGAAGCTTCTTCAAGAAGTTTATCTTAGAAAGTCATTGGTTTTCTTTGACTATTTGTTATGTATACAATATCAATAGAAAAAGCGTCGAGTGGTATACTATATACTACACTATGTCTCTATCATCTCAATTTAACCAAAATTGACAAAGTGTGGTTTACTTTTTATGTGCAGATATCTCCACTTTAACATTTGAATAAAAAAACAAATAACTTAAACAACGATGTATTAAAAAAAATATTGGTTTGACTACACAATATTAATATCTAAAAACGGTTTTCTTAATTCATGAAACATTAGAAACTATTTGAATATTAAAAGTACCAGATATGGTTGGTTGAAACCCCTCTTTGAGTATTATGTTACGTTGTATTTTGTTTAAAAAAATAAGCACTACATATTCAAAGAATGTATTTTATCTTATTTAATAATATATAAATTCTTACACAAATCTCACAGAGTTTTTAAAATTGTAAAATTCTTTATATTGAGGGACACAGGGAACAGGGACTATAATCCTTGTTTAGGAGAAAGCAAGGCTTTAAAAACGAAGTTCTAAGCGCACCAGATGGTAGTGGCGATTAGGGCATCTAATCCCGGAATCCCGTCCAATTCTGTGATCCCGAAATCTTCAGGACTGAGAAAATAAGATAAAGTTGAGCAAGGTGTAAAAAAATAAAAATAAGAAGGTTCGTATTTTTTAGGAATTCCATAAATTCCTGCATTTTTCAATTTGTAGATCCTGGAAGAGGTAAAAAAAGCTCCCACGCTGATGATTATACGAAATCTGTAAATTCCTAGGGTTTTGAAATCTATATGTTGTTAATAAAACACAATGTTCCTTTGTACTTATTTTATTAATATAATGCCTTTACACCAATTATTGACAGTGAACACATTAAAAAAAACCATATGATATTGTTTAAACAATCTCAGGATTTCAAAATTGCCGAGATAAAATTGTCAATCCCGAAATCCCGGGATCACAAGAAGGGTTCGGGATTGGATGCCCTAGTGGCGATGTATTTTTTTTACTCAAGTAACGGCAAGATAAACCAAAGAGGGAAATGGGGTCCCAATTTTTAGTCAAAAGAAAATATACACAATTCAATATCTTATACTACCAGAAGTGTTACTAAGACATTTTCAATAATATTATACTTTATGATAGTTAACCTTTCATTGACAACGTCATGCACCGTGCAACGTTGATGCAAAAGTTTTCACGTATTTTTTAAAGGTTTTTTTCAAATCTTTTAACACGTTATGTCAGTCAATTATGTTAATCTCTATCGTTAGCTATAACAGTGTCCCGTCATTGCATAATCTTAAATATCCTTTTGATATGAGACTTGAATGCAAAAAACAAATCCAGTGATGGTTTCTGCAAATAAAGTATTTTTTTATTTAAAAAACATGTAGCGATATGAATAAGTGAAAATCCGATAGAGGGTGAAATCAGGAGTGAGGTGGAGGGGGCTCGGATTGACTCGCGCGAGTCCTTTGTTAAATTTTACTAAGGCCGGCGAGCCCCTTGTTAATATAAGAAAAAAACAATGCTTTGAGATTAAATTAGTAAATAACTTCAATTTCTGACATATATTATCTACGACAGCTTCAGTATATACAGTAGTACATTTATAGCCATTTACATTGATAAACATAGGAAAAATTGCATATTGTTACATATTATAAGTGTATTAAGTAACAATCGATTGTTTATTTAAGTATTGGAAATAATTGCATAGAAGTAATAAAAACATCACTCCTTCCCCAAAATACCGAAAATTACTTTGAGATTAAGCGAGCCCCTTGTTAACGTATTGGCAGCCCACCGCTGGGTGAAATACTTCACCGAGAACCCATTCTAAAAAAAAACCAAACGAAGAAATATTTAGCAACGTAATAAGTAAAAGTCTTTATTATATTTGTGCTGCGTAATGGAAGGAAAAATAAATAGAATTATCAAACACACTAATTCAAAAATTGTTTGCCACCCCATAAAACGTATACATTTATTTTAATCCACGACAACTTTACTCTAACTGAAAAGTACATTAAACTCTCTCTTGCTCGCGAAAGATTAAACTTCCCTAATGGCGCAGACATGACAGAACTCCGGTGGAATATCCTGAACGTAATTTGGCAGAGTAATCTGAGATGCTTCCATTAAAAGATTCTTCCTCTCTTCATGCCATCTTCACGGTTACCAATGGTTAAGTTTGGTTGACATATTATACTCTTGGAAAATTTGTGACTGCCGAACTACAGATCAACTTATGTAAAATATACTTTCGTTATGTTTACCAGGGAACGTTACAAGGTGTCTCTATTTTACGAAACAAAGTTTCATGCTGGTTGTAAAAATAAAACTAATTTACATGTATGTATATCGAATGTGGAAAGGAAAAAGGATGTAACTCACAGTTTTTCTAAAACAGCTTTATTTTAATAATCACAATACAATGTATACAATTTAATACACGTTGCATCAAAAAGGTGTCAGCTAAAAATTCCGAATTGATATCTAAATTTAACTTTTAAGCTTTTAAAACCTTTTTCCAAGAAATTTTGGAAATAAACAGAGCACCGATTGTAAATGAAATATTAAACATGCCAGAATCTCCACTTCTATACCCTATATAAATAGAATCATAAAACTTTTGCCTACAAACAAATAAATATAATTCTTAAAACTACTTACTACTGAAATCTGTGGGAATTCCCATGAGCTTATCCTTTTCGCCAGCAATGGCTTTAAACTCAATGATTCATTTATTTCTTATATTAACACGAAACATTCATAAACTAAGCGTCAGTTCAAGTTCATCCATGCACTTGAACGCATGACGATGCCGAAAGGCGAAACCCGGGTCGTTAGTGACTGAAATCTGTGAGAATGTACATAGTTTGAACGATTCAAATTTTAAGATTGAAAAAAGAAGGGCCTGTGAAAATTGTGATCAGTAAAATATACTTAAAAAAGGTAATTTTTGAAAAAAATATTAAATTAATATCAGCTAAAGTCAATAAAAAAATAATTTACCAGTCTCAGGGTGCTTCAGGGTTGTGTATATTTCACAATTTACCTTTGGCCCAAAATGTAAATTGCGTCTCCTGTAAATTATTTTATGTGTAGGTTTTTCTTTCCACAGTCGAATTTTATAATTTGACTCAATATGAATATTGGTAAAGTAGATTTTTTTTATATAATTATCTGAATATGTGCATTATGGTTATTTTTAGAGGTTTTGTTGATTTTTCGAATGAGCAACACTGACAGCTAATTTGACAGCTGAAAGCTGATTTGTGCTTAGTTTGGTTTGCTATTTCACCATGAAGAGTCTTTATAAAAAACATATTTGTTTTGAAAATCGTAGAGTTCGCAAAACTTACCGTGAGCTAAGTCAAAAATTTTGTTCAGCGCTGGTGCTCATTTTTGGTTGAATGACTACGACAACATTGCCGCATTCAAAGTAAAGAAAATCCATGCGCCCATTATTGAGATGCCGCTACATCTACGAAAAGTCATTTTTTGGTTTTGGTTTATGAGCTGGTGGAATTATTGGTCCATATTTCTTAAAAATTGATGCAGGCCAGAACTTTAAAGACCGCAGGTTCCCCTCCACTGGTTTAGGACATACATCGATTGAAACAATGTTGCTCGTACTGGTACTCAAACCTATGAGCCAACGACGATGATCGATGAGGACTTGACAAAATGAAAAATTATTTAATACTTACGTAAATATATTTAAAACTTTTTTTTAAAAATTTCTTCTTATACGAAATCAACTGAAAATATTTTCTTCAAAACTAATTCAAGGCTCTGTCTTAAGATTAAGCTCAGTTGAAATAATCAACAAAATAGTAAAATAAAACAATTCCGAAAGATGTAAATGATGCGGTGAAATTAGAGCTTCAATAATATTTTATAGAAATAGCTCAAAATCTTAAAAACCAATCGAACAATGCTATTTTTTTAACATCTTTGATTCTACATTGGCTTTCCTTTTATGTTAATTTCAAATACACTTTAACCAGAAACCGTTCAGCTGTCTGATATCATTAAATCAATTTTCACAAATTTTCTAAATTACACAGCCGTTCAGTGAAAGTATTCAAATAATATCGCAAGTTTCGGAATTTTCAATACTTAGAATTAGGATGACATTGAAAATAGCTTTCGAAACATTTATCAAATATCATTATTCAATTATATTACAATCAAGACCACTGTAAAGTGTTTATTTTTATTTCATTCTGCACTTTTTGTCATTAAATATTGTGTCCTTAATGACAAAGTCTCTTTTTGTCATTAAAGATTCCGGCTAATATTAATAAAATAATGGAGGTTGCATACACCGGTAGATTGAAAAATGTTTTTTTGATTCAAGGAAACAAAATTTAATATTTCCATAAATTCTATCACTTTTTAACAAGGGTTTCAAAAAAGTATCTACCGTGTAAGAAGTATATATTAAATTTTAGTGACGAAATTGTCAACGAAAATTTTGAAATGTAGAAGTGGGTAATAAAAATATTAACAGGTTTGTGATAACTTAATAGCTCTTCTCACTCTTGAGGGTGAATGCCCTTTAAATCCAGTATACCTTCTTAAAAGACCCAGTAATGCTCCTAGTAATATTTATCAAGGGTCAATATCGAATCGACGCTGCCTCATTTTCAACTTTACGTCTATATAGCATTTTTAGATTTGGACATTGGAAAAAAATCCATGGACACAATTTTAATTCAAATGTTTAACGTAATATCGCAGATAAATAGACTACAGATTCTGAGAAAATAAGCAAATAAAATCGGTCGTATAACGTAAAAGATTGGATACTGAGAAATAACGTCTTATTTCAAGCAGAAAATATTGAAAACAAGGGTCGTAGCCAGCCAAATGATTACAACAGGAAAAAGGGTTTTGTAGATATAGTATTTGACTATAAATATACATTCAATGTCCGGTAAAGCAATTCGAAGTTAAAACATTGTAGTATTTTTTAAAAGATTGGGTAGTCTGTGAATGCTATATATTTTTGTGATGTATTGCAGGTGCATATTTTTTTATTTCGTGTGGCCTTTTCAGACTAATAGACTTGTCTATTGTTGTATCTGACATTGATATTTTTTTTCTGAAGATAATTTTTATTTCATAATATTTATTGTCAAGTCCTATGGCGCAGCGGTTAGCGTTGTGTGTAGCTTCCGTGCCAGACCTCACGGGTTCGAGTCCTAGTACGAACAGGATATTTTCGATTTCTGTTTGAAGGAATGGGTGTTTGTGATATCCCTCCCACCATTTACGATCCTTTAACAACTGGCCTAGCGAGAGCGATTAGTTAACCACTAGTCCTGTTCTAGCCTTATCCTTCTATCCTTACTACTATCTCTGAAAAAGAGAGGTTGAGCAACTGAGTAACAAACAGTTCTCGTAGAAAAAAAATCTGTTGAGATACTTCCATTAGGAGGCCATTTTTTCCAAATTGGGAGCGGACGTGGATACAAATAAAAAATATGTTACTATTTTTAATCTAACTTTTATGAAACTTCACTTTTTTATTTCAATTTCAAACAAACCAATAATTACAATTAAGAATGTTTTTTTAAGAAAATTGTACAAAATAAATAATTCGAATATTTATCGAAAATATCATATTTTTGTTGGACTGAAGGTTTATTGAACTCATCAAAAACGGATGTTGGTATAAAATATAGACTGCAGAAGACAATATGAATAATACAAAAGCACAGTAAACTTTCTATTATCTGTCATTTCAAATTACCATCAGAGAAACGTGCATCCGATGTATTTGTCACTCCAGATTTTTCCTTGCCTCCCTATTTCCCTGTCTGGATGAAAATCACTTTTTGTCATTCGTTAAGCATATTCGAAGTTGTATTCCACAAAATTTTACCAACAGTTATTCATTTTATTTAATTGTTTATAAATGTCATCAGCTTATATCGTTACGCAAAATATATATAGAGTATTACTCGAGGAAATAATCATTTTTTATAGTCTGTCACTCGCAGAAAACGAACAACTTGAGTTAATCGTTTGGCTGAGTATCTGTGTCACTAATGTTCCACTTAATCAAATAATTATTCGGCTACTTAGATACTTTGAGTTGTAAACAAATTATTGAACGCACAATTCTGCCTCTTCTTGTAGATATTATAGAATTATGCTTGAATTCCATTTGATAGTAAAACAAGTTCTTAGATAAGATAAGTATAAATTGTCGTCGTAGTGCAGTGATAAACGTCTTTAGCTCCCGAGGCAGACCTCCCACCAATCTAATAATAAAATAACAGGTGAGAGCGAGTATGATTAGCTAACGACTAGTCCTATTATTTAGCCATATCCTTTTTATCCCTAATTTATACCAAACAGAGTAACAATTAATTTTCGTATTCTATACTTCTATTAAGATACCTCCATTAGGAGGCCATATGCTCTACATTGGGAGGAGCGTATAAATATTATTTACTTTAAATTTTTCAACCATGTACGCACTTCACCTCGAACATAGTGTTGATTCTCGATATAATAGATAATTTTAAAGCACATTGCTTAACAGGTTCTAAGACAATCGCTTAATCTTTTTATATTCTTTAAATACCTTTATGAGATTATTGATGTTATGATACGACGTTTTTTTTTTGTCATTCGTACCAACTTTAACATAAATAACCTAAATATAATATATGTTTTATTAATTAAATAAAGGGAACGGAACCGTTTATAAAAAATGCACGTGTAGCAAAGGTTAACTAGAAAAATCAGCTTTACTAACGTCCAAAACGTATTTTTATAATTATTTATTTTAATAAAAAAATGAAAAAATCTTAAATTTAAAAAAATTAATCATCTTGGACATTTCCGTAGCAAAGCTCTCTTTAAAAAAATGCAAATTTTTATACCATTACATTTAAAGCGCTGCTGTCACTTCCACGAAGGGATCTTTTAAAAATAAAACAAAGTTTGGTAAAGGTGTTAGAAGTTTAAGTATATAAGTGTCTAAAATAAAACATTAATTAAAACAGACACTAATTTCTGCCGAATTTACTTCCCCTTGGTTTTTTAAATTTAAAAAGGGTCATTTAATATATTTCCAAGATTCCGTATATAATGTATAAATATATTTTAACGGGATTTTAAGATTGGATACCCTAATTCTGATGTACAATAAACGCAAATCAGCAGTTTAATAGCCATGTGAAAAGCTTTTCCAAAATTATTATTTTTCAATTACAATTTGAGACACTGGAGATGGGTGATCGTGTCTTTTCTCCTCTAGTTTACCTTGAGCAATTTCAAAATATCTAGTGCAATTAATATTAAAAAAGCTTTTAAGAGTCGAGCTTTCCATTTCTTCTTTTAGATATAATGTATTTATTTGTTGTAACAAATGTGCAATATATTATGGCTTGTTTGGATTTCAAGTTGGCTTTATTTGTGTTTAAATAATACAATATATTTTTTTATTATTATTCCATATCCGCTCTCTATACGTAGCATGTGGTAACCACGAAGTTCCTCCAAAATTCTCTATTCCCAGCCAGTCTCCTTGCTTTCTCTCAGGTCATCTCAGCGTCCCGTAACTTCGCTGAGTACATCCTGTGGATGGTCATCAGTGGCTTTCCACGACGCCGGTATCCATCCGGTTGGAAGAAGAGACAGACAGGGTTCAGGCTTTCTTGAAGCATCCTCAACACGTGTCCAAGCCAAATACAATACAATATAAATATAAGAAATCTTTTAAAGTTTTTCTACGCGCTACGATAAATGAAAATGCTATTTAATTTATACGTTCTACGAATAAATATTTATGCAAACCTTAATCAAATATAATTCTAGGGTCACTTATCTTATAGTCTTACAGGGCTCTCAAATTAAACGGAATGTGCGCAAATGTTTTGTATACTAGTAATAATAATATATTAAAACGTTTTGCGTGCTATGTGATAAAGGTTCCTCTCTAGTACTTGAACTACTTAAATATAATGATAATATTCTAAGTCTTAAAACATGAAAGAGAAGAAATTATCTAAATTAAGCATTTGTTAAAAATATTTCTTTTTTATGTACTGAAATTTGAAATAACGATTGAGTATTCATCTACTTATCACAAAAGAATGAATAAATCTTATTCGATAATTTAACCTCTCTTTTTCAAAAAAGAGTAAGAATAGAAGGACAGGGCTTGGACAATACTACTGGTTAGTTAATCGCTCTCGATATGCCACTTCATAGGATAGGATGGGTGGGAGGGGGGAATTCGAGACATCATATAAATCCATGCATTCGAACAGAAATTCATAAATCTATTGAAAAAATAATTTATAAAACTGTCCGTACTGGGATTTGAACCCGTGACCTCCGTAACCGAAGCCAACGACGTTGAGCACTCGACCACACATTGTTTAAACATTAAAAGTACAATACATAACATTAAAGCTGACGCCAATTCGCCATGCACTTGACAAATATAATGAGAAAAAAATAAAAATAAACACTAAATAATACAGCAAATCAACACAGAAAATCAAGAAATAAACAAACAGTTCACAAATACTGTCCATGGATTAGAAAAAACACAATATTCCTTTGTACTTCATTCCAATTTATTTAATATGTCAGGACCGGTTTCGCTCATTACGAGCATCGTCAACTGATAAGAAATATAATTTAACAATGCTATTTATACAAAAATGAACAGTTATAAACAACAATTGGCATTGAAAAGAAAATACCAATTACATTAAAAGTGATTCTAAAATAGCACAAAATTAAAATGTTTAACACATCTTACATATAATTAAAAAGTCATCTCAGATTAATAAATTTAGAATGGGGATTGAAAGTAATTACAAACATAATTAAAATTTGGGAATTCTTTGACAAAGTGATACAATTAAAATAATGACATTAATAATACAATTAATAATACACTTTTTAATTATATGTAAGATGTGTTAAACATTTTAATTTTGTGCTATTTTAGAATCACTTTTAATGTAATTGGTATTTTCTTTTCAATGCCAATTGTTGTTTATAACTGTTCATTTTTGTATAAATAGCATTGTTAAATTATATTTCTTATCAGTTGACGATGCTCGTAATGAGCGAAACCGGTCCTGACATATTAAATAAAGTGGAATGAAGTACAAAGGAATATTGTGTTTTTTCTAATATAATGCCTTTCCACCAAGTATTGACAGTGAACACCCTAAAACTGTCCATGGAGTATTTCAATATTTTTCTACGAGGACTGGTTGTTATCTAGTCACTCAACCATATCTTTCGGAACGCAGGACTATTGGTTAGTAATTTTTTCTCGTATGTCATGTTTTTAGAATCGTGAATTCAAAAATTACAGACATTCATACCTTATTACACAACTCCATAAATCGATTGAAAAATTAATAAATAAAGCTGTCCGGACTAGAAGAATCCAGGTTTTGGAGATTAGAACAGGTTCAGCAATGATTTTATAACTTCTAAATTCTTAATTACTTCGTTATGATTCTTAGTAATTGATTTCTTATCTATCATTATTTACACAAAACAGAACTTCCTCGTAATTAATATTTATAATTATTTATTTATTACAAAGTAGAATTTTAAAAATTTACGTATTTCTTATGTTGGTTTTCCTAAATATGGAAATTATTTTGTTCTTTGCCTGTATAAAATGCTGGACAATTGTCACATAAATTTTATGTATGGTTGTATATTTCAATGTCAGTTGTTGTTTACACCTTTTCATTTCATTTTTTTTTTTGTATAAACAGCACTGTAATTATATTTCTTATTAGTTTACAATGCTTGCAATGAGCGAAACACACACGATAAAGAAACAATTTGTCGAACATTCTGCATTTTTTTTACTGATTTTTATTATGGCCTCTTTCTTAAATAACCGCCTTCGTTTGATTGTATTGAGGCTATCAAATACACAATCTAGTTTATTAATACAAATAACTGATCTACCAAATTAAATTATGTAACACATATACGTATTGTAAAACGTATAATCTACGCACGTGTATATGTTTCAATACACAAACTCCTTTATTATAATCATCCCCTTGTATAACAATCTTCACTCATCGCTGAATCATAACATAGCGTGTGGAAACCTTTGTCTCTGGAACAGCGATCGTAAATGGAGTTAAACTAAAGTTTCTGTACTTCTTACTCCCACTCTTATTAATGAAGTTTAATTATAATATAAACATATATATAACTTTATAGTCAGACTGTAGTCGAACAATCAGCCTTAGGCCTTCGTTAACTTTGAAGATGGTGTCCACAGGTTTTAATCCCTGCCTCGAATAAAAAAATATCGTAATACGGTAAAAAATATCAAAGTGTTCAGTTCTATTTTGTTTTAAACAGTTTATGGCTATTTCGAACTATCTTTAAGCCTGCATTTATTCAGCCACATCAATACACAATACATCTTTTTATTTCCTCTAACATCATAATTTATATTACAAACTAGCCGGTTCCCGGCAAGCGTTGCAAACTACTCAAAGATTTTTTTTGTGTTTTAATTGTGTCTATTGAAGTGCATGTTTTCTGTCTGTTTAACGTTTGCTGCCGATTGTCTATGGTACGACACAAGCGCCAATATAATAGAGCTAGCACATGACTAGTGGTTAGCTCATCGTTTTGCTATGTCCCTTAATTTTTAGGAAAAATGTCGTTCGTGATGGGAATCGAACCCGTGAATTCCGTCATGGAAGCTTACGATTTTGACCACTGCACTACTAACCCGACAACTTATCAAAATTTCCTTGCCAGAACTATAGAAAACGTACGAGGGCGTAAAGTCGAAATACCTATCAACTAAATGAAAAAAAAGGAGAAATAAAACAATGTTATTTTGAACCATTCGATTTAAATATTATTAATGAAGTCATGGCACTCTTTTCGATGCTTGGTTTTATTTAATACTGACTAGTTCCCGGCAAGCGTTGCCAAAAGAGTCTTCTAAAGTCTTTTAATAATAAATTTGTTTGCATTTGAACTATTATATTTGGAATTACCCAACCTAAAAAAAGCTAAGTGTTTCGATAAATTGTACAGATTTTCTAAGTGTTTCATTGCAGAAATGTTTGGGAAATCCTGCTAAAGACATAGTGACAATACTATCTACCTGATTTAAAGGTTAAGAATGACCAAACGCCAGGTGAAGTTCAGTGTAAACATATTTAAAAAAAAATGTAGAATTTGTACCTTCTACAACTTTTATTTAATGAAAAATGTATCCCGCCAATTTTCCATGACTGTCCATGATTCAATAATATCTCAGATATTGTATTCATATTATCTTTGGGTGTATAATTAATTTTATGTAAGTTAATCTCAAGGTTAAGAATATCTTTCATATGAAAATAGATCAAAATCTACACTTAAACTATCGACAGTTTTGAGGAAACCTCTTAGTTTTATTGTAAGTGGATAGGTTACTTGTTCATCAAGTTCTAATTAAGTAAATAAGGATTGTACATTGTTGATTTTCGGATAGTTTCTTGTTTACTGGCCTTGGTCATATACGAGTTCAAAGTCGATACGCCTAAGCTGGAATTGACATGTTATTTGTATGTAAAAAAAAAGTTGGCTATACTCAGCCACATAAGTGGAATATAGATTTTTATACTTAATTAATTTCTGCAGGTAAAAGCGCAACAAATTTAGTTTTACCCGGGTTAACTCATTGCATCAGCCGAGCTAAAATGTGTTACTAATCATGAGCGCATTATAAAAATAGTTTTATTTGTATAAAAACAAATTTCATATAAATGACATTGTTTAATTTGTAATATAATGAAAAATCAATGCATCGAATGTGCACTAAAATTATTTTAAAATTAAAGTAATATATCGACTGTGGAAAGGAAAAAGGACGTAACCCACACATATCAAATTTTACAGAAGGCGCAAAAAATATGTTTTTATGATTTATGGCCATATGAAAATTATGAATTGTACACAACCTTGAAGTGCACGGCGACTTTTAAACTGGTGTTTAATTGTCATAAACATATATTAATTAAAGAAATTGTCTAGGTTAAACCTTTATTTCAATCTTTTTTTTTGGTTTTTACTTTTTACAAGGTCATCTTTTTTAAACATAAAAGCTTAATTTAGATACCAATTCGGCATTTTCGGCTTCCAACCTTTTGATAGAACTTGTGTCAAGTTGTTTGTATACATTGTGATTATCGAAAAAAGGCTGTCTTAGAAAAACTGAAAGTTACGTCCTTTTTCCTTTCCACAGTCGATATGTATTGTATTTTATATGATGTTCCATAATTGAGTAAAATGTGAAGAAAAAAAAAAGCTTTCGCTCTTTTTTTGGTGAACGATTTGTATCCTGATTTCTACTATTTAATTTTTAATCAAAATGTATTTAAATCCAAGCTCGTAGAATGCAAAGTATGTGTCGTTTTCATACTTTATATCAACTATGTATATCCGATACTGAAACCAAGAGATATATAAAAAAAAACATTCATCCTTTTCTATAACAATCCTTCTATCACAATTTTATTTGAGATTGAAAAAATGATCAAAAATAGTTTTCTGTTAAATTAACTGCTGAGTAAAATACATATTTTTTACAGTACATGGCTTAAAATCTGAAGTTATGGAGGCAAATGTATGTTATAGTTTAAAAACCATAGTAATTAATTGTATCAACAAGCACTTATAAAGAACCAGATATAAAGTGGTAAACCAAACATTCAAATCAAACTTATCAATAATTTTATATAAATAAGTTTGATTTTAAACTTCACTGCTGAAATTCACTAGATCTTCTTGTTTTTTTTTTTAAATAATGTATTTTTCCGCATTGATATTACGACCCGACAAATTTATGTGAGCAGTGTTGCACAAAGGTAGTTAAAATGAGCTCAAACGAAACATTGCTGCGTTGAATGAATTTTAAACAACATAAATACACAAGAAAAGATAAGAAAAGTCTCTTTAATATTAATACGTTTATTTCCATTCTTTTTGAAACATTTTCAAAATATTGTCCACTCTTGTCGACATAAAGACTGATAATCTACCAGAAGGATTACGATTTTTATCCGGATATATATTACGTGCTGGTTTCTCAAGCTCTAATCTCGGAGAAGAAATTTTGAAGCGATTTCCGTTGGTAGATTGTACATCGAACAGACAGAGTTTTTTTTTAAAATATAATAATGAAAAAAAAAACAAACTTCGATTTTTTTTACTACACACTTGTTTATTTTAATAAAAACACAATATTTATTTGTACTTTATTCCACTTTATTTAAAAGGGCAGGACCGGTTTCGCTCATTGCGATAATTGTTCACTGATATTTGCGAGAGTTGACAATGCTTGCAATGAGCGAAACCGGTCCTGAACTTTTGAATAAAGTGGAATAAAGTACAAAGGAATATTGTGTTTTTATTAATATAATGCCTTTCCACCAAGTATTGACAGTGAACACCCTAAAGTGACAGTTGGTACTTTCGATGGATTGGGCGGTAACTTTGTGGAAGTTCATTTTAATATAAAATAAAATAACTTTGATTATTCCACGTATTGTGTTACAAAATGTGACACGTGTTTTGCCTTTTTCAGAGGCATCCTCAGACAACTACTTTTGCAAATGTTTGCTTAAGTACGAATGATTTTAATTAAACTATTCTGATATATTATAATAAAAATCAAATAAAAATGGGAGGCAAGGAGGGGATGATAGAAAAACAAACAAACGATAATGGTAATGCAAATGACATTGACATTAAGAAATGATAAACTAATGAGTTGCATTAATTAGGACGGGTTAAGCCGTTATAAAATATATTTAACAGTGGCGAACCACCCGTTTTATTCAAGATATTATTTAATAATATTTCTTTATTGTTAATGCTTTTATTTATTCCTAAGTGACAGTTGGTTATATTATTTTGAAAAAGACCGTTGGTTGTAATTATTTACAACCAAGGAAGATTGCATCGCAGTGATATTTTTATACAAGGTCGTTTTTCCTTTTTAGAAAATACCCACCATCCTGTCCTTCTTGATGAAGCGGACGACCACTACAAGGTGATTCAAAATTCTGGACCGTTTTTTCTGCTCTTTTGTTTCCACTGAATACATCCTGTGGAGGGTCATTAGCGCTATTTCATGACGCGAGAGTTTTGTCGGTCGGGAAAACAGGCAAAAAGAATTATCTTGTCGCAGGACAGGTACTATTACGCAATCAAAAATAGGGCTTTTAAAAAGAATTGCATTATTAAAATGTAAAATTATCGATAAAGATTTATATATCGACTGTAGAAAGGAAAAAGGACGTGACACATAGTTTTTTCAAAACAGCTTTTTTTCGATAATCACAATGTACCAATCTAGATACACGTTCTATAAAAAGGATTTATGCTGCAAATGCTGAATTAGTATCTAAATTTAGCATTTAAGTTTGAAAAAAGGTGAGCTTGTGAAAATTTAAACCAAGAAAAAAGACTAAAATAAAAGTTTTTCCTAGACAATTTCTTTAATTAATATTAGATTACGTCAATTAAACACCAGTTTAGAAGTTTCCGTGCACTTCAAGGTTGTCTATATTTCATAATTTGCATATGGCCCAAAATCATCAAAACACGTTTTTTGTGCCGTCTGTAAAATTTGCTATGTGTGGGTTACGTTCTTTTTTCTTTCCACAGTCGATTTACATACTTACAAATCTATATGAATTAAAATCTACCTAATAATTGCTTTTTGTCGTTCCAGTAAACATTTTACTTCGTCCGTCTTTATACATTTTCATGTTAACCAATTTTTGGTCAGTAAATTAAAAAAAAAAAAAGTTGATCAACAACCCAAAAGACAATCAATTGCAACACTAACACAAAGATTAACATAAAAAAAACAAAAAAATCAATTCTGTTGTGTATCTTGATAGAAAATTATTATATTTTTCCATTCTTTTAAATTATAATTACGCCTAATCCTCATCATTTTCTAACCATTAAGCGTATCTATGTATGATTTTTTATGTATGGTACGGTGGTAACTTTGTGGTAAGTTAATTTTTAATATAAAATTAAATTTGGTAATTTTGTTATTCCACTGGTTGTGTGACAAAATTTAACACGTGTTTCGAATATTTAAAAAGCATTACCGGACAGAACATCAGACTGTTTATGAATAAACTGAAGCTCACTTTAATTCGTTTTATTAGTTGAAGTTTCATTAAATTTGATCAGTTGAAGAATTTATTTTATTCGTAAACATTACAGAACATTGCAATGTTCTGTGATGATGATACTTGAAAAAGGGAAAAACGTGACACATTTTTTAGCACAAAAATTGAAATAAAAAAAGTTAACAAATTCGATTTTATACCTCTATGATTTGTTCTTCCCAAATAAATGCATAATTGTTTATGGTGGTTGCTCTTTACACCGCAATGCTTCGACAGTATTTTGTGAGAAGATTCATTATAGAGTTTTCTAAAAATGTTCCAATGTAAACCACTTCACAGTCTATAAAAAGTGTATATTTTTCTACACATTTTAACTCATCTCCTATTGAAAATATTTCTTTGGGGATGACTCAAACTCTCAAGATTACCGTATTGATAACTAACTGATCATCCCCAACAGCCAGCTCTGAATTTGCGGGAGAACCTAAAACTTTTACTTTTAGATTATCTTCTAACAAGTATAATAAATATCTATGTTTAAAATATTGACTTTGCCTAACTATGCAATCGTGATAAAGAAAATTCATTTGTTTTTTTTTTGCAGTTAAGAAACCATCTGGTACATACACATACCCGAAGGTTTGTGAGAGTCGATTTGGCTGGACAGTGTATGAAGAAGTACGGCACTCAAGTGAAAGGAAGACGTCTGACAAAACCGAAGCGTTTTCCCACCAATGGCTTGCAGAATCAATGAAAATAATAATGATTTGTTATTTGATATCCGAAAATAATATGTTTCTACCAAAATTGGAAATATTCACTTGACCTATTCCACGTTTAGCACACATTGATCCCAGTAACGTGTTTCTAATATAACCTAATATAATACATGAATATTGGTAGAAGACCCATTTAAAACAATCAATGATAAAGAGATTATTTCATTTCTTGTCATAACGTATCTACGAATTTGACTGGATTAAAAAATTAAGGTGTATTTCTTGTTTTGTAATATACCGAATTTCCTCGATTATAAGACGCCATCAATTGTTAGACGCACCTTACTTATAAACCAATAATAAAAAAATATTCTAATATAGTGTCATCTATTACGTCACCGATTATAAGACGCTCTCCTAATCCAGAGACATAAAAAAAGGAAAACTCTGTGTCTTATATTCGAGAAGATATCGATGGCTTAGTGTCGAGATGTAACTACCAAAATGTCGAAAATGAGTTAAGAACGCAATTGGCTGTAAAATTTTATAATTTGTGCAGTTATAGAGTCACTTCTACTATTATTTGTAAATTCTTTTTAATGTCAATTGTTGATAACACCATTCATTTTTTTTTTTTTTGAATAAATAGCACTATTAAATTATATTTCTTATTAGTTGACAATGCTCGCCATGGGTGAAACCGGTCCATATCTTTATAAATAAAGTGTAAATTAAGCACATAGGAATATTGTGTTTTTTCTTAATAATTCATTCCCATTCATTCTCATTCATTTTTAAATTTTTATTCTTCATGCTTCAATATTTTAACGGCGATTTCCGTCATGAAAATAGCTTTAACAATTTCTGTTATCATTTTATAAGCATCGTTGTTCCATAAATATATAAAAAAAAAGTTCGTGGAACTACAAAACTACGATTGTTTCAAGGTAAAATTAATAATATTAACAATTTATTTGTGAGAAATTTTAATTATTCATTAATTCAATTTTTATAATAAAAGCTAAACCACTAAAAAATTAAAACATTCACAGGCTAAAATTCAATTTAAAGTTTACATACGTGTTGACGAGTTTTATTTATCAATTCCTTTTATGTTGATTTCATAGTTAATTATCGTTTTTAATACAATTATTATCCTTTTGATCAACGGTTTCCAAACATTTAAAATCTACGAATCCCTAAATAAAAAGGAAACAAATTAAAATCAATTTTTGGTCAGAATAAAAATATTAAGCGGTCAGACTATTCAATAACAATTCTGGTTAGGTTAGGTTAGGTTTTTTTTTTAATTTCATTTAAATTATGATTATTTATTCTGACCGATATATTCTGATCATTTAATAAAAGTTCTGAACAGAAAAATACGAGCCAATAAAAAAGCTTTGATTTGTAATCCTAAATAATAAGTGTATACGGTAGGTAAAGTTTTACAAAACCACAGAGTAAAAATAAGATTTACGAGAAGTATGAAAGGTTGTCATGGGTACATTTCTCGTTGTAGTGTTATGTAAGTCTCTGACACGAGAAAAAAGCTCGACCGGTAGAGTAGATATGACTTGACTAACGTCTTGCCATCATTAAGTCAAGAACAGAAAATTGTTCCTACGTTATATTCTTTCGTAAGCTCTAGATTTATATATATATGTACTATTTTAGTTCCAATGTGAATGTGTTAGGGAGCAGGCACAGGAAGCAATCAGTTTTTCGAATCCTAAGCTGATGACTAAACTTTATTCTGACTTCCGGTATATGATTATTCTAGTGTTTTTTTTTTGTATGCTCAAGCTCTCTTTCTTGTTTTTTGAAGAACATACGTCAATCAGGCTTTTAGGTTATTTAAAACGTAAGTTCAGATGGAGGTTTCAATTTTTAGACTTCAGTTGCAAAAAAAATGACTGAGCTGTTGATGTATATGTATTAAAATTCGGTCGTTGTTTAGGAAAAACCTGATAACTAATTTCTTATGTATCTTAGAGAATAATTAAGAATCTTGGCAGATTCAAAATTTTATTAACAGGACTGGTAGAGAAATTAATTAACAATAAATCCTCTTTCCTCTTCTCCACGAGTGGTCATCAGTGAAATAAATACCCCTATAAAATTCCATTTTCTATTATGTTAATAAAAACACAATAATCCTTTGTACTTCATTCCACTTTATTTAATATGTCAGGACCGGTTTCGCTCATTACGAGCATCGACGATGCTCGTAATGAGCGAAACCGGTCCTGACATATTAAATAAAGTGGAATGAAGTACAAAGGATTATTGTGTTTTTATTAATATAATGCCTTTCCACCAAGTATTGACAGTGAACACCCTAAAAGTGTTCTATTATGTGCATTAATTATGGAATTTAAAGAAATACTTAAGATATAGATAATATCCTAACTGTGCATTCAGTTTAAGCAAAGAATAAATAAATTTCAACTGGATAACCATCCAAAATTTTGAAAAATAACTTTTGACATTATTGCTATATCTTCGGTTAAAACTTCTTGTAAAATCTCTTGTTCTTCAAAATTCTTCATTGTTATTCGGAGATTAATCTCGAAGTTTCGATATAAATATTTGTTTTCCCTAAGTGCAAAAGTAACACCCATAAATTCGTGGACGTTTAGAGTAACTACTTAAGGAATCTTTTGAAAGTTTTTCATCGTGATAAAAAACAATCTCGGAGATCTATTTTATCAACGTCAATTGGCTCTACCGATCCTAGAACAATAGTAATAAAGATAATGAGTAAAAGGATACGTGTCTCCAGGAAATTCAGGATTCCGATACCCTTTTTCCTCTTTCGTATCATCAGTAATCGGATTAAGTATAGAAAAAGTGTTCAGGTTTCTTTGTTTCCAAAAAAAGCTTCGCTTGACGAATGGCATGAAAGCTTTTCAATCAATTTTGAGCATATTTTCTCAAAACAAATGGCAAACTCATATAAATTATTATTATTATATATTACAGAAAATAAATGGTGAAAGTTACCATATTTAATTGAATGTTAAAGGTTTTATTTTTAAATATACGTTTATCACAAAGTAGCATCAGTTAAGTGACCACGATTTTGTGTCACCCCTTTTTCCTCCAAAAATTCATTTTGTAAAATATTTATAATAATAAACCCATTACATACTTTTAATATCCTATAATTTAAATAACAAATCTAAAATATTAAGCCAGAGTAAAAGAAATGTAATCAAACTTTACAGCACGGAAACGGTTCTGTGATTTTTCCGTACAATATGCTTCCGAACACTGTTTCTCCATACAGAATACTCCGTACAAAAAATCCGTAAATTGATTCTTGCTAACTGTACACAAAAACTTTCGTACACAGAATTCATGTTCAGAATAATCTGTTCATTCTAGAAAATATGGGTAAATAAAATAATTGTTTTGATAAAAAAAAAACAGTTTTACGGGCAGCTATGGTATCTGAAACCGAATAAAACAAACGCTTTGGTCGATCGTTTAGCCATAGATGTCCAACGCTCGATTCGATCGATCCCGAAAGCTTCCGTAAATTTCGAATAAATATATAATTTAAACATAAAATATACAAAAATTGAATTATTTTGTGCGCACATACTTATCTAATGATATGTATTTCGCATTTAAAATAAACATTTCTATGTTTGAAGAAGGGAAAAAACCCTAAATTAAATTTCTTATAAGAATCATGTTAGAAGTCGATCGCGAGAAAATATAAGATTGAAAAGTCGATCCCAGGGCAAGAAAGGTTGGACACCCTTGGTTTAGACTGTTTAGAGGCTATAGGAATAGCAATAGGAATCAAATAAGGATTTGGTTCCTATTGCCACCGACTGGAATCACTGAACGTAGACTTATTTAAATTGATTTTTCAACCGAGCAATACATTTCTTTACACAAAATCATAGTTATCTGTCAAGTTTACACTTCTACCTACCCATCAAATACTTAAAACTGGGCGTAGGTAGTACTATCGTCTGATGACTCTCCCTAACAATTCCCATTCTAATATACTTACTTTACCTAAAGATACTTTATTGGAAACCCATATGATTTACATTAAGTGCGGGCACGGTAATATTAAAAATATTAACACAAAACTATATATACTTTTTTGCACCACTCTGAGTGACTCAGCTCTGTTTATTTGAAAAACATTTTATAAATCGTTTCTTTAATCGAGAAAATAATCGACTCTGTCTGTCAGCGGAAATAGCCTTTTTGGTACAGTATTTCCGACTCTATGAGGTATTTGCGGAAAACCCACATCGCTTTAAAACTATATTTTATTATAAAGTTTAGTGCTTATTATGTGGGTTTGACAGTGACGTATATCACACGCACCATGTGGTAGCATTAAATTAAAAATTGGTTGAGCGAAAGATATGTCATTTCATACAATTTTTAGGTTAAACATTACCGTATTGAGATATTAAAATAACATAATAATAATGTGTTAATAAAGAAAGGCAACAAACAAAGAGATTTTTTTAAGCAAAATCATTTAAAATCAAGTCGAGGAGAAAATACACCCAAGCTTAGCTTAGCAGAGCTTTTGCCACTACGTTCCAATGTGCTGTGAAACTGTGCTAGGTGTTCCTAAACGCGTAAAAAAATAGCGTTGCAATGAGAAAACCGCGCAAAAAAGGAACGTTGTCATCTAAAAGAATCGCGTAATAAGAGCACCGGGTGGATTATATAAAAATATATATATATTTCAATGCTCTACCAAAGATCTCACGTATGTTATTATGAGTAATTATAATAATTTTGAATTATTCATATTCCAACAAATTATTTATTGAAGTAGAGCAAAATTATAATTGTTAACCGCACATACATATTTACAAACCACAATTTTATTCCATTATCAAATAATGTGTCGAGACTTTCAAAGCACCCCAAATTCTATTTAGTTTCGATACAGTGGTGTGCTATGATAATGGGTCCTTAATTTTTATCTGTGTAAACGTTCACAGCACAAACAAATTATTCTACAATGCCAGAAAGGTACGATTAGGAGTCATGCCATTTTATGCAATAACTATTGTACATACTTGTGTTATGAATAAAGTTCGTTTCTGCATACCGAGATTAATATTATTCTACCAACTAGGTCACCGTAAAATTAACCAGTTACGTCATCTTTATCAATTCAACTAATAATTAATAATTAAGTTAACATATTTTGATTTAGTTAATATTGATGTCGCGTAATTTGTTATAAAGTAAAAATACCTCTTCCGATGGATTTAGCGGTAGATTTGTTCAAGTTTAGTTTGAATATAAAATCATATTTGATAACTTTGTTATTCCATTCGTTGTGTTAAAAAATGTGATACGTGCATCGTTTCTTTAAGAAACACCATCAGACAAAACATCGCAAGGTTCGCGAATAAACTAAAAATTGTTTCCAATTGTTGTAAATTGCAAAATTGTCGCCAAATTGATTTTTCAATCAATTTATGATTTTCTGTTCGAAGGCATGGATGTATGTGATGTCTTGAATTCCCCCCTCCCACCCATCCTATTCTATGAACGGGGCGTATCGAGAGCGATTAGCTAACCACTAGTCCTGTCCTAGCCCTATCCTTATATTCCTACTCTCTTTGGAAAAATACAGGCAACTGATTAACAAACAGTTCTTGGAGAAGCACTCCATTAGGAGTTCATATGCTCCACATTGGGAGCGGACATGGTAAAAAAAATACAAAATAAATCTTGGGGTCTTGTCCTTTTCTCCTGGATCACAATTGTTGAATTTATTTGCATTGGGATTTAGCGTACCTCATTTGAGTTTTTTAGGAAAGGGTTTTAGTTGAATGTAGACATTTTAATGAGACATCATTTTTGGGAGTTTTTTATTTCCAAAATAAAGAGAGCGGCAATTAAGATTCGGCACCTCGACAGAAACTACCCAAAGCGTGGCTCTGTTTCCAGCCTTAAATAACACCGAAGTATCTCTACCATTTATTCCGGTTGAGATGTGACACATATTTGACCTTATTCTTAATTAGTTGTGTTCAACAAACATAAGTCCTGTTAACTTATTTGTCCGTTTTCAAATGAAGATCAACGATGGAAAATAATACTATATTTTATGTAGTCTTTCCAGTTGGTTGTCGCAAATAAGTGGATGGATACGCTCTGTGCTATCGTTGTGAAATTAGCAGTTCAAATCCTTAGAAAGAAACTCAAAATTCGATTATCTTTTTTTATTTTATCCATGTCCGCTCCCAATGTGGTGCATACGCCCTCTTAATGGAGGTATCTCAACGGAAGTTTTTCAACGAGAACTGTTTGTTACTCAGTCGCTCAAACTCACTTTTTGTGTTCAAAGTGAGTAGTAGGGAAATAATGATAAGGCTAGAACAGGACTAATGGTTAATTAATCGCTATTGCTACACCCAGTTATTAAAGGATCAAAAGGATGGGAGCAGAGGAAATAATATGAATTGACATCACAAACACCTAAGTCTTTGATCACAACTTTGAATTGAATAATTCTCAAATTCACTGTGATCTTACCGGGAATCGAACCCAGACCTGTGTGATTGGTAGAGCAAGCTCTAACCAACTGGGCCACAGTAGGCGACAGGGGAAATTTTCTAATATGTAGGTTTATTGATGAATTATTAAAATTTCTCAGTAATCAAGCAAATAAACGACTATTCTATTACTTTTTATAAATTTATGATTTAAAGGTTTTTTTTACTGCTAAATACACTACGACAATAATTGTAGCCAATTATCAAATTCAAGTACCTAGTTATAATTATAGACGCCGCTGTGTGGGAAGTTGCGCCGTCTTTTTGAAACCGCAGCTCTTCCACATTAGTGCCATTAAAATAAGAAACGAAAATGTGAGTAATTACGGATCTAGAGCGAACCATTGACTGTAACGTTCTGGTCAAATCATGTTTGAAGAGATAAATTTGAAAAATTTGCAATCGTTGTTCTGGCGTAAGTCTTGTCATGTGCCGGAATTCACTTCTTGTCAAGCATTTTACTAAAGATTTTTTTTCTAATCCATGTTCGTTCCCAATGTGGGTGGAACATATGGTTAACTCTTGGTGGTATTTTAACAAAAGTTTTTTTACGAGAACTTCTTGTTATTTAGTTTCTCAACCTCTCTTTTTTCAAGTTTTTTAGCCAAAATGTGTAATTTTATTTCAAAAGTATTATAAGATTGATGTTTATTTGCTAATTTATATGTAGTTCAAATTATTTTTTGTTGTTATTACTTTTTCGCGAGATAATGGCTTAAAAAATATATTTTCAATCGTCTCTTTTTCGGCTTAAGAAATAAAGAAAATTCAAAGCAAAATAAAATGTTGCAAATATTGATTTGGAACATTACAAATGCCGAGAAAAAATGTGCCGGAACGCCGTCCCACCATGTTACATATGAAAAAAGGCACTGCAACAAAAGTATTTATAAACATAAATTACACAGAGTCAAACTGTCGGTATTCTCACTTATTTTTCGGATTTGACGATTTTGCCCTATCTCATGATTGACCAGCACTGCCGGAAAGGTTTTTTGCGGTGTCCTACGTCTCCTGTAATGTAATTTCTGTATGAATAATTGGAAAAGTTGTGTGGTTTTCTGCGCAAATGTGAAACCCATATTCCAAAAGTAGACTTCAGAACAGAAAATGTCAACTGGGACAACAGTATTTTTATTTTCAACTATATTTTAACAAAAACATTCTGATTTTCAACAAAATCTAAGAAAAGACGATCGTTTACATATTTAATGGTAGTGATTTTAAAAAGCTATGCTTTTAAATATTATTATATTCAAAAAAAAAATATTATTTAATTTTACGATGGTTACCATCAATTCGTTATGAAAAACCAGTAAGTATACTTGCTTATTCAACAGGATTAGAAATCAGGACCGGTTTGACTTATAGTAATCATTTTTAACTAATGAAAAATAAATTTGAGCAGACATTTAAATATTTTATAACAATTAATTTAACTTTTCCGGTTCTAAGCTTAAGAAATGCGACCCCAATACCCAAATTTTCTTAAATATCTATTTTAATATGGGTGATACAATGTTTATAATTAAGGTATTCTTATATCATAGTTTTTTGGACCTTTTGTAGTTTTTATAAATACACTATAACACAATGCGATAACGAGATAAGCGTCCGCTTATCAGCGATCGTTCGTAAGATAACTAGGTCAGTTGAACGCGTCAATTGCAAATACATATTTGTACTGAAATGACGTATTCTTTTACGCGCAACTTAAAATATGTTTATTTATTAAAAAACCACGGATTTTTATAAAAAAAAATGTATGAGGAATGATGCAGAGTGATATTTTAAAGCCCTTAGACTATTTTTTTTGAAATTCATAAGAATAAGACCAATAATGAGGAAACCACTGGGGTCCCTAAACGATCCCCATCGGCAGAGAAGTATTTTTCTAGTCTCCGAGCCGCGAGAGTTAAGGAGCTATTCTTTCTTATCGTTTCGCACAACACATGCATATCGTCGATTTGGTGCAAGAAAACGTTAAGTGAAAAGATGTTGATTCTGAGTTAATCGAATTTAAAAATTCAACTACAGTGGAACTTCGAATATACGTTTCTCAAGGGACCGTAATAAAAAAACGAATAATGCGGGAAATCTTCAAATAATTTTAATAAATTATCATAAGCTAGTTATTCGAAATTATATTTAAATATATTTTTAAGTTAATTTATCTTTCTATGTTCCGTTTTGAGAAACCTCCAGAGCTTGGAGTCGGGTCGTAAAAAACGGATTCTCTAAATATTTTTCAATTAAATTTAAATAAAAAATTGCAGATCATATTGGGAGGCTCAAATAACAAACTCCCCAAGCTCAAAATCAGAGTTTTGAGTAAATTCAATTTTGGGTAAGCATGTTTCACTAACTCCAATCAACAACAAAAAAATCTCTTCATACAAAAAGCTATATATGTAATATTGATGATTTTTAATTTTTAATCACTCTTTCAAATGGGAAGGTTTTGGGAGATCTGTCAAGCTTTCCACCAGGAAATAAAGAAGGCACAATATTATAAAAAAACAACAAAAAAATAGTCCACCGGCGCATGGGTTTGCATAAAACATGATGTAAGCTTGAAATGGCTATTGAAGAATTCAAATATCGTAGAATCCAAAAAAGAAAAATACGCGGGTTGAACTGTTTGTCATTTGAGCCAGTCATATAATATATAAAATTATGTAGCCATACTTTCGATGGATTCGGCGGTAACTTTGTGCAAGTTAATTTTAATATAATATCTTGAATAAAACCCTCCATAGATCTTATGTCGTCTAAAATTGACAATTTTAGAACGAACTTAGCATCACGAAAATGACTCTCTTTGTTTAAAAACAATTTGTATGCTGTATGTGTGTATGTATGTATGCGCATGTGTGTGTACATGTACGGATATAGTATGGAGGAAGCATATGGAATGTGATTTGCAAAATAATGCATATGGAGTTCCCGTGAACTTATTATCTCTGTAGTGATCGCGCCCTTCCGTCTGCAAACGACGGTAAGGGGATGCAATTTACAATTTTTCAAAATCTTTATCGATGAAGGAGACTGGAAGAACCTTGGTGCGTCCTGGTACTTGAAGCTCCATAAATTTGATATCCAAAAAAAAAAAAATCTTGAATAAAACAGGTTGTTCGCTACTGCTAAAAAATGTCATTTATATTACCATTATTGTTTGTTTGTTTTTCTATCATCCCCTCCTTGCCTCCCATTTTTATTTGTTTTTTATTTTCATAATAAATCAAAATAGTAAAATTAACATCATGTGAAAGTAAGTCTGTCTGAGGATGGCTCTGGAAGAGGCGAAACACATGTCACAGTTTGTAGCACAATACGTGGAATAATTAAAGATATTTTATATTTATGTAGCCATTTTTAAATCGGCATATAATTTTTACGACTCTTAAAATTTAATAATTTACAAGAGAGGATGTTTTTTTAATTCATATTTTAATTAGAATTACTTTCATAATGTACGTTTCCACAAACATCTGAGTAACACCGGAAGATGCTGAGAGGCGAAACCCGGGTCGTGTTCGATTGGTTGATTGAAATCTTGGGATTTTTGTGGAAACGTACATTATGAAAATAATTCTAATTTAACGTTAAATTTCCATCAAGCACCTTCAGTCGAAATTCTAAATCATATTTTAATATTTAATTTGAACAGAAATATATTTTCAAGATATTTATTAAATTGAACTTTGCATAAAAAATAGTTTGTGTATGATTTCATACTGCGTTTGTTAGTTTATAAAAAGTATAAAGTCAGAATTGTAACTAATTACAAAACAATAAATGAAAAATTCTGCAGTATATTTGAATAATACATAAAAATTCTACTGTAGTGCGCTTTCAAATATTTTTGTTTCCATTAGTTTTACTGCTATATAGCCCCTAGTTCATTACGGTATAGTGAATTTTACTTGGGTGTACGCAAAAATTCAACGTGTCACAAATTCAAACTGTAATAAAGCGAGGGTTGTAAAAAATTCTCTCTGTACCGCGTACATTTTACCCAAACTGAATAATTTCAGTTCATTATTATTTATACCGACCGACCTTTTTCTGGCAAAAAGTTGGCATATTTGTTGAAGAAATAGTATTTTAATTTAAACAAGTAAAATGGTTTTCAAAATAAATCTTTGCTGAATGTTTGCTTAACTTTGGAAGTATGTAATTAATACCGTTCAAGAATAGCTGCCAACTTCTTAATTAAGGGTTTGATTGCTCGACACTCGACTCGACAGTGGCTTATTAATCGAATCGATATAAGCATTAGCTTAATCTTATTCATTGTATATAAGATATACTAACAGTTCTTGTTTAGTATTAACCCATTTTATATATTATTACTAGTCCGTTCCCGGCAAGCGTTGCAATGCCACTCAAAGAAAGAAAGTGTTAGTGTTTTAATTGTGTTTATTGAAGTGCATGTTTTTTTTCTGTCTGTGTACCTACTGTAACTTTATTGTATTATAAACTTCGCGCAAGTGCAAGCATACGTTGTCAATTTAACTGTATGGCAGGCATACAAAAAATGATTTTTATATATAAGACCTACTATAAGTTAATTTTACTATACCTATATGTAATGTACGATAAAATTGCGAATGACATGTGCCGTTTGACTTTTTGTGTTTGTCTTTTGCCGATTGTCTATGGTACGACACACGCGCCACCTACTGTAAGTTAATTGTACTATAACCTATAATCATATGTTGTCAAAATGAACTGTATAGTAGACATACACATATTGATTTGTATATATAAGACCTACTAAGTTAATTTAATTATACCTATAACCTTCCCGGAAGTGCAAGCTTTGTCAAAAAAGTTTGTCAAAGTTTTATTGCAATCGGATGAGCGGTGTGGCAACGCATAAAGTACGAAGAAACAAACATTCATTTTTATGTATTAGATATATATTTATACATACATAATATATATGTACATCATTCAATCACCGATGAAATGTTTAGCAAATAGTTGTTTCCAGTTCTTAATTAAGGACTTTTTACTGTTCTTCTTAAAGTAATCGAAAATTGTGGCTTAAAAAAGCCTTGCTCATGAAATATGATAAGACAATATGCTTTATTATGTAGTACTTATAATTCACATAGTTTGCCAACAAATCATAATAGATTCATTTTTTAAATAAAAAAATAGTTCCAAATACAATTTGTTGTTATAATGTATCATGAATCATTTTAGACGTCCTATGAATACATTTAGCAATTACGACCCAGTGTGCTTTGATTCTGGTACTTCGAAAATTGGACTGCACCTAATGGGATACTCATTATACGTAATATATCGATTGTGGAAAGGAAAAAGGACGTAACCCACACCTTTTTCAAAACAGCTATTTTGCGATAATCACAACGTTTCCAACTTGATACACGTTCTATCAAAAGGATGTAAGTTTCAAATGCCGAATTAGTATCTTAATTTAGCTTTTAAGTTTGAAAAAAGATGAGCTTCTGAAAATTAAAACCATGAAAAAAGACTGAAAAAAAGGTTTTTCTTAGAAAATTGTTTAAATTATGTTAATTTAAAATCAGTTTAGAAGTCTTCGTGCACTTTAAGGTTGTGGATATTTCATAATTTGCATATGGCCTCCTGTAAAATTTACTATGTGTAGGTTATGTACGTCCTTTTTCTTTTCCACAGTCGATATGTATGTATATGTTTTAAATTATGTATAATTCAGTACGAAATTCGTATCCATGTATCTCACACTTTCATGGGATATTTTAACAGATTCAGGTCAACAAAATCTTTTCTTCAATTTTATGACATGACTGTTTAGACCAGTGGTTTCCAACCTTTATGTTACTGCGCCTCTCTTTGAAGAAAAAAATATCTTCGCGCCTCCTCATCCTTTATTTCATTTAGTAATAAAGACACGTTTTAAAGAGTAAATAAATATTTAATACTGTTCGCGCCTCCCTTTTTAATGGCCCACGCCTCCCAGGTTGTAAATAGCTGGTTTAGACGACAAAGTTATATTTTTACGATTTGTTTTCATATCAAAACATTTATTCATTTATTGATTTATGAAGCTATATCGATTCTCAATAACAATTTGTGTAGTTCTAAACAGGATGTAAAAATATTTTACTTTGTTATTTTATGTTACATCTTATTTGCCACAATTCAGGTGGAGATTTACGTAAATTTACGATTCGATCACGCTTGAGTCTTGTATTCGGTAAAATGGTATTGGAAAAATGTTTCCATTGTTATGAAACGTTATTTTTATGAATTTTATGAAAAAGGAGCATTTTACTTTTTAAATGGAAACTTCACAAGTGAGTATACTAGGCACGGGGGGCACAGCCCGTTGCGTGTTTTTCTGCGGCCCGCGAGCAATATTATATTTTTGAAAAAATCAAATTTTTATATTTTGGCGCACTATTAAAAAAAGATTGTATATATACAGTAGAACCCCCTATAATGACATCCCATACTATAACCCCCCCACTATTTTTTTCGGTTTCGTTTTTTTTTAAAACACCCGAAAAATCGGTAAACCGGCTTGGAAGCCCTACATAGGAGTGATAAAAAAATTCAACTTTTTCCCCCAGAACACCGGGAATTGATTCAAGATTAAGCGAGCCCCTTGTTAGCGCATTGATAGCCCACTGCTGAATGAAAGTGTATTATAATTATATAACTGTCAAGATTTACTCTACCTTCGTCAGGAATTATCACTGAAGATTGCGCTAAACTAATTTGGTACACCCTTTATTCTTTGACAAAAATTCCTAACATTATAAAAAGTCGTGTATAAAAGAAGAAAGATTTTCTCAAATATCTAAGAATAAAACAGTTTTCTTCGTAAGATATTTTATATAAATATAAAATGCCATGAAAAATAATGCGAAGCAATTTAGTATAATATCATATATTCGAAAAAGCTTTTATATAATTTATTTTTGGCGTAAGAACGCTGACTGCTTATCATCATAATGTATGTATTTAATATTTAAGTAAATATTAAACCTTAAAAATTCGCAATTCTTTGAATAACCGGTTGACGTTTGCAGGGAAAATGTGAGTAGCGTTGACAATTTTCCTAAACATATATTTTTATTACAACATACATATTTTTTTTAAAATATTTGTTTCATTTAACATATAGAAGACATAAAAATAATAATGTTTAATCACTAGAATGATGTTTTCAATTCTTGTTGAAAAAAACATGTACTATAAAGCGCCTAAAAGCAAAATCCGATATGTCCACTTTGCAATGTAAGCGACGGTTTAAGGAGAAATTTTTAGATCTACTAACGTTTATTTTTTGTATCTTACTGTATTTTTGGGGTGTTCATTGTCAATTGATGTACCGTATGTTAGTTCATATCGTTATAATTTCACATAAGTTATTTATTAAAAACTTTCAGTCGGCTGCTTGACTGCTGTCAATGATTGGCTGACCAGGGCTGTTTCTTTCTTTTGTCATAAATGTATTGAATAATAAATTAGACGCTTTAATGACATAATCGATAAGTCCATATTTTGTTAAAATTATCTACAGCTTATTTCACATGGTATGTAATTATATAAAAATCTGACTAATTTATACAAAAATAAAATTTAGAAACTTTTAAGTCTGATGCAGAAATCACACGCAGAAACCGATAAATACTATGCCGATAAAACTATAGTTTTTAATAAGAAATACAGTAAGTTAATAAAAACACAATATTCCTTTGTACTTTATTCCACTTTATTTAATAGGTCAGGACCGGTTTCGCTCATTGCGAGCATTGTCAACTGATTCTAAAATATCTCAGATTAATAAATTTAATTTATTAATCTGAGATGACTTTTTAATTATACGTTAGATGTGTTGAACATTTTAATTTTGTGTTATTTTAGAATCACTTTTAATGTAATTGGTAATTTCTTTTCAATGCCAATTGCTGTTTATAACTGTTCATTTTTGTATAAATAGCATTGTTGAATTGTATTTCTTATCAGTTGACGATGCTCGTAATGAGCGAAACCAGTCCTGACATATTAAATAAAGTGGAATGAAGTACAAAGGAATATTGTGTTTTTACTAATATAATGCCTTTCCACCAAGTATTGACAGTGAACATCCTAAAAGTAAACAATCAATCTTATTCCAATTTTTGAAACTGGGTTACTTAATTGAAAAAAGACAGTCGCAAAATGAACTAAACATTTTTGATAAATGACAAACCCTTAGACATGACAGCCAGTAAAAGACAAAACGAAGAGAAGGAGGAACAAATATTATTTTAAATAACAAACTAGATAAATAATGTTATATGGAATATTCATGGAAATATTTTCGTAATAAGTCGAAAGTACAAAGTAGTTTTATCAATTGAAACTTAAGTCGTCAACGCCTTGCCTAATTTGTATTTTAGATATTTCATAAATTGAAAATTTAGCGCCTGTTCTAGAACAAATTTATTAAGAAACGCGTTTCTGTCAATTAATATAGAGACAATTCAAAACCAGTTTGTAAAGAACTGATTGATTTTTCTCAGCCTCAAAGTTCTTGTTTTTTCTCTTTTCTTTTAATTTTGGGCGAAGAATAATTAATCAGGAAAGAAAAATGTAGCAAAAAGTCAGTTAGAAAGATCTTTTTTGTCAGTAATAATTAATGTATTCCTTTTAAGTAGACAGAAATAAATTAATCTGTAAAAAATATCTCTGCCCAAATAAATCCTGATTCCGTGTTATTCTTTTTTAATTTTGAATGGTTGTTTGAAATATTGATGAATGAGTATGAACGTATGCAGTGGCGGCCGGTCAATGTGGCATTGGATCAATGCACCCCTTGTATATGCAGGGGCGGTTATATTTCATGAAATAATATTCAAATACAACATTTATACTGTTCTCTCATTTTAATTTTTTTATGTATGTATTTATCTCTATTACTCTCTATAAAAAAGAGAAATTTTAGCGACTTAGTAACAAACAGTTCTTGTACAAAAAATCTGTTAAGATACTTCCATTAGGAAGCCATATGCTCCACATTGAGAGCGGATATGGATTTAAAAAAGCCTCTCCTTTTTTTTTGAAGAGATTAAGGAAAGCAAGGATAGGGTTCGGATATGACTAGTGGTAAGCTAATCGCTCTCGCAACGCTTCGTTATTTAAGGATTGGAAGGGTCGTCACAAACATCCATGCCATTTAACGGCAATTGATAAATCGATTGAAAAAATACTGTTCGTACTGGGATTCGAGTCTGTGTGGTCTGGCATGGAAGCCGACGGAATTAACCATTGTGCTATAGATCCGACAAAATATATTATCAAGATATTGAATATTCGTATTTTTATATAATTATGTAAAAGAAGTACTAATAATGAATTAGTAGATATATGCTAAAAAGGTTTTAGTAATGATGACATTATTAAAAATTATATTTTATTAACCCATCCACTATTAAATAAATTTACTAATAACTTTTTACATTCGCATCATAGCAAGAATCTTTTTGAATTTAGGCGAATTGTTTAGAAAAATTTTACCATAGAAATGTTCAATCATCCCTTTAGAAAAAATACTGATCGTACTAGGATTCTAGCCAGTGAAGACCAGCATGGAAGTCAACGACGTTGACCACTGTGCCATGGATTCGAAAATATGATCAATAAATAATGAAATGTTACAGATTGTTGGTTTAAAAAAGTAGAAGGAACTTATTGCAACTAATAAGTTACACCGCTAACTTATTAAAAAACATTCTGGGATATTTTAAACAAAGACAACGGCCGTAGTAGTGCAAACAAAGTGTCCTTAATATTCCTGCCAAGTGGTATTGTCATGTTGCTCGCGTATTTAATTAAGTAGGTAATCCCTATTTGTCACGTTTTCTTCCTACTTTTTAACTCTATTCTAGGTTATTTAGTGTTCAGTGGATACACGTGGCAAGTACTGTCAGAGCTTGTAGCGTACGCTTCAAAACACATTATTACAACTGTTAATTATTTTATATTGTTTTGAAGTTTGGCGATATTATAATATTACACAAGTTCATTTTATACCAGTGGCGTAAACACTTGCTGAGAAAAGTTTTCATCATAAATTACCATTAATTATATGAATAAATTAATCTCAGCTTGGTGACTTTACTAAATTATTACAAAAAAACCTTTCCGGTTACGTGGTCAATGATTCTTTTTCGTGATTAAACGCTTTTGTTTAAAAATAATAAAAATCGAGCCACTAGGGTACGATCAGTTCTCAGCAAATACATTCGGTTGATTACTACACATCGGGAGCTTGGCATTTTTTAAAAATATTCTTAATTTAATACATATGTACGTAATTTAATATTTATCTTTAGTAGAACCAGCTTTATCTAAAAATGATTGGAATTCATTTATTTTTAAAAGAATTAAAGAGAAGTGTGTTTTCTCTAACAACGTCTGACAAGTGCTTTCTAGTTGTTAAGCTTGAAACAAACCAAAGTGTTTTTGTCATTAAAAAAATACGTTTACCTTTTTCGTGTAATCCAGCATTTTTTCTACATTATATTATATGACAGGGATGGGCATATATTTGGTCAATGAGAGCCATATTCTGGTTTTTTATATATATTGACTGTAGAAAAGAAAAGGACGTAACCCACACAAAGCGAATTTTACAGGAGGCACAAAAAACGTATTTTAATGATTTTGGGCCATATTCAAATTATAAAATAAACACAACTTTGAAGTGCACGGAGACTTCTAAACTGGTGTTTAATTGACATAATCTAATATTAATTTAAGAAATTGTCTAAGAAAAACCTTTTTTTCAGTCTTTTTCATGGTTTCAATTTTTACAAGCCCATCTTTTTTCAATCTTAAAAGCCAAATTTAGATACTAATTCAGCATTTGCAGCTTACATCCTTTTGGTAGAACGTGTATCAAGTTAGATAAATTGTGATTATCAAAAAAAACTGTTTTGAAACAACTGTGAGTTACGTCCCTTTTCCTTTCCACAGTCGATATTATATAAAGACCCAAACTAAAGTCACTTTCTCACGAAGTTTTAAATACACAAATTTAAATTTAACTACTTTTATACACAAACTGAAATTTATATATAAAGTGTGAGAAATATTAAAGAGATACTGGGAGCCGCCTTTTACCCAATGAAGAGCCGCATTTACCCACGTCCGTTATATGATATTCTTTTGTTTGAAACTACCACGTAACACCAACTTTCTAAACTTTCAGTATGGATTCATCTCGTAAATTTTCAGGGAAAGTTAAAAGTAGGTCATAAACAATCAATTTATCAAACTTTCATGTTTGCACACCTGCATTATAGTATGCAATTTGAGCGCAATATTCTGGAAAACAATAATATACTACATATTTTCAGCGGGCAATCGGAAAAGTTTAATACTGTTGGCGAAGTTTCTTGCTTAGAAATAAGCTTAAATCATTCAACTTAAAAAAAGTTTTTATATCAACAAATTAAATAAAAATTCATCCCTTGTTCCAAGATTTAAACTAGAGTTAATTAAAAACAATAATATATATTTTATGAATCATGTTCTCTCTTAATTTGAAGCGTATAAACTTCCAGTAGAGTTTATCTCAACAGATTTTTCCTACGACAACTGCCTTATTTAATGATATGCAAAATGACTAAAATAGGACTAGGTTTTAGCTTATTACTATTCAGTTGGAAGACAGATAAACTAATTGAATTAGTGTGGACTGAAATTTGTTTATACCAGCGGTCGGCAATAAATACATGAAGAATTTAAAATAAGTGAATGGTATAAATGTCGTCTTTGAATATTATTTTATGAAATATAACCGCCCCTGCATATACAAAAGGTGCATTGATCTAATGCCACATTGACGACCGCCACTGTATAATAGTAACTTACCTATCCCATCAAATAGGAATCGTTTTTTATTGTATAATTTAAAGTGAAATAAGATCCATTGGAAAAATTATTCTCAGATGTATAGATTATCTAACACATCGCAATAAAAACACGAATTGAGATGAGCAAATAAAAAAAATTGTCACTAGAAAAAAACACGTGCCAGATCAGACACTTGACCGACCGAATCGGAAAAATTATCCACTGTGTAAAATATATTGAATATATATATATTTTTTTTTTTTACCATGTCCGCTCCCAATATGGAGCATATGGACTCCTAATGGAGTTTATCCCAACAATTTTTTTCTACGAGAACTGCTTGTTACTCAGTTGCTCAACCTCTCTTTTTCCAAAGAGAGTAGGAATAGAAGAAAAGGGCTAGGACAGGACTAGTGGTTAGCTAATCACTCTCGATACGCCCCATTCATAGGATGGGATGGGTGGGAGGGGGGAATTCAAGACATCACATACATCCATGCCTTTGAATAGAAATTCATAAATCGATTGAAAAGTCAATTTATAAAACTACCCGTACTGGGATTCGAACACGTGCCCTCCGTAGTGGTAGCCAACGATGTTGACCACTCGACCACACAGGCGGCATATAATTAAGGAGTCCAATATCAAACAAGGTCATGTCATATTTTTGCTGATTTACATTTGATTTATTATTTCTGCTAGGAAATGTTAATACCTGCAATTCAATATATGTTTCAGTTTAAAATTCATACTACTAATGTCTGAAGGACTACATTAAATTATGATTTTACTATCAAAAGTGGCCATGCCAAAAGCATCTTGTTATCATACTGGATTGTAAATATTTGATACAGCTGACTGAATGTCATTCAGTATTTGGTATCAGCGGTGGGCTGCCAATACGTTAACAAGAGGCTCGCACAATATCAAAACTATTCTCGGTGTCCTGGGAAAGGATTGAATTTTCGATCACACCCATACAGTTATATATGTAATACTTAAATACACTTATAATATGTAACAATATGCAATTTGCCGTAAAATTATCAACCTCAATTGCTAGCAATGTATTACTGTGTATACTGAAGCTTCTCGTATGTAACATATCAATCAAAAATTACAGTTATATACTAATTTGATCTGAGAAAATTGTTTTCTCTTAAATTAACAAAGGGCTCGGCGGCCTTGGTAAAATTTAACAAAACGCGAGCCCCTCTGAGCCCCCTCCAGCCCGGGAGCCGGTAAATTGCTCGAATTACAAATTATTCGAATTGCTTGGTTATTTAAACGATTTTTCTCGACTTTTTCTACGAACTTCATTTTTATCTTGTGCGACACTTGTTAAGAGAATTAAATATAAAAATAATTTTCGTAAGTATTTATTTTAACCGTGTTCGCTCCAAATGCGGAACATATGATCTTTTAATAGAGTTTATCTCAACAGAAGTGTTTCTACGAGAACTGCTTATTAATTAGTTACTCAAACTGTTTCTATATATTTCCAGAACACATAAAAAACTAGGACTAAGACAGAACAAACGGACAGAACAAACGGAAACAAACTGATTATCTTGTTATTCGAGCAATTTACCGGGAACCCTCCAGCCCACCCCTGTTTTGTATGGAATGTAAGCAATTAAAGTTTTGTGTCTGGGTTTTCCGTAGTTATCAAAGTAAGTTCTCATTAAAAAAAATGTGTTAAAAAATTAAAAGTGTTTGTTGAAAAGTGGTCAAACAAAATTTCAGATTTTCTTCAGCATAAACATAAACTGAAACTGAATCAACTATTTAGGTGAACTATGAAAATTAGCCAGATATAATTATTCTTATATTATAATAAGAAAAAAACACAATATTCCTTTGTACCGGTTTTGCTCATGGCGAGCATGGTCCACTAATAAGAAATAAAATTTGAATGTGCTATTTATACAAAAACAAATTGAAATGAAAAGGTGTAATAAACAATTGGCATTGGAAAAAAAACAAAAAATTGAAACAATTAAAAATATTTAACACATCTAGCGTGTAATAAAAAAATCGGCAACGTTCGCCATGAGAAAAACCGGTCTTGATCTTAGTAAATAAAAGTGGAAATTTAGTACAAAAGAATATTGTGTTTTATCTTAGTATAATTCTTGTCCGCCAATTATTGACAGTGAACAGCCTAAAAAATAAATCTTTTATTTGTTTTCACAATATGACAAACTAGATTATGTCACGCTCGATATTTTCATTCAATTACAACAATGATTTTCTTATATTTGAATCATTAAGAGTTTGTTCATTTTTACACTTTATTTTTTTCAGCATTTTTAGACACTCAAGTGCACGATACAGTTTTCTTTCAGTTGAAATTCATCCATGCTCTTAAATGCCTATATGGTGTCTGCTGAAGGTGATATTCATAAGGGATTCGCCTAAAATCTATTGATATACCTATATTAGAAGGCCATAAGGTCCATATCGGGAGCGGACATGGAAAAAAATATCATGATCTTTGCCAAATTAAATTGCTCAAATTGCCAAATTCAAATTGCAAAAATGATATGCTCTTCCACTCAAAAGATACAGCGAAAAATTGTCCATCATTTAAAATGTAAAAGATTCAAAGGAACCTAAAAGAATCAAAACCCCAAAGAGATACAACCAAAAAATCTGTGTAACGTTACATATATTATGTAACTTCCACGAATTACGATTACATTACGATTTTAGCATGTTATGATGGACTCTTTTCAGTGTACAGAAATATGTACTACAAAATAAAAACATTGAGCCCTTTGCAATTCATATCCCATCCCAATAAATCCAAAAAGAAACACATTATGACTCTTTTTAATATTCCAAAAAAAAATTAAACAACGATAAAAAGTATAATATTTTTTAACGCGTGTTTTTTTATTTACTATGAGAGTAATTTATTTTCATCGGCCAAGATATAATAGGAGTTTCGAAAACTATATAAAACATTTACATACGTAATGTTAGGTCACAAGTTCCATCTATTGCTGGCGTTTATAGAAAAAAACATTACTTTTATGTTTTTATAACATTTCCTTTAAAAAACGTTTGGCTCGATCAATGATGATATTTACCGATGCAAGTTCTCAATCTTCAGTTAATGACGAGAAATATTTTATTTATCGGTGATTTAAAGGCTAATCCCAGGTCGTTAATGACAAAATGTGTGGAAATGTGCGAAATTTAAATTATTCAAATTTATAGTCAAATACAAAATAAATAAAACATTTATATAATTTCTTTTTTTACATTCAACAACTTTCCATTTGACGATTACTATTTCAACATCTAATGCGCAATAAAAGCTGAAAAAATCGTATGTAAATACTAATTTTCTAAAATAAATAACTTGCTACGTTTAAGATTTATAAATTTATTGTAAGTAAATAAGAGGTCGCTATTTAAGCATGCCACAGGCTCCATGTTTATTATGTACAGTAAGCTATTAGTGGAATAGTATAATAAAGAATGCCTTTATCAACTAGGATGTTTTTAATATTCTATTAAACTAGATTTTAAATGTTAGCAAATAAGTCATTTAACATTTTTTCTTATTAATAGGTGTCACTATACTCCAGTGGTCGGCAAAGTGAGGTCTAGGGACCACCGAGTAAAAATTTGGTGGTCCGTAGAGAAATCTGACATTATTTTAATTTTCTCAAAAAAAAAGCATTTGAATCTCGTAACACATCTTTCTATCTCGCTACATTGCATGTTATAGTAAATATTAGTGTGGCAAACGCGTTTGGTTGAAGAGGATCTGCAATTTTTTTCAAATTTTGAAGAATATATGCGGGAGAATGATATCACCTATCAAGTGGTAACACTGGTTCAAAACCACTTAAAATCACTAACAGAATCTTTTGCTCATTATTACCCCAAAAAATGAAGATCCTATGCATGGTAATATGTAGATAATGGATCCGTTTGGAGTGAACATTGAAGATACTAATTTATGTATGAACCTAAAGGAAAGCCTCATCGATCTTTCATCCAACGACACTCTCAAAGTTAAATTTCATTCATCCCTATCAAGACCTCAGTTTTGGTTTTCTATAAAAAGTGAATACTCTTTGCTTAGTGAAGAGACGATGAAAATTCTAATTCGATTCTCCACAGCATATTTATGCGAAAATGCCTTATCTGTCACAGCAATCAAAACACGATATCGATCTCGGCTTGATATACATTCAGTTCTCCGTCTTGCAGCCAAATCATTGGAGCCACATATTATATACATTTTATCATTACAAATATCCAGGAACATCCATCATATTAAAAATTTATAAAGCTTCTATAATTTAATTATAATTAATAATTTTATTTTATGAACTTGGTGAATTTTTATACGAATTTGATCACTTTTATTTCAATACATAAAATTTAACACAAAAGTCCAGTTAGTGGTCCGCTGGATTAAAATTGTGAATTTATTGGTCCGTAGCCCAAAAAAATTGCCGACCGCTGCTATAGACCGTTTCACTTGCCCATAATAAGATTTCTTAAAAATATGTTTATTTTATAAAGTCTTGAAAAATTATTTGAAATATATAAAATTATTCATTTTTAATCAAATATACCTTACTCTTATCCATTTTATTATAGAATCAAAGACAAAGCCGTAGTTTATTTACTTAAGAAATAAAAAGCATTATGACTAAAATTTATTTAACGGCTGTTTGTACAATTAACTTAAGTTTAAATATTTAGTTAATCCTTTAGAATTGTTTAGCTTAAAGTGTAAATATTTATCGTCAACATTACATCAATTATTAAATGTAAATTTTGGAATTTAAAGCATCTAGCAAATACGTTGAAATAAAGCAAATATGAGAATAAACTGATACAAAACTACCACTAAAGTTTGCTTAGTTTATTATTTTAAAACGTGATGTAAGAGAGATTGATAACGTCGGATTATTAAATATTTACACCTAAAAGCTATTTATAAGTAAATGTTTTCAATGGAGAATTATTTTTTTGGTTGAGTTAAATTAAGATTCCAAAGTTGAGGTTTTCAACGCTTTGTCCGCGGTCGCACAACGAAGTTTTATAATTTATTAATAATCATCAAATAAATATCAATAATTGCTATAGTTGTAAATCTACACTTAAGTAAATTAATTTTGTCAACGAATGAAAATGTCTATAAAATATAGAAATATGAAAAAGGATTTTATACATTACGCAATGTATTTTTTTTTAAAATAATACCTCATCGGTATGAGCTGTTTACACTTATATAATATCCTGAAAATATTGTACATAATATATTAAATCATTCCTTTCCTAAATCTTTTCATTGTGTCATAATATTTAATATATGCTTTAATAGCAAGAAGATAGATTCTTAGCCCTTCGATTATTTTTCTCTGCTAAGCGGTAAATTCACATTTCTAATGATTTAAAAATAAGAAAGAATGAATAATGTGTTAGTGAGGCGTCTAGTTGCAAAAAGTGAAATGTACACACTTTGAAAAATCGAGAAAAAATAAGTGTGTATTCTACGCGAAATTGTTCCAAAACTTAATATAAACATACAAAAAAAATCAAATCTTAATTTGTGATATATTTATGGATCGGAATATTTCAATTCTGGTATGTAAAATTTTATTCTGCTTATATTTATTTAATTGTATGATTTATCAGCTAACAAACGCTGCATTTTTTTTGTTTAATTTCATAATAGAATTGAATAGAAAAAAATAATTTTAACTTATCACAAACATTTTTTTTTGAAACATAAGTTTTTTCTTGTTTCACATTTTTTTGAAACATATCAATTTTTGTTACAGCTAATAAAAAAATTGACAACTTTTGTTGAAAAAAAAAAGGTTTGGTTTCAGTAAACTGACGATTTTCTTTAAAGTTTTTTTGTAAATAATTCGTGCCTAATTTATCTCATTTTGTAGAATCCTAGTAATGTTACTTATACTTTTGATTAGTGTAATGATAACACAGGAAAATGAAAGCTTTCACCATTTATATCTCGAAACTATGACATTTATACATATAAAGGTTTTTACACTAACGTTGCGAAATATAAACGAGTATGAATAGTCATTCGTCATAATATATTTGCGAGCTCAAATGAACTGTATTAGTAAAAAATAATATGTTGTTTACTTACTTGAAAAACATAAAGATGACCAGTATATTCCCAAAAGCACCAACTGTCATCATACACAAGTATAAACCACCAACTAAATAATGCGAGGTTTTAGAGGGTGGTGGAAATTTCAGCCAGTGGACGTTAATTATACGCAAGTAATTATCCTCAAACCACCCGTGCTCCTTCCACAGCGCGATTGGATAGAGCCTTCTGAACTGGTCGGCCAATTGCGTCCAACTGTCACTATCGTTAAGGGATGCTTCCCCGCTGGAGTTGAGCGAAATCTCCGAATCGAAATCGTGATTATCCGTAATTAACGTTTGCTTTGGTCCATCATGCGCGACCTTTCCCGACGAGTTTCCACTCACCAATTTTCTACCCGCTTCATTACCCTGCGTGTCGTACATGTCACTGTAAATATTTGACAAACCCGCCCTATCGGATATATCACTTTTATCTTGATCTCCCGTAAGTTTTAATGGGTTATCTGGAGGAAGATGAGTATCAATATGTGTCACATTTAAAACTTTGAGGGTAGAATTTATTGGTTTGTTATTAGTTTCAATATTATTTAAATTACTTGAACCATTTGATAATGTTTTAATATCCCTTTTCGGTCTGTTTATAGTTTTAATATTTAGGAGGAGATAGTCAAAATGCGTTGGTCTAAATTCCTTTGAGGCATAATCATAAAAATATTTATTCTTAAAGTAGTTTTCGTGGTTTTTATTATTCTTTCCTTGCATATGAAATAAGTGTCTGATGATATTCAAATCTTTTATATTATCATGCGGTTTCAGAATAATTTTACGATGGTACTGAATTTGCAACGGGCGATGTATTTTAGTATCGGACATTAAATTATTACTTTCAGACATAGCATAGCAATATAGTAGATTAAGTAATGTCAACCATATAACAATATTGTTGCTAACAAAATACATTTTTTAAATTGTGTTTAATTCAACCACAACAAATAATATATTTTAAAATTCGACACTTAATATTTTATTTACACAAATACACTATTTTTTTATAATATAATTCACCTATTTCTCGTTTAAAAGGAATGTTATATCTTTGAAAAATTCACAGCGTATTATCCCGCGGAAAAAGCTCCGAAAGTTAAGCGCGTGAAATTCGTCGCAGCTTTCATGAAAGCTTGTGCTTTCGTTGGCTGTTCGCGCCACACTGACGATCGAAAGCTTCTTTCGTTGCTCAGGTCGTGTATAACTTTTGCTCAACAAGTTACAGCAGTGTATTACATGCTCAGTCCCATAGGAGTTTCGTGCTTTTTCCATAAAAGAATTATAAAGTTTATGTAACTATGTTACATAATCCACTCAATGCTTTCACCCCCGATCTAACGGATGTGTACATACAAGGGTGACTTTGGCGTTGCGTAAGTTTTATACTATTGATAACCTTACAGAAACTTCTAGTGTAATTATACTCACATACTTGAAATAGCAATAGCGATAAACTGTACTACACTGGAAGCAAGATTTTTCCCTGTGTAATAGACATAAAAAATAAAACAATTAATGTGGAAAAGACTCAAAATTTATTAAAATATATACTGCACAATGCCCTCCACCACCTCAAACATTAACCTCTATTAGACACATATGTATACTCATCCCTCGATTAACGCGGTACCCATTTTACTTGGTCAGAAAAAACACGCAAACGCGTATGTTCATAGCAGTCTTAAGTTCCAAACAGTGCTGTAGAAAATCAGCAAATTATGAGCGGTCCGCGAAATCCCAGCCTTTACTAACAAATTGTATGGCGGTTATACGTAGTATATATTAATTGAATAAAATCCCAATAATGATGTTGGTTTTTTTAATGAACTATCCAACATATTCTCATATCTCATATTCTGTATTGAAATATCGTAAAAAAAATATGCTTTTAACTATGAAAATGTTATAAAATTATGTCGAGCTATTAAATCTATTTCAATAAAATTCTCTTTTTTATGTAGATAATGTTTATATACAATGTCTCGTTTTATGCGGTTTTCTGGAACCTATCCTTCTACTTTATTTGAACTCGAAGTATCGATTTACGCGGATTTTTATTTTCTCGGAACCTATCTTCCGTTTTTGTATGAACTCTCGATTTACGCGGTTTAGGTTTACGAGATATCTCTTAGAACGTATCTACCGCGTAAATCGAGGGATAGGTGTATATTGTACGTAACGCACGTTATGCGTTATTCAGTTTTATGCTAGGATTAACCAAGACTTTGTGGGTTGCACTTTCGAAAATTGCTCTATAAAAAAAAATCAGTAGGTACTAAGAGTGTGTGTATACTCTTTTTGGATAGTCTGTATACTCAAAACGTGGTTATGTTAAGTATTTCAGACAGTTCAAAATGTTTATGCGCGCGGGAATAGCACCGTTAATAAATAAGAAGAGTATTAAATAATCCTGAATTTGAAATTGTCTACATTCGCATTGTGTTACTTTGTGGTGCAGCTTAAAAAGATGAATCGGGGTTCCATTGTTAATTATAAGGGTAAATGATAGAACGAGGTTCTACTTTAGTCATTATTTTGGGATTACGCCGTAATATGGCTTGTGGTATTCATTCGACGTTTTAGAAGTACATAACTTGAAATGAAATGATAAATGATAGATCTGACGTGTGCACGTGCTGGGAATGTCTTAGCGAAGCCAGACACTTACTGTCTCCTGTCGATAGATTTAAAGCCACTAATGCCTATTTACAGGATATACTCGGTGGTGCTGAGTGACAATGATTTGGAGGAAGTAATGACAAGAATTGGTGATAACCTGATGAAGACGGATAACCTTAAAGATATGGCCAAAGAAGAAAATAAGTGAAAATATATTAGATACCAAATTTTTTGAGATGGACTTGTATTTAACAGTAAAATTATGTTGTTTAAATTTTGTTTAATGAATTTTTGATTAGCGCCTTTTTCAAACTTAATCTTGAGACATTAAACAATGGATTTTAAATTGCCTCTACAATAATATTGCAACTAATTTTATTATCTTTAGTTTACAAAGGCAGGTGTTCCCAGTCTAATTTTCTCCATTCCCCCCCTTTCACTATTTTTCAGAATATAATTCATATCTTCCAAAGATAGTCTGCGTGTTGTTAAAAGTCACACTGGCACTTTCATTACTTTAAATAAACGCAATTTCTTTTGATCATGATAATTGATCTTTGGCGGTGCCTCTCAAAATTTTCTTTTCTATTTAGATACCTTTTTGTCTGAAAATTTTTTGGTAACTCAAATACTTAGATCAATTTGAATGCGTTGTCGGATAGTTCTACAAATTCAATCTAGAAAATCATTTTCATTTTTATATAAACGTAATCTGTAGAAGTATGTTGTATCCCGAGAAAGAGGGACTAAAATTGAATTTAAAAATAATCGATAGCGTTAGTTAATTACATTTATTTATCTCTAAATTTTTAAACTAGCCTAATAAAAACATTTAAAAAAGTAACCCAACATTAAAATAATTATGCTGTTCAATTTGGGGTGGCGAGTAGGGCATCCAATCCCGGGATTCGAGATCCTGTTCAATCCCGGGATCCCGAAATCTCGGGATTGACATGGTCGCGATCCCGGAATTTCGGGATTGAGAAATTTTTAGCAAATCCCGAAAATCGAAACGAAATTAGCAAATCGGAGATTTGCAAAGCGAGTGACCCATAGTTTGAGAATTGCTTAAAATCTTACTTCAATATATCTAAATAGCTTTTGTTCATTTCCAGTGATTTCTTGGTGTAATTTATTCTGCAGAAAGAGATACAATATTCAAGATAAAGAATAAATATTTAAAAGTCTTTGTCGTCTATATCTGACAGATGTAAGTTAAGTGTAATTGAACTCGTATTTTTCATCGCATTGCTGTTCATTTTAATCTATCAGAAAGGATATTTTCAATACCCTTAGCGGCAACTTTGAAAAGAATTTTTGATATCGAGTTCTATTTTTTTCACACTATTTGGTACAGGCAAAATAATACTTTAATGATGAAAATAATGCCGACGTTTCACAATTTTTATTTCTATTTTTAATATTAAAAAACTTAGATCGAAAATCTTGAAATATTATTATAATACAATTTAATTACTAGTGTATAAAAGGTGAATGCTTTACAATTGATTTTTTTTTTAAATAATTCTATTCGATATTATTTGTCATTTTAAAATCAGTACCATATCTTTTTATTATTTTTTAAAAATACAAAATCTTGTAAGCTGTCATTATAATATAATCAAATAAAATTGTTTTTCAATCCACAATATAAGCTTTCATACAAGTGGATAAGGAATAAAAACAAACAAAAAAATCATTCAAAATTTTAAATGTGTCATATAACTATTAAATTATGTACAGAAAAGTTTTGTATTGAATTAACAAAAAAAATACATTTTCTTTTTTAAAAATGGTTACGATACTCAGAAATTCAAGCAATGTTTCACAATATTCAGATTGTGAAAATATTAAAATTCTTGTTTTTTACCTCGGTCAATAGTTCAAATAATAACTAACATGAAATGGCGGTGAAATTTTGATTATGCCCTGAAATTGTATTTATAACTAACTATGCATTTGAAATTTTCCTTAATTAATTTAAGAAATACCTAACATCCAAAATTTGAATAAATTAGCAATAATTATTGATTTTTTAAAAAAACGTTAACAATTATTTGCGGAGAACAGTTGTGGGGTTATAATACAAAACGTACTATTTCCAAAACTTAAACTTCAGTAGAGTCAAATACTATAACGAATACCACAAACAAAATAACATTTGCATAAAAATATGATTTTCAATTTGAAAACGACAGTCTTGTAATTTTATATTAAAACAAATAGGATCAGTTGATTCCTTAGGCTTGAATTACCCTATCTGCCTATACCTAATATCGCTCATTTTAGTACGAAATAGTACGTTTTGAATTAAAGTCCACAGTTATTGTGTATAAATAAACATAATAATTAAAGTTTAGTTACTTTGAATTAGAGGTCTGCACGGGCCCGGGCCTGGACCACGGGCTCTTAAACGACCCGGCCCATGGGCCGGGCTCGGGCGGGTAAGCGCAATCGAGAGTCGGGTCGGGCCGGGCCTTGGAATTTGGGATATAATCTGGGGAAAATATACCAAATTGAGGATTTCAAATTCCTCGGTGAGCTAAAAAAAAAGGACTTTCGGAGGTAATCTGGGGAAAAGTATACCAAATTGAGGATTTCAAATTCCTCGGTGAGCTAAAAAAAAGGACCTTCGGAGATAATCTGGGGAAAAATTATACCAAATTGAGGATTTCAAATTCCTCGGTGTTTCGGGTCGGGTTCGAGTAACAAGTGTGGTATTAGACTCGGGCGTGAGTTTTTCGGGCTCGGACCGGGTAGTTTTGTAAAATTTTGGCCCGTGCAGACCTCTACTTTGAATGATCGCGCTTGTTATAATCAACAAAAAAAAATATTACGAGTCAATCATATAAAGAAAAAAAGTGTTAATTGTTAAATAATACCTTTGCTTGTTTTGTTTCTGTAATTGTTTATAGAACACAAATTTAATACAATTTAAATATCTACATGCTCGTGTGACGGCGTAATCCTTTATTTAACTATGAGTCTAAAAATTGTAACTTTTGCATAAACTAAACAATTGTAAAAAAGAAAGATAATAAATAAGTCAAATATACATATAAATCAATATTGAACATTTGTTCTGAGATATCGACTGCTTCCAGATTTTATTTTTGAAGGCGTTGTTTCGAATTGTCAAGGGAAACCAAACCCACCACATTGCAAAGCATTTGCTCTTTACGTACGGCAGATATATTTTTCCGGATGTGGTAATTTATAGGAAAATCTTTCTCGGAGGGGATACAATGTGAAGATTTTATTTTGTTATGACCGCCCCAGCTTTTACGTCTATACATAACTCAGTCTTGGTAAATAGCTGTTTTCTGTTGTCGAATGACATAATAATAAGTAAAATAAAAAAGGACGTTCAAGCTATTAGATTAGGACAGCGTTGACAAACCAAAGACATAAGTTTCCACAGTGACACGTACGAATATTTGGCTGGCACATTCGTGGTCTACAGATTTAATTGTTTACAGAAGAAAAGGCAGATAAAACCAAATTAACAAAATAGATTTTTGCAGTAATTTTTAAAATAAATATCGAGATTATTGGAAGATTAAAGCATAGTTTCTATCCTGACTTTTTGCCAGTAGAATATACTCTCAATTTTAACTAATTCAAACTGGAATACACATAGAAATGTAAATATTTGAGCAGTACACTTCTAATATAAAATATAAAATAACTTAGATTATTCCACGTATTGTGCTACAAACTGTGACACGTGTTTCGTCTCTTTCAGAGGCATCCTCAGACAATCTTACTTTCACAAATACTTGTTTAAGTAGGAATAATTTTAATTTTACTATTCTAATATATTATAAAAAATAAAAATAACACGGGAGGCAAGGAGGGAATGATAGAAAAAACCAGCAAAAAATAATGGTAAAACATCTGTTTGAGGATGCCTCTGTAAAAGGCGAAACAGGTGTCACAGATTTTAGCACAATACGTGGAATAATCTAATATATTTTACATTTTATTTTAAAATGAACTTCTACAAAGTTACCGTCGAATCCATCGAATGTAGTACACTTCTATATCGACTGTGAAAAGGAAAAAGGACGTAGCCCACAGTTTTTTCAAAACAGCTTTTTTTTGATAATCACAATGTATCGAACATGACACATGTTCTATCAACTGGATATAAACTGCAAACGCGGAATTAGTATCGAAATTTAGCTTATATGTTTGAAAAAAGATCTTGTGAAAATTGAAACCAAGAAAAAAGACTAAAAAAAAGGTTTTTCTTCGACAATTTCTGTAATAATATTAGATTATGTCAATTAAATATCCGTTAAGAAGTCTCCAAGCACTTCCAGGTTGTGTATATTTCATGCATATGGCCATATATATAAAATCATCAAAACACGTTTTTTGTGCCTCCTGTAAAATTTGCTTTGTGTGCGTTACGTTCTTTTTCCTTTCCACAGTCGATTCCACAGTCAACTTGAGATATGACTTGGAAACAATTGAAATTATTGAAGACGGAATAACAGGAACATGGAATACCATTCTAGAAATTGTTAAAAGTTAAATTAGCGATGGCGATATTATCTATTGTACATATAAAATTATTGTAAGTATTTAATCCCTATCATCACAAAATGTTTTTCAATAAATATCATTATATTAATTAAGTAATTATAGTAATTAAGTAGGTAAATTACTGGTGATATAATAATAACCAGATATACAGTATTTGGTGTCAAATGTACAATATAAAGATTGGCAATATATTAATTTATATGAAATTCTAGTTTAATGCACATGCAAGACTTTTTTTACCTGGTTTTAAAATAACACGTTCCACTAAAAATGACAAATTATATTTTTACAGGACTTATTTGTTCTAGTTTGATTATGAGAAACGAAAAACACGAAAGCGGATAACGGACTTCCAACAAGAAAGACAGCAATAACAAACAAAAGGCTTCATTAGATCCATACACATTAGACGTGTCAGAATTTTCTAATGACGAAAGCAATTTATTTAAAGTCCTTCATAAATGTCTATGTATATAATGAAATAACGATAAATAGTATTATTTCTTCTTATAATATTAGGCGTAATTTACTTATTGGGTCTTCAGTATTACCTTTTTTACACGATTTTCTATATTACAATTTTCTTATTTATTAATTATTTTATTCAGGGAACCAATTTTAAATAATCACGTTGAAATGTGTTAAATATAATAAAAAAAAATTGGCACGTCGAAAAATTGATAAATAATATTTTGAGACTTTCGGCACGTGTCGCTAAAAAGGTTTACAGCTACTGGATTAGCAGAACGCTTTTATTTTTTCGATATCCGTTCCATTACAAGAGCATGTAGGCTACTTTTTAATGTCGGAGTACTACTGCAAGAAAGATGTTTTCGTTTCAATTCTTACATACATATAATATATTTATATCATTAGCGTGCAATCTATTGAATATGATAAAATCAACTTGGTTTGATTGTATATATTATATTAACAGTGTTTATTACACGTTTAAATTTCTATATTAATATACTGCGCGGGCGCTGGCAAATCATATTCTTATCGATACGGGAAATTAGGTTGGCATTGTTATGAGCATTTGTATGTGAAAATTTATTTAAAAATCAACAACATCAGACCGATTTGCGGAGGCGAAAATAATGTAAAAAAACATTTAATCAAATTTATGCCATTTTACAAAGACCCACGTATATAAATACGATTAAAAATATGCGTAAAAAGCTTTAAAAATATATGAATCAAATCTTATGTAGAACGAATGAAATTCTAATTGAGTTAATTTCAACAAAAGTTTGTTCTATAAATAAAGTAGAAATAAATTACAAAAGAATATTGTGTTCTTTATTAATATAATGCCTTTCCACCAAGTATTGACAATGAACATACTAAAAGTGATAAACTTGTTCTGCGAAAACAACACTGTCACTGAACATGTAATTTTTCGGAGAGAGTTAACCCTCCAAGGACAAGCGTGACCATATGGTCACAGTAAACACCGTTGTCTATTGATCCCACTATTCATCCTTTTTCTACATGAATATCGTTGCTTTCACTCATATTTGGTTAAGAAGGGTACAGACTTCAGTTAGTCATCAGCCGCGCAAAATCATCATTAAGTTATTCACTTTAGTAATGTAGAGTTTCATTTTGCTTAAAAATTTTCCCAAATTTTAATTGTGTTTATAATTGACATCATTTGCCACTTATATTTATTGATGATTTTTTGATTGTATGTTATATGTGTTAAGCATTTTAATTTTGTGTAATTATAATGTAATTTGTAAATCCTTTTGATTGTTAGTAATTGCTTACACCTTTTTATTTCAATTTAACTTGTATAAATAGCACTGTTTAATTTATTTTCCTTATCAGTTGATAATGCTCGTGAGGAGCGAAACCGGTCCTGATCAAATAAATTTTAAGTGGGAAAAGTACTAAAAATCTTTTATTATTTTTATTATAATGCCATTCCACCAAGTATTGACAGTGAACACATTAAAAGTGATATATATATGTATATATATATTTTAAATGTTACCCTTCCTATTAAATCCGTTATTGACTAAGAATTTATTGTTGTTAAAATTTGCATTGGTTTCTTCAGCTTTTCAAATTCCGATCATATAATAAGCTTCAGGGCTTTTCAGATCGACAACCCTAACAATGAGGGTCCTTGCTTTGTAATCGTATTATATATTCAGTTGTAAATCAAAATTATTCCCAAGGCTCTTGTATATTATGTTTTATAAATATTTTGTATAACAAACTGGAGCTTTTATTGATACTTACAATTTATGATATCCATTTCAATCATATCATAAAGCTTCCATTTATTTGATTGATTAATTAATTTAATACGATAGAAACGTTACGGAATAATTATTAATGAATATAATTTTGACTTTGCAATGTACTTATATGAAAATTAAGGCATGCAAATTAATTAAAGTTTCTATTTAACAAACTGAGAAATAAATATTGTGCGTATATGTACAAATACTTTAATCCGTGTTCGCTCGAATGTGGAGCATATGGCCAGGGCCGGCGCGACCATACAGCCGAAATAGGCAACCGCCAAAGCGCAAAACATTAGGGGGCGCATAAATGGGATACAACAATTATTTTTATATACTCTAATAATAGTAAATAATATATTACTTCTTATTTTATTTCGACGTTTGTATTTGTTCGTTGTAATTATGTATCGTATTATACATATATGATTCGAAAAAGAGACTTTGAGTGACTGAGTAACAAACAGTTCTCGTATAAAATCTTTTGTTGAGATCCTCCATTAGGAAACCATATGCTCCACATTGGGAGCGGACATGGATATTTATAACAAATAATATTTCAAAAACAAGTGGGAAGATTTGTGAAAAAGGGGGCGCGCCAATAACCGTTACCTAGGGCGCCAAATAACCTCGCGCCGGCACTGCATATGGCTTTATAATAGATGTATCTCAACAGTATTTTTACAAGTATTTTTTGTCAGTCAGTTGCTCAACCTCAAGAGAGTAAAGATGTCGTTACATTAGTTTTCGACAAACACGTATCTAAATTTTTTTCAGTTTCAGCATTTTAATATACGTATATTATTTTAGCTCATATCCCAAAATATACATTATATTATCTCACTTTTAGGGTGTTCACTGCCAATACTTGGTGGAAAGGCATTGTATTAAGGAAAATCACAATATTCCTTTGTACTTAGTTTCATTTTTTATTTATCAAAATCAGGACCAGTTTCGCTCATGGCGAGCATTATCAATTGGACTCTAAATAGATTTGATCTTACATAAATTGTTCTACTATAACTGATTGTTACTCAGCCACCATTTATGTATTTTTTCCAAAAGAGTAAAATAAAAGGATGAGGTTAGAACGAGACTCGTCGTTAGTTAATTGCTTCCCGTTTTGTTACGGGGTTTGTCGGGGTTAAGAATTTTAGACGTTGCAGACATCCAAAACTCAATGACACATTCCGTAAATCGATTTAAAAATCCATTAATGAAACTGTCTTTACTGGGACTTAAGCTCGTAACCACTGTACACAGTACCGCCGCGAGGTTATTTGGCGCCCTAGGCAACGGTTATTGGCGCGCCTCCTTTTTAAAAAACTGTGGAATATTTTTTTTATATACACGTCCGCTCTTAATGTGAATCATATGGCCTCCTAATGGAGGTATCTCAAAAGAAGTTTTTTACGAGAACTGTTAGTCAGTCGCTCAACCTACCTTTTCGAAGTATATAGAATACGATACATAATTATAACGAACAGATACAAGTATAAACTATTATTTGTTATTAGAATGTAAAAATAATTTGATTACTCAATTTATGCGCCCTTTAATGATTTGCGCCCTAGGCGATTGCCTATTTCGCCTATATGGTAGTGCTGGCCCTGACTATAACCTTAGTTATTGCTGCTGATCACTTGACTATCATCTAGACATGCTTTATATATCCGAGACGCGAATAAAAATAAAAGTAGTCTAGCAAACTTTCGGCTATCACAGGAAATCAATTTTTACTAACTTGGTCGTGTTTGATACTGGACGTTTCAGTTATACAAATTAGTTTGCTTTGGACCTATCGACAAGTAAACAGGCAGTATTCTCGCTTACAATGAATACAATTATTTCTTAAACATGTTTATGCAGCAATGAAGTATGCTAATTCTACGGAATGTTTTATTTCGTTGCTTTACTGAACCCAAGAAAAAGGTCGAAAATCATTTGGGCGAAAATAAAAAGAAAAGCAATACCCTCTTAAACAGGTTTAACCAGCGTAAATCCCTCGCGTATTTTGTGTTTTTTCTAATTTTCGTAAGAAAGTTCGCAAAAAAATATTTAAAAAAAAAACAATTGCTATACAATTGCTATACTTATATGTAGTTTTCGTAAATTAAAAATTAAAGATCGATTCAAATGATTATGTCTTCACTTTTATGTGAACTCCGAACGTTAATACATACCTACATTTTAGTATATCACTTTTAGGGTGTTCACTGTCAATACTTGGTGGAAAAGCTTTATATTAAAAAAATAAAATAGCAATTTGTAATATTTCCCCACGTTTATTTAATAATACCAGGACGGGTTTCGCTCAATTAAAAATTAAAGATCGATTCAAATGATTTTGCCTTCACTTTTATATGAATGCCGAACGTTTATACATACCTACAATTTAGTATATCACTTTTTGGGTTTTCACTGTCAATACTTGGTAGGAAGGTTTTATATAAAAAAAAATACCCATTTGTACTATTTCAGTACTATCTCAGTAGAAAATCTAAAATCCGATTGAAAAATGAAAATATTAATTTTCCCATTCGAGGTTTTGCACCCGTAACAATGAAAACGAAAGCTTAATAGAGCTAATAATCTTTGTTAATGTTCCATATCCATTTTTTGTTGTTGTTGAAAAGTAAAGTCGAGAAAATGAAGTTTTAAAAACACATTGTTTTACCATATCGTAAGCCTCAGTCAAAAACGATTGTTTAGATTTATTTTGTGAATATTTCGCTGTATACGGTGGTTTGTATTTTTCTAAAGCTCGAAAGCATGAAAATTTCTCACATCAGCTGTTTGGAATGCAGCCTGAAATTGAAGTGCAATATCAGAGATATCATGCGACCCGAAAAACTTTATTATACTATGAAAATAGGAATATTGTATGTGACTGCAAGCGCTGCATTTTCGAATACTGTATTCAGGAGATTATTTGCATATCGACTGTGGAAAGGAAAAAAGACGTAATACACTCATAACAAATTTTACATGAGACACAAAAAACGTTTATGGATGATTTTGGGTAAAAGACAAATTTTGAAATATACGTATAGCAACCTTAAAGTGTATGAAGACTAATAAACTGGTTCTTAATTGACTTTATCTGTAATTTTTAAAAAAATCAAAAAAGCCGTTTATCAATTTTTCACATGCCCTTCTTTTTTCAAACATAAAAGCTAAATTTAGATACTAATTCGGCATTTGCTGCTTTCAACCTTTTGATAGAACGTATATCAAGTTGTATACATTGCAATTATCGAAAAAAGCTGTTTTGAAAAAACTGTGGGTTACGTCCTTTTTCCTTTCCACAGCTGATATGAAAATGTAGATTATCTACCGTATACATTTGCAATAAGCCTTTTAATATCTTCTGGCGTTGTGTTTGGATTTTTAAAGCTGTGAATTTATTGCGGTTTAACTAAAATTGACTGTAAACATAATTCAAACGTACAATACTATCAAATTATAACTATTTTTCTATGGTTTCGTGTATCGCATGTATAAGAGCAGTGTTCTTCAACTTTTTTACATTTGCAGACCGGTAAAAATTGGAAAAATATCTCGCGGACCAGCGTCAACCAACAGCACGAAATAAGTTCTTAGGATGACATATAGATCTCGCCACTACCTATTGACAAATCCATATATTCTTCGACAAGTAACAACCTTCAAATAATACGTGTCAAAATTTTATAACAATTTACGTTTAGTTCACAAGTTACAGTGGTTTTTGTTGACCGCACTTTTGTAATTTTCTAATAATAAAAGGTCTCTAATATATTTATTGATTTGGCATTTACTTGGTAGAACTCCATTTTAATAGAGTACAAATATCAACGTATTTTAGTTCTACGGTTTTTTTATATTTTATCCGTTGATAGCTATTTCGGCTTTCGCCATCGTCAGAACTATGCTTAAACGTAAATTTTTCTCAGATTTATATACTGACTATTTATATAACATGGAAACACCGGTCCATTCTGCATAAAAAAACATATTATTTTGACGGAGAACTTACCGACGAAGCTAAAAAATGCACTCTCTCGTAAATTTATTTATATTCTAGAAAACCTCTGATTCTAAAAAGAAAGAAAAGAAAAAATCTGAGCAAACATTGAATATATGTATGTTTTTTTTTATTATGAAAGCTTTTATACTTATTCATATTTCTGTGACTTACAAAATAAAAATAGATTTCGTAACATATTTTATAAAAGAAATATTGTTTGTATTATATAATTCTTCTGCAAACAGTTATATGGTTTTATTTTTAAATACGATATTTTACATCAAACAAACATTATGCTTTATATAGTATATCGACTGTGGAAAGGAAAAAGCACGTTTTTTCAAAACAGGGTTTTTTCGATAATCACAATGTATCAAACTCGATACACGTTCTATCAAAAGGATGCACGCTGCAAATGCCGAATTAGTATCTAAATTTAGCTTTTAAATGTGAAAAAGATGACCTTGTAAAAATTTAAAACCAAGAAATTATACTAAAATAAAGGATTTTCCTGGACAATTAGATGATGTCAATTAAACACCAGTTTTGAAGTCTCCGTGCACTTCAAGGTAGTGTATAATTCATAATTTGGATATGGTCCAAAATCATCAATACACGATTTTTGCGCCTCCTGTTAAATTGTATACGTGTGGGTTACGTCCTTTTTCCTTTGCACAGTCGATATATATTTGTATGTAAAAAGTGTTGAAAGAAATCTTTTAAAATTGAAAAATACTTTCGAAATCTTCAACAGATATATGTATGTTAAGATATAACAAATCATATTTTATATGATTTATTATTTTTAATTAACAAGAATTTGTATGAAGCGAAGTTTTTACCCACTTTGATAAATTGTTAATAATACAAGTTTACTCTCAAATAGGATTAGAAGATTGTTGAAGAGTCGAAAAGAATTGAGTCTCAAAAATCTTTTGAACCGTCTCCACTGTAAGGGTGTATTTCAAACCTTTCGGAGACAGCTATCAACAAATCTCAAGTCTGCTTCGAAGAAAATTATTGGTTTATTAGCTGAGCGAAAATCTTTCTCAAATTTTAAAAGCTTTCCACCGTAAAAAATGGATACATACTTTCCGCTGATTGAATAAACGATTAAACATATAACATAAATTCTAAAATTGTTTATGTACAAGTGGCTTAGTCTCATTTAAATTATGTGAGTTTCTTTCTGTAACTAACATGTCATTACATTGTTCAATAAAAATAGATTATATTAATTGAATTTGCATTTAGTTGGTAGTACTCCATTATAATATGGTAAAATACTAACGTATTTAATTCTACAGTTTTTATAATATTAATTAATAGCTATTTCGGCTTTCGTCAATTATAAAAACTGTAGAACTAAATACGTTGCCATTTTTACCCTATTATAAATAGATTATATTTTCACAAATTGTAGCTGATAATTCCAATTAAGATGACATTATATATTTATTTAAATAGTAATAGAATTTCTTGAAGTGTTCAACTGTTTAAAAATAAAAATATTCCTAGAATACGTTACTTCTACAACACGGTTGATGAATTATGATATATTTTTATATAAAATGGTTCATACAACACTGTTGTTGAAAAATCATAAAATAAAAGTGTTATATGTATGATCTGAACATCCCCCTGGATGAGTCCCTATTTTTTTATATAGACAATGATTCTATGATAAAAAAAGTCAAGAGGGAATTACAGAAGTGCTTTTTAAGGCAAGATCTCAAAATATTGAAGAGTCTTACAGCGGTGAAAACAAACAACCATTCTTAAAACGGACTTGAAAAAATGAGACCTTAAGTGAGATTAGTGATGAATGATTGCTATTATATATTCAAAATATTATTTTATTATAAATCAAGTACATTTTTTTGTATTATTTGTATAAAAAAAAAAGGATTAAACTAAACATTGATTGTATTGCAACCCACATGGTATTTTTTTATGATTTTCAAACCTCTTTTAAGATGGAACCATATACATGTAGTCCTTGACTTACGACCGAGATACGTTCTGAACTTGGTCGTAAGTTGAATTGGTCGTAAATCGAATTTCATATCAAATAATTTTCGACATCCTCGTAGTACATGTTTTCAAGAGACATATACATGTATTTTATTCGACCAGCTTACTGCTCATATTTCTGTATGGAGAGAGCCTATGGCTGAAAATGGTACATATCGACTGTGGAAAAGAAAAAGGACTTAACCCACAGTTTTTTCAAAACAGCTTTTTTCGATAATCTCAATGTATCAAACTTAATACACGTTCTATCAAAAGGATGTAAGCTACAAACGCCGAATTAGTATCTAAATTCAGCTTTTAAGTTTAAAAAAAGATGAGATGGTGAAAATTGAAACCGAGAAAAAAGACTGAAAAAAAAGTTTTTCCTACACAATTTCCTTAATTAATATTAGATTATGTCAATTAAACACCAGTTTAGAAGTCTCCATGCACTTCAAGGTTGTGTATAATTCATAATCTGCGTATGGCTCAAAATCATCAAAACACGTTTTTTGTGTCTCCTGTAAATGTGTGGGTTACATCCTTTTTCCTTTCCACAGTTGATATGTATACCAAACAAACTCAAAAACCTCATGAAACATACAATGAAACATGAGAGAGGAAGATAGAGTGGATTTTTTCGGTCGTAAGCGCGAATCGTCGTATGTCGAAGACTACCTGTAAATGTTTTTTTCACCTATTTAATAAAACAATCATCAATCCGTCTAGTCACTAACTAGTCACTAACCACATCCAAGAATTCATATAAAAACCATGAATTGCTGCGACGGCAGTTGGATCTAGTGGTATGTAATGCTGTAAACAACCGACGTCGTTAATTGTAGACCAAGGGCTCAAACTCACTATGGTTACTCAAGAATCGTGACACTTGAATTTTCGGAGCATGTGTTTGATGTACACACTGTACGCGACGCCCCCTGAATGGTTTTTATTACACATGCCAAACCATAAGAAATAATTCAACCATCTACGGATCAAAATAGCAAGATACTGTTAAGTATGAAATATTTATCCACGGGTAGATTGGTTTCTTTAAAAAAATCTATTAAAAATTATAATATAGTACATATTATATTTAGAAGAACACAATATTCGTTTCAGTTGATAATGCTCGTCGTGAGCGAAACCGGTCCTGATCTTGGTAAATAAAAGTGAAAATAAGTACAAAGGAATATTTGGTTTTTCTTAATATAATGCCTTTCCACCAAGTACTGACGGTCATCACCCTAAAAGTAAACATATTATCATTATATTAGAAATAGTAGTTTAAACCAAATACAAGATGGCCCCCTTATAATAATTGTCTTTTTTACCTCAATTATTTTTTATACCAATTTCCAACTTCGCATTATTTAAAAAAATATATATTTTAACGATATTTTGGTTTATTGGCATATTTATTCTGAAAAACTGGTTATGTAAAGTAAATTTCAATGCATGTTTTTTAATTCTGCTGTTTTTAATAATAATATTTCTTTTGATAAATATTTAAAACAAAACAACATTTAGTTTTTTTATAAAGTAAAATAACCTTATTGCAGATATTATCCATATGTCTGTCCGAAGGAACGGCTGTCTGTATGGGAGCCTCGCCCAATGATAACGCTTTATTTTGAACCACATATTTTTGAAATTGTTGTTCGTCCAATTGGAATGGCTTATCTTTTTATCTTCAAAATTCAATTTCCTGTTTTACAACAAAAATATTGTAGTATAATAATATTGAGAAAACTGAATTTGAATGTTTGGGCTTACAGTTAGTTTTAATAAACTATTTAAATTATGCAACAAAATATAAAACAAAATCAGTGGATTTTACATTAAAAATATCGACTGTGGCAAAGAAAAAGGACGTAACCCACACATAAAATTTTACAGGAGGCGCAATAACCGTGTTTTGATGATTTTGGGCCATATGCAAATTATGAATTATACACAACCTTGAAGTGCACGGAGACTTCTAAACTGGTGTTTAATTGACATAATCTAATATTAATTTAAGAAATTGTCTAAGAAAAATCTTTATTTCATTATTTTTTCTTGGTTTTAACTTTTAACAAGGTCATCTTTCATTTAGATACTAATTCGGCATTTGCAGCTTGTATCCTTTCGATAGAACGTGTATCAAGTTTGATACATTTTGATTATCGAAAAAATATCTAAAATTCCATAGTCAATATGTATATACTTAGTGGAAACAGATGTTGCAATACTAGACTTATACACCAGTACCGTTATTTTGGTATTTCCTATTAAATACCGCTTTTTCAAATGTCAATACTGGTATAAATAAAGTCAAAACATACAGGAAATTTGGATCACAAATCAGAAATAAACGGGTGGGTGATTTTCATAAATTATTTACGGTTTCTTAAAATAATTCTATATCATAAAAAGGCATACCAATTCTGAACCCTGTCAATATTTATACAACAGGTTTAAAATATCTAAATCCATCGCGAACAATTTTATTAAAATACGTGATGGTTCCTATACATTTAAAATTCTGATTTGCTTAATTTTCAATACTGTAATACCCGGTATTTTTGCTGTTGAAAATTACCAGAATCCTGTCTTTGGTTTCCCGGTATAACGATCTCTAAGTGGAACCACGGATTTTTCTGGACTAAATTCACGGTCGGAAAAATAAACTAAACTTTCCCCAAAAGCGTACTCCATCTATCTTGAGCTCTGAAGTGTACGTAATGTTAACTTGGTCACCAACAGGACATACCAGACAACTAGTAAACTTTATTCCTTGCACGTTCTTTATGAGACATCTTTTTTACAACCATGCAGCTCCCGAAATGAGAAATATATTGAACCGGCTTGGAAAAAGAATACATCCGATGTTTGACTTTATAAGACACCAAAAACACAAAGTATCATTTTTAAGTCGTTCACTATCCTTCCATACTTGGTGCAAATACACTTTTCATTAATTCTACATTTATTTAATATTATTAGGACTGGTCTCTCATTATAAGAATTTTAAATTACTAAGAATATAAGTACATACAGAGCTAATTATACTAAACCAAGTTAAGCAAGTAGAAATTGTTTGTTACACCCTTTACTTGGTTTTATATTTATATTATTATAAGTTGAAAATGCTTGTGATGAGTGAATCCAGCTCGAAACGAATTAAATAAATGTGAAATTAGTACAAAAGAGATTTTTTTTTGAAAACACCAACTATAAACAGACAAAAAGAAAATAAAGTTAAATAAAAAGCTTAGTAAATATAAAATATCGACATAATTCACAAGTGTATATTTTGTCTTCCATTATATATAAAAAAAATAATTCCAAAAGATTGCTTTCAGTTTTGCTTATCGCGAGCGTCATCAGCTAATAATGCGACCGATATCTTGTGGAATTGATACAAAAAACTGTGTTTTATTAAACAAAAAATTAAATAATTGTGAAATAATAAGACATACATATTTAGTCGCGCTTATTGTTAACGTTATTGTTGGTAAAAAGGTATAATATTTATAAAAATTAAATTATTTTAGATTAATTCAGCAATTTTATGAAATGCCTGATTTCACGAATTGTGAGCATTTTGTTAAATGATGAATTGATCTAAAAAAAAGAGTAAAGATTATTGGTAAAAGACGTGATGATATATTTATGTCGCATATGAAGAAAATTCTATGCTTCCGAAAGTAATTTTGAAATCTTTCTTGGACTAATTTCGATTCCTTTACATTTCGAGCCCTGCAAACATTATTAGCAACGAGATTTAATATTATATGATGTCGTTTTATGTTGTTTCTTTTTCGTAGATAAAAAACCAAAATGCATATTTTCTTTTTAGTTTCAAAATTACTTAAAAGCATCCTTATCGTAAATGAACATTTTTCCTTGAGGTATAAAAGGCGAAAGATAATAAAAATCTTCGTCTTAACTTGAAAAGAAAATTCCGAAGACCCATTTCCTTTTGGGTGAACTTTATGGATATTTATTTGTGCTATGCCAAAGGCCCTATAGTGAAAGCCATGCTATTGAGTTGAAAACAGGTACTTTTTTCAGATGTTCGGTCAGGAGTCATAATTTTCAAAGTAATATCACATCATTATGAAACCATTGATTACTATTATTTTGAAGCAAATACATATATATATTGTAATTATATATCTTTTCAATTAAATCATTTTTTAAATGAGAAAAAATCACATTTTCTAAGGTTTTTTAATAAAAATCTCTGAGAACAAAAGCAAACAAAGATGCCAAATCATTTTATTTAAATTATTTTTTTTACAATATTTCAATACAGAATATGAGGTTGGATAGTTCATTAAAAAAACCAACGTCATTATTGAGACTTTCATCAATTAATATTAATCTCGAAATTTATTTGTGCACACTGGTTCGTCACTCAATCTTTCCATAAGATTTCTCAAGTCATATCAGTAATCAAAAATCAGTAAGTCAAACTAGGATAGCACAATTCACTTCATTATTTTTTTTATATTGTTATTGATTAAATCATCATTTAATTGGTATATTGCCATTATTATATGATAAAAGACGCAGCATGTATTTCATAATATCACAATAGGCGTCAAAATCTTATATAATATTATATGAATTCCGCTTGTTACCGTCGTTTATGTAATTTATATTTTATATAATTGTGATACTTAATAGTGGGAAGTTAAATTTTATTGGTTTTTACAATACATCGCATATATTGCAATTCGCTATATTTCTTACAATCATTACTTAATTTGCATATATGGCACTTCCGATGTATCGTAAATTGTAAATTAATAACACCAACGAATCACAGAATATCCATACGAGAAATCTTTCAAACATACATGATACATTTAACGAAAAATAAGCTCATAAATTGGAATTTAGAGTTGATCTACGTATAACCGCCATACAATTTGTTAGTAAAGGCAGGGATTCAACGGCCCGCTCAGAATTTGCTGATTTTCTACAGCACTGCTTGGAACTTAAGACTGCTATGGCTATGCACATAATAGGAAAACATAATTTTGAATGTAAATGTGAAAGTGAATTAAAATGTATTGAGTGTGATGCGTAATCTTATAAATATTGTTTAAAAGCTTGCTGAAGAGTATATAGAAAGACAAAAACAACTCGTATAGGAATGAATACTAACAACCAAGTCAGTATAATTAAAATTTACTAATATCGTGTGATTTATTGCTTATATAATATAATGTAAAATAAGAAATCGAAAATAATGTTCACATCCAAATAAGCTCTGAAAGGAGTGAATTGATTAAAAAATGTCAAATATGACCTCGAAAATGAAACAATAAAATCTACAATATTTTTTTGAATAATCATATATGAGACCCTGAGAGGTGAAGTGAATCAAATGGTATGGAAAGAATGAGTTAGTTGCGTTAAAATATTCTACATATCTTAAAGTGACATCAGTATATACATACTGCAATAGTGTTATCTCCCTAAAATAAAAACATGCAATCCACCAAAACACCAAATAAAAACGAGATTGGACTTAAAATTCCAATAGAAAAGTTTAACTATTTACGGCTTGGCTCACTTCACTTCTCGGTAGCTCATATTATACATAGATGTAATTACACTATCAACATAAAAAAATACCCCGAATGCTGTCGAGAATCTAAATACAAGACTTAGAACCCTAATGCTAAATTGTAACTTTATGATATATAAATTAATAATATGAACTTTTCTGATATATTATATGTACATATATTATAGCAAGTTTATTTATACAAATATTTATTTAAATCACTTAAAATCAGACATATATCTGTGAGAAATTCTTGATGAATATACTTTGTATAGAATTATAATAATTAGTAAAAAAGAAAGTTTGAATCGTTCAAATTTTTGCCATTTGGCATCTTCAGGCGTTCAAGTGCACTGATGAACTTGAACTGACGCTTGGTAAACGAATTTTTCGTGTTTATATAATACTAGCTGGCCCGACGAACTTCGTACCGCCTCAGGATCAATAAATGTTGTGTTAATTTATTGCATGAATTAAATTCAGTTTGAATGAATACTCAAAATGAATTAAGTTCAATAAATGGGCAAAATTCAAAATGAAAAGTATTTAAATTACATTGAACTGATGTAATTCACGTGGCACAGTCGATAGATTTAAAGGAATGCAGTAGATCAACGATTTGATTTTGAATTGTGAAGTTTAAATGATCCACATCTTTGTTTTTAGCCGCAAGAATTGCTCGTTCAATCAACCAATTGTGATTTTTGTGATTAGATGTTTGGGAACATTTTGTTGATGAAGCCGTCTTTCGTTGAGACGAAATTGCAAAAATTCGGCGGAATCGAAATCAATCCGTTCGATTCGTCAACAGGAACACGGCCGTTACCGACGATAGTCAGCAATTGCTTGGAGAAATCTTCGGCAGATGGATCATTTAGAAATGTAACTCGCATGTTTGTCGTCAGCAGAGGCAAGCGTTTATTTCATCGGCAACGGTCAATCTTGGAATGACTGGTAGTGTTTGGCAGAAATCGCCAGATAGTATTTAGAATCATTGCGCCTGCAAAACATCTTGAGTCACTGCGCAGATCTTTCATAGTTCGGTTGAGTGCTTCCAATGCGCGTTTGTGTGCCATTGTGCATTCATCCCAGTTGATGATTTTACTAGCTTCCAAAACTTCGGCCATTGCTGAGTGTTTCGCAATATTACATGTCGGTTTTTCAGTCGTTTGGAGGTTTAACGGAAATTTCAACGCTGATTGAGCCGTTCGGCATGCTTTTATCAACGTAGCCGCTATTCCAGAAGAAGAAACTGCTACAACAATTTCGGATCTCGCACGAACAGTAGCCATAATCAATGACATGAGGAATATCTCCCCAGTTCCACCGGGCGCGTCAAGGCAAAATAAGCCACCATTTCCATCATAAATTGCATTCATTAACGTATCGTACACTTCCCTCTATTGTGGGTTCAACAGTGGTAAATTCGTTTGAACTGATTGGTTCAATGCATCTCGAAAATATTCACGTTCACGTTCCAATTTTCGATTGAAAGCGTCGTTCATTCCACGATCTGGCGTTGGCATTCCTAACTTGACTAACAAACTGCCGCACATGAGGTAACACATGTCTTCGATCTAAAGCAAAGCCTGGTTATGTATCTCTTCATTCATCTCGAGATCGGGATTCCCTGAACTGACACGAATTTGATGTAAAATGTCTTCTGACATGTCATCCTTGTACCTTGTTTCACAGTTCACATGGATTCGATGGAAAGCATGTCAAAATAATGATAGAAAATTATGTGAGTATCTGATTTGGAGATTCAGAAAGAATTTCCAAGTCAGAAAACATAACCTCATTTCAATATTATCCGATTTTCTTTCGTTTTCATTTCATATCATCGATTTTTTTATTCTAATCCATACTCTAAATTTAAAATCATTTAAAAGTCGATCGTGTCAGTGCCATCTAGTGTCATCTATCTGAACCCAGCATAAAACAAAATGTTCATTATTTGAAAACTCTATGAGAATATTAATTTTCTTTATAATTTCTTTTCCGTGATATTTTTCCGATGTTTTAATGCTTATTCTGCTATTCTAGCCGGAGAGGAATTTAATAAATCAAAGATTATTGAAATCCGTGCAGCAATTCTCGAGATATACGTGGTGTAAATAACCCCGCTTTGTTTTATGTATATAGATTATTTTGTCAATTAAACACCAGTTTAGACGTGTCCGTGCATTTCAAGTTTTTGTATAATTCATAATTTGCATATGGCCCAAAATCATCAAAACACTTTTTTGCGCATGTGTGGGTTACGCCCTTCTTGCTTTCCATAGTCGATATAATTGTTGACAAAACATAAAAAAGAAATTGTACAATTTTCGTTGAACTTCATAAAAATAGTCAATTGAAACTTTCTTTGTTAATAATTTCGCATTCGACATTATATAAGAGAAAAACCGTTTAATTAAATATAGAATGCTTTTCCATCAAGTATTGACAGTGGACACAGGAATTACGTACGTAGCAGTATGCATTTAAAAATAACCATAAAGTAATGGCTTACTAACGTTATGTAATATAATTCACAATGTACTTTTGCTGTCAAATATCACGAAATATTTTTTTGACGTTCTATATATAAATAGTATAGTATTAATTGAAGTGAAAAGAGTACAGTTTCTAATTCCAAATAAAACTAATCTAAGAACATTGAATAAATAACAAACAAACAATCACACCTAATGCACGAAACACATTTAAATGTAATGTCAATATTTAGACCAGAGATTTGACAGATATGAAATCGAAACAATCGAACACAATCGAACATCAAATTTGAATTGTCAATTCGATACAAACGTTCGTGCAAACATCGTAATATTGTTGTCAAAAAATGTATCATACCTAATTATAAACATAACCTCATTTCAATAGTATTCGATTTTCTTTCGTTTTCATTTCATATCATCGATTATACTCTAAATTCAAAATTATTTAAAAGTCTATCGTATAAATACAGCGCCATCTAGTGTCATCTACCTGAACCGAGCATAAAACAACATGTCATTATTTGACCTATTCCTCATTTGAAAATTTTATTCTGTATGAAGATATTTATTTTCTTTATAATTTATTTTCCGTGATATTTTTCCGATGTTTTAATGCTTATTCTGCTATTCTAGGCAAAAAGGAATTTTATAAAGCAAAGATCATTGAAATCCTTGGAGTAATTCTCGAGATATACGTGGTGTAAATAACCCCACTTTGTTTTATATATATAGATAAGAAATAAATGTATCATTGAGTTTAAAGTCATGGCTGGCGAAAAAGATTATCCCATGGGAATGCCCAAAGATTTGAATGATGAGTAGTTTTCAGAATTATGTTTATTTTTGTTTGTCGGAAAAGGTTTTATGATTATATTTATATAAGGTGTAAAAGCGGAGAGCCAGGCATGTGCAGCTGATCACTTAAAATCGGAAGACTGATCAATTGCACTCTGTTTATTTCTAAAATTTCCTGGAAAAAGAGCTTATGAGCGTCCGTATTTGGGTGCAATATTTTTATCCCTTGTTCCTGATTGAGCACGTGCCTTTCTGAAATTAAGTGATTAGCAAAAGTAGACGTGTCCATTTCTATCTTTGAAACATGTGCCACATTTTGTGAGACAACACGTGGAATAACAAGGTAATCTAATTTTAATTAATGTGTCAGTTTATTTAATATTTTTTTTCAAAGCACAAATATTTGAATCATCTCAACGTTTGCGCTTATTTCACAGTTGACGAATGAAGAGACGCTGAATATTTGAAAGAGATGGTGAAATATTATATCTATTATATATCTGAGAGTATTGAAATTTTGTCAGATTTCTGACACTTAACCTATTGAATTCGTATTTGATATATTTTTGCGAAGAATATTCAAAAGAAAAGTTTCAAAGGCTACGCACAAACAAGAACACAATGATCTGAATTTATGAAAGGGATTAAATGTAATACTTGAAAACATCTTGATGAAGATTACGATTTGTATACATACTTATCAATGCAAATCGTATTAATTTTAACAAAAAATTCTAATCCCATTTGAGAGTTGTAAAATATTACATATAATATTTTGGTTAACGTTGTTTTATATAGTTTAAGATTTAGACTGAAGGTGCTGGGTGAAATTTCCTGTTGAATTATATCAGCTTAAAATCATCCTTACAAATCATCAATACCTGAAGCGAAACTCATGAAAAAAACTGGGAGAATGTACACAATGAGTGTAGGTCCGTGATTTCGACTTTTTTTTCTTTTTCCAATTTTCATTAGTATGATGACGTCTAGAATGATGGTAAAAAATAAATACTGCAGGGCTGTCGATATATGTCCCGGATTCTTCTTCATCTTCTCCGAAATATATTTGTTTGCATACTTGAAACATTTGAATTATTCTAAAAAATATGAAATATTAATACTGCAGGGCTGTCGATATTGGATATAGCAGCTCAGCAGGGCAGCTCAATTATGATTTTTATGAATATATATTTCATTATATCCACTAGTTGCATATTTTTTTTTTGCAGTCCCGGTGTATTAGTTCTTTTAGAGAATTGGGTCTATTCAGAAAATTAATTACGTTTAGATTTTCTAGCTTATTCAATAAATGGGTTTGCAATTTATTTTTCAAGCCAGTAAATTTTCTGACTAAAAATGCAACAAAAATCCCCCCGTTGAGGGCAACGTGCTTGCGGTTAGTTATTATTATATCTTCTAATTTTATTGTTAATGCTTTTTATTTGACTATTTACCAAACTCATTTGCAACAAAAAAAAAATCTGTCCAAAGGCATAGATATCTTCAATTCTCTCCCACAGATACAATCTCAAAAACGGAGTGTAGCAAGAGCAATTCGTTAACCACTAGTCCTGTTATTGTCCTATCATTTTATCATTACTTTATTTAGAAAAAAAAATGAGCAGTTATAAGCAGTTTTCGTAGAACTAAGCATGTTTATTTTATACAAGTTTTTCATTACATTTTTGTAATTATGGTAATTTATTTGTTTTGGTGTAAAATTAATAAAATCCATTCAATGGAAAATGTTAAAAAGGAATTCAACAGACGAAATCATGAGATCATTGATATTAAAACAGCTAAAAATCCATAGCAGTATGCGAAAATAATTTGGTATTTAAAATAAAAAAAAAATAATAATTTATAATTCTACGTAAAAAATATTAATTATTCATTTTTGACGGAAAAATTGTACATTTTAAATGAATATATTATTTGTTCATAGAAGATGTCTATACTACATATTTTTTATAGTGTAATTTAAATACTACTCTTAGTATTTTGTAAATTATGAGATTTTCATTTTGTGTAAAATTTTAATCGTTTGTTATTAAACAACGCAGAATAATTTTCATCGTTTTGAGAACATGAAAACGATGTTAACATTATGAAGAATTCGTCGGCCGTTGAAAAGGAGCAGATCATATCGACTGTGGAAAGGAAAAAGGACGTAACCCACACATACCAAATTTTACAGGAGGCACAAAAAACGTGTTATGATGATTTTAGGTCATACGCAAATTATGAAATATCAAAAACTAGATGTGCACGAAAAGTTGTAAACTGGTGTTTAATTGACATAATCTAATATTGATTTAATAAATTGTTTAAGAATAACCCTTTTTAAGTCTTTTTTCCTGTTTGTAATTTTAACAGGTCGAACTGTTTTCAAACTTAAAAGATAAATTAAGATACAAATTCGGCATTTGCAGCTTAAATCCTTTTGATAGAACGTGTATCATATTGTATACATTGTAAGCTGCTTTGAAAAAACTGTGCACTACGTCCTTCTTCCTTTCCACAGTCGATATCAAAACAGATTATTGAAACAATATTATATATTTTATTATTTATATGAATATTCAGCAGTGGCGGATTATCCCATAAACGCAAGAGGCGCACGCTTAGGGCCTCCAAATATTGGGGACCTCAAAGATAGCATACATTATATGAAACCTTACATTTTAATTTCAGTTTTCAATATTCATTATTATTCTACGAAGAGGTTTGCAGCACTTTTATGTTATTCGAAAAGCAGGGCCTACAAAATTTATTGCGCCTGGGGCCTCGCTAGTCCTTAATCCGCCGCTGATATTCAGATATACTTAGTATTCATGTATTCATTTATTTACGCATGACAACACTTTATTTAATCTTCTTTCACGATGGTTCAGTACTAATTTCGTTATAAGATTTTCGGAACAGGCTCCTTATCTAGAATTAGTGAGTAGGTATTAACGATTTTTCTTAAATGTTCTCCAGGATTTCATCAAGTTTTATGATTGAAATCGGAAACACAGTTCTCCCTAAGGAAATGATGAAAACAAAATACTTTTAGACTCGACTATATTATGTCGTGCGATCACGACATACACACAAAATAGTTGGATAATATGTTACTCCGTACGGTTACTTAGTTAATCATACGTTAACATTATTAAGATGTAAACCTTAGTAGGGGTATGTTTTTTCCCCCGACAACTTTACGTGATTAAGTACACGTGATCTTATAAAATAAGGCTTCGTGACTTTATGATGTTTCACGACCACCAGTCTGACTTGTGCATAACCAATCATTATATTTAATTTTGACATTACATTATCTTACTTTGAAAAGATTCTATTTGCACTTTACCATGTTTTGAGATACAAACGTTTGAATATTTGACTGATCATACGAATGTTGTTTATTAATCGATTATAAAAAGTCCTATTGTTTCTTTGAAGCTTGTAAAATTACTGTATGAAAGAAAGTGTGTAGATAGAACTCTTGAATCCTGCTAACTTCTTTATTTAAAAATGCATGACTGAAATTAATATATATGTAGAACTCTAGAATCCTGCTAACTTCCTTATTTAAAAATTTATGACTGTGGCAAAGACAACATTTTCCAACCAAAAGGTCATTTTATGCCAAAATGTCAGTTAGAACCTTTTTAAAGTAAGGTAACGAGTTGTTAATTACCAATACCATTAGTAATATAAGTTTTTTTGACGTCCAATAATATTGGAATAAAAGTTTTGTATGTAATACAATGAATTTAACCAGGGCTTTTTTTACCCTGTAACGCGGCGGAACGGCGTTCCGGCACCTTTTTTCTCGAAATTGTAATAAATGTTTAATTTAATTTTTTCTATTTTAAAATATGTATATTTTGTTTTATTTTCTATGCATTCTATGAAAAGCTGTCATTAATTCTATCAAAATGATATTCGAATATATAATAAATAATATACCTTCTTAGAAAATGCTCGAAAAAAGTGCGTTCCGGCACCTTTTTTTTCAAAAAAAGCACTGAATTTAACTAATGGTGATGTCATTCTAAATTATATATACACCTATATGGATTCAGATATTTTATACATAGCTAGGCTACATAAAAACAACAAAAAGTGATGACAAATGTATCCTTTGATCACGATTACAAAGTCCTATTTTGCAAGGAAAACGTAACAAAATGTCGGAAATTCATACGTGTTTTGAATAAGGTTCGCGTTTATAGCCCACACAACACGGTCGTCTGTTCGTTTATCAACGCATCACGTAACGCTGAATCGCTTTTGAGGTTTAAGGATAGCAGTTGTATTATTTCCATAAGGCGCAATTCTCAGAATATTGGATATTTTTGACGGTCTAAGGAAAACTATTATTGGTAAGTGCATTGCTGGCTGCTATTTTTAGAACGTTATAATTTAAAAAAAGAAATAGGTTATTTTAAAATAAATTAATGTTACAAGTAACTAGAGATTCCAAATCCAATATTTGAATATATGTACATACAGTAGAATCCTTTTGTAATACTTCGCTTACTTAATTAAACCAACCGTTGTTTTGCGTTGTAGATGTTAAACCTCAATTTAGTTTTCGTACAATTTACTACGAAAATAAATCCGTTAAGTGCGACGCCCGATTAGTAAGACGTAATGTCGCCGGTCTCTAGACCATAGTTTCTCAACCTTTTTGGGCCCGTGCCCCCTTTTGAGTGTGATATTTTTCCGTGGCCCCCATACCTGTTTTCTAATATTAAAAGTATTATAAGGAATTTTGGGATTTCCCAAAACGAAAAGACGTGAACCTTTTTTTTTAGATCTTCCGAAATTTTTAAATCTAAAAACACATAAATTTACGGATTTCGAAAATTTTTCTTGTGGCCCCCTAAAACTATACTGTGGCTCCCCTAAAAAAATCAATAAACATTGTCAGCGGACGTAGTTTAAAAAATAGCTGTGTCGTGTTTTTTCATTGTATAAATGTACGATATAACAACCATTGTTTCTATTTTGTCTACCAGGATAGTATTGTGAAAGTTTGAATTACCAAAATAATAAAATAAAATATTATAGCTGAATTGATTGCTTTATTGCCTCAAAAATAGAAACATAATAATTATGATATAGTTTTTTTTTGGAATAGATGCGACGGTGAAAATTAATTATTTGCACGCGATACTCTACCGGCCCACCTCATGGGACCATTTTGGGACCGCGCCTGATGAGTTTCAATTCTATTACCCACTTAGTTGCATCATTGTTAGTTTATTTATGAAACCATTACCACACGATCAAGCCTGTTTTAAAACCATTGCTTTCTTCAACATAAAAATCTGTGGTAACTATTTTTTTCTGAAATGAATCGATGTTCATCAAAAATGAAACCCTCCATTCAAATATAATTCGAAATAATTGCAAATAAAAATATATCTCCAATGTTCCTTTTTAGGCATATTTAAAAAAAAGTTAGCAGTGAATTTAATGATATCTTTTTGCACCCAGCGTGTGCCTTCTGGCAGTTATTTGATATAACAATTTTGAATAATTCAAGTAATTTGTCAATTTATTTTAAAATACCCAATTGCGTTTATAAATGAAGAACATCGTATTTATAAAATATACGAAAGGAAATTATTTCCCAACTCTTTTACGATTAGATTTTAAGAACATATTAAGTATTACTGTGATCTAGTTTTTTATACAGCTAATTGTAAGTTTTATTTATATTTTAAGTCATCAGCGCGGAAATTTTAACGGATTTTAGTGTTTGTGTACCAACATAAAGAATATTATTTTTTCTCTATGACAGTATCCATTCCTTTTATTTTACTATGACTCCTATAGAGATATACGTGGATATACATGACTGTTAAATATAATGGCATCGTAGATTATCCATTTATACGTTTTAATTTATTTTGTTCTTATCTTGAAGTAGTAATAATAACTTTACCATCCTTGACCGAATCGATTTGACATTTGTATTTTCAGTGATAGTAATACTATTATCGCGCAAGCGCGTAATTTATGTCGCATTCGAATTTATGTTAGAAAATGTTAACCCAGTACTGCCGCATTCAGCTTTCATTTCTACAGCGGCACGTTAGACCCGGGTTTGCCGCCGTTTCAGTTGGACCAGTATTTTATCCGAAGGCAACTAAACACAACTGTCATTTCGCAACGATGTTCTCATCAGTAGAAAGGGGGACGCCTAATTCAATCGACTACAGAATATTCTTCAGTAAGTACTTATTGTGACATGTGAACATAACCTTTACCCTTCGAAAAAAGTGATCAGAATAAGGCACGCTATACGTGTTTGATTGTAGATTTTGATCACATATGGAATTTGAATAAATTGATCTTTAAGCTTTATATTTATTTTTAAGTATATCTGGGTGTCACTTTCTGTTTCTTTTATGTGTACGATTGTTTTTAGAATATACCTGATTTATGTTAACCCAGGTTTATTTACTTATCTCGTCGATTGACATTCTTGATACTTGTCCACGAGTTATGTTATGACATACGCAACGAGAGAGAATAACACCTTTCACTTCCTTATTCCAGTTATTATTTAACATTTATATTTAATGACAATGAACTGTCAGAATTTTCACTTCCTATTTTTTTATTGACGATTTAATCTATGATTGCACAACTTGAAATACCCATTAAATATGCAGATTTATTAATTTATTTATTCTGAATATCTTGATGAAATGATTTTATCGAATTTGAATGAAAACTTGTTCCAGAGGATGCCAATGGCCCCATATCACCACTTCATGACATTCCACTGTTCGCTGATGCTGCCAATAATGTCGTCAACATGGTTGTCGAAGTTCCTAGATGGACCAATGCCAAAATGGAGGTTAGTTTTAAATCATTTTTGTTTAGTTAAATAAATAATATCCATGATACTCTGATAGGATTCTAGACATATTCAAAATACGATTAATAAATTTCTTATCTTGTTCATTTAAACGTTTTCCTAAATGTATTATTCTACCAGAATGTGTAATTTTTTAGGGAACTTACTCGTAAAGTTATGTCACTATATGTATGATGCTCATTACCTTATGACATCATTGGCATTATAATAAATCTAGACAAAATTAATCTGTCCAACTAACAAAATGTTTGGTAAATATACTTTAAATCATGCTACTCTTTGTCTCCCTAAAAGTTTCCTAAATCCCGCAAAAAACAATGCAATTCACTGGAAAGCTTAATTGTGGATATCAAAATATCAAAAAACCTAACATTGGAATCAAGTAAACTGATAATTCATGCAAATTTCGAAAATATGTCCTCCATATTTCAAACTTACTTTATGGTTTCTTCTGAGAAGTTCCATTTGGCATGTTATGTGAACTTTTTCATAGTGATATTAGATTCGCATTTCGCGTAAATTATTGGTTTCCCTGATTCTCATGTATGATAATTAGACATTTTCTTATTTGTAATTAAATTTTCAACAGAACTGCATTGTTATTAGTGGCATTTAGTTCATTTCCAGGTAGAAAAAGAGAAGCATGTTGTACAGCATATTTACCAAACGTTTTTTTTTTACTTGAAATACAGTTGATTAAAACTGAAGCTTACTGAGCGAACCTTCATTTTGAACACTTTCCAAAGATTTTAATCCTCAGCAGTTACTGCAGCAGCGCTGTGGAGTTAACAATTATTGATGAGGATTTTCTCACAATTTCAGTATCCTGTAACTTAGATCATTCTTTCTTATTATAGTGATATTTATCTTGTATTAATAACACATAATATTGCAAAAAAATTACCAAAGACTGTTAATAATTTAAGATTTCGACTGAAGGTGCTTGGTGGAATTTCAATATTAAATTTGAATCGTTCAAACTATGTACATTCTCACAGATTTTGTCACTAACGATCCGGGTTTCGCCTTTTGGCATCTTCAGGCAAAACCTGGGTCATTAGTGACAAAATCTGTGAGAATGTACATAGTTTGAACGATTCAAATTTACTGATAATAATATTTTTACATTGTACAATGTTAAACAATATTGCAAAATTATTTATTTATCAATGACAATTAAACATTATTTATTATTTTATGGATATTCTTATCTTCAGTAGTAAAGATAATATAATTCTGTATTTTATGTATTTATTTATAAGCAAAATGATGTCTCCAATTTATATATCAAGGTCCACTTTTTATAAATGCAGAATTACACTTCCTTATAAATATTTACGGCTATATTATATTGTATTAATTTCTGCTCGACTGACTAAGCATAGTTTTTTTATGTTTAATGATTACTATTGTACAAGGTTCTCTTTAAAAACTTGTCAATAATTTTTTGTCATTAAACTACAATATGACATTGTGTACCTTATTTAATCTGTCAGTGTTTGTAACAATAATTATTCTTAACATCTGTATCACGACTTAAGATGTAATCCTGGTCCTCCTGAAATTATACAGAATTATCGGTTTCGACACAAAACGACTAAACCTATCCATAAATTATGCTGGTAGAATTTTATGACTGTTTATATGTAAGGGATCTTCACACTTGAATTTTGGAACTATACCTGTGGGAATACATCTTATTTGAAACAATGCACAATGTCGAAAAAACGTTGCTTAGTCAAAACAATTTCACAACATTGATTCATCTATTGAGATGATAAATGGGAATTCATATATTATACTAAAAAACAGATATGAGTTTAAAGTGATTTATTATAAAAGGTATAAATATATACAACAAATTAAAGACAAACTTACAAAAATAAGTTGCTTTCAGATGGCCAAATTTATAAAGTGAAACTAAGAAATCGTAAAACTACTCTCGCATCAAAACGTATAAGTGAAGATAGAAGAGACCTTAAGGGTTTTGCAATGAATTGCTGTAGTTTCGCTGCCAAGCTCTTCAAGCTTGGCTGAATAAAAGAAGGGACATACTTATGCGGTGTGATGCAGGATGCTGATCACATCCCTGAGTTTGTCCTTTCATGTCTTCTGAATGGGAACAATTAATCAAGTCAGTCCGATCAGCTGTTGGGCTCATAGGTCACGCTGAATTGGTAGCTAAAAGACTAAACTTCTTAGCTATTTAAATTTTCAGTGTCCTATAAAGAGAGAGAGTAAAGATTCACTTTCAATACCTCCGGAGATTTAATATGGAAATTTTTTCAAAGTTGAGTGCAAGCCACCTATTCGTGGTAAATTACTCCTGAGATATTCCAAGCATAAAACTGAAAAATGTTTCACGCTGGTAGTGGCGGTAACGAACATAGTTCTGCCACGAAAATTATCAAATCTTATAAATTCATATTTGCAATAAAAATCAAGCAATGTAACCAGTAGTTGTTTGATAATTGGGCTTAATTTATAATAATTATTAAATTAATGAACGGGCTTATTAGATTAGAGTTTATTCTTGTCATTCGAAATGCACAGGATGTGTTATCGTATAGGTGCACATTGATAATATTATTTTTATGTGTGGGTCAGAAATCATTGCTTTATCTAGTTCCTATTGTAGATAACTGATAATTTATTTTAGTATCTTATTAGATGTTTAGACTTGTTATAACCTTGACATTCCAATATGAGCAAATAATGCGTGATTAAAGTCTCTTAATCCTAGAGGGATAATTAATATGTTCAACTGTGTGTCATAAATGGAAAGATAGCTAACAGCAATTCTTTATTCCTCTAGAAATATTTAAAGGGGCTTATTCTGCTTAAATTTAAGGTTTTGTGATTAACTTTGATTGGACCGCGCAGCGCTAGATTGAAATATCAAAAGAAAACTAAACCATCCATATTTCATTCCTGCTTAGTTTTTTTTCATTCTAAATCATTCTTTTGTTCGAACAGTGTAATGCGGAGCATATTGTTCGGTGTCAAGTCAAAAACTGTTTTGAGTTATGAATGCAGATAGATTGATTTGAACACGCTGTATCATCTGAAAAAACATCTTCAGTCAAACATTATTTGTATTTTCACATAATTTAAACATTGTATTTACACATAATTTAAACATTGTATTTATCAAGTCAATTCTGATTAAAGTTATTATCGGAAAAAAAACCATAAATAACTAAATCTAAAAACAATAATCTGCAGACCCCCGAATATTTTTTATTTCACATGTTCATATTTTATCACAAAGAATGCTGAAAGAATGAAAATTTTCGCAGTCCTCCGCGAAAAACCTGCGGACCCCAGGTTGGGAAGCACTGACCTAGTGAACCTTATTTTTCTATGAGAACTGCTTGTCATTTAGTTACTCAATAAGGATAGTAGGATGGGGCTAGAGCAGAACTATTGGTTAGCTGATCACTCTCAACTTTTTAGGATCGCACTATTGAAAGGAAATTTGACACATTATGGTCATCCATGCATTCTAATGCGAATCCGTGAATCAATTTATGAATCTGTCTTGAAGATAATTACGTTGATCATTCGGGTGAAGACCTTTGAAAAGAGTCTATATTCCCCACATTGGTAGCGAAGATAAGATGTTTGGTCAACTCTCATCGCTCTAGGTTTGATTGTAAAGTTAACCTAGATTATCATTTTGTTCTACAAGAACTTTCCCTAAAATATTTTACCTTAATGATTACAGATCTGCCTTAATGAAAAATTGAACCCCATCAAGCAAGATATCAAAAAAGGGCAGCTCCGGTTTGTTGCCAACTGCTTCCCGCATCACGGATACATCTGGAACTACGGAGCGCTTCCGCAAACGTGGGAAAATCCCCAGCACATCGACGTCAACACCAAGTGCAAGGGAGACAATGATCCAATCGACGTTCTCGAAATTGGGTATGGTCCTACGTACAATTGTATTCAATTTATTTGTTATCAGCGATCTCTGAATTAATTTATTAAATAAATCAGATAGCGTGTTTTATCAAAATTTATTATTAACCGACGGTTATCTCTTGTTATGACTGTAATATTTTATTTAATTATGCAAACAAATATTAAAAAACAAAATCATTGTATTGATGATTTTGATTCCATATATAGACATCGGTTTGTACATTGTTCATAGCTTTATCTATCCTCATTTTTAATAATCAGTAAGCAAATCTATTGTATTTTTCATTAGTTGGCAATGCTCATGAAGAATGAAACTGATCATAAGATAAAATTGTGGAATCAGTACAAAACATAATTGTGTTTGATTTGGTTGCTTTGTACTTCACAAAGTACAGGCGCCCCCGAGTTTTGTACCCAATCGTTTTCTGAAAACATGTATGAGGGTTGGACATATAATAGAAGATTTTTATTTTCTTAAAAGTGTTTATTACAATATATTATTTATTTTACAACGGAGACGGGTATAATAAAATTTATGGCTGATGTTAGTACCATCAGGTGTACGTCAAAAAATATCAAGAGCTAGCTAGTTGAATATCAATTTTCCCTCATACTTGAAATTTCCATTGGGATCAATTATTATTGACCATCAAGTCTCAACAATGCGTTCATTATCATTTTTTCCATTTTGAATTCTCTTCAATTAGTTTCTGTTTTAAAAACGTTTTTAAGTGAGAGGCAATTAATCCATTTACTCGTCCACTGTTGATATTTAAGGATAATTCACCAGATTTACTGATTAAAATGAGATTTCAGGAATCTTCATATATACAAATTCATCCAACAGGCTTTCATTGTTGACTTTTTTTTCAGTAAATAAAAAGCAACGTGTTTTCACTGGTAATATGTTATATTGCTTATAGCTGTGTAGCACCATGTCATCATCAGAATTAAAATCACTGCTGGCATGTTGCCGATATTACACAACTATTATTTTTTTGAACCTAATTATAATTGATTACAACAGATTTTGCTCCACCTCTCTTTTTCCAAGAGATTAAACATAGAAAGAAAGTACTAGAACAGATCTAATGGTTAGCTATCGCCCCCGCTATGCGTTGTTTTTTTTATGATGTGTTGATAATTTACGTAGCAGCAAATTCCCTCTGGTGGCCTTAGAATCATTACCAAATGTATCATGTTTATCAAAAAATAAAATAATAGTAACCCCAAGAGTAGTTCACTATAATACAATTAATTGAAAATAAGAGCAGAATGAATAAAAAAATATAAAACATCTAGTAGAAAAAATAATAGTAATACTCAATAAAATTCATCATTTAATATAACACATACATCCATGTCTGTCGGCACAAATTTTTATATAAAATAAATCAATAAAAAATATATTTATTAAAAAATCTTGATTGTCATTCAGACAACTTGGACACAGTCCTGGCGTTTCATACTTTATAATTTTTGTAATGATAATAAAGAAACAAATTCTAACTTTTGTAATATGTAAGAAAGTATGAACGCATACCTATTATTCAGTGGTAACTTTCTTATTATAAATTATATTTTATAATTTTTTTCAGATATCGGGTAGCTAAGCGTGGAGAGGTCATGCAAGTTAAGATTCTTGGAACCGTAGCTTTAATTGATGAAGGTAGGAAACATGCTACAACTCTTTATTTGCTATCATAGCTAACAGTTGACTTTTGTCTTATAATCAATGTATTTACCGTGCGAACAAACGACACTTGCCTTTGTGTCGTAAAATAAGTAATCAATAACCTTTGAGTAAATATCTCCACATTGCGTCAGACATTGTCTTTATTTCTGTCAATTTTAAAGTCGTACAATGTTGGATGTTTATGCACTGTATATTGTATAATTTTACATTGAACCACCCATTGTATGTTTATATATAATTAGTGCCTTTTTTTATCATATACTGCGGTGGACCGGTGTTCCGGCACCTTTTTTCTTGGCATTTTTAATGTTTCAATTCAACATTCGATTTTTTATTATTTTACTTTTAACTTGCCATAGCACCGCACCCTTTGACACTTTTCAATCCTTTAAAATACGTTGATCGGTGGTCACTCAGAGGAAGACTAGACTTCCGTGGCGGATCTCACATATTCGAGTCCCCTTACGAACAGTGTTTTCTTCAATCGATTTCTGTTCGAAGGCATAGATGTCTGTGATATCTAAAAGATTTCCTCCCACCCTTCCAATTCTAAAATAAATGGGGCTAAGCGAAAACGGTTAATTGACCACTCATCCTGTTCTAGCTCTGTTCTTCTATCCTCACTCTCTTCGAAAAAAGAGAAAGATTGAGCAACTGAGTAACAAACAGTTCTCGTAAAAAAATCTTATGCTGAAATACTTTTATTAGGAAGCCATATATTGCACGTAAAATACACATATTTTTTCTCTCAATTTTTACAAATTGTGATTATATTGCTTTTTGTAACTAGACGCCTCATATATCCATTATATTTCAATAAACTGTCAATAGAAGTCCATACCATATTGTGCAAACATTAGAAACAATATCTGTATTATCAATATATTGAAACTCCTAATTGGTAATCATGACCTTATTAACCCTTTGAACTCATATGTCGAGGTAACATCGACATTGGTTTTTTACCGGCAACTCCCGCGTCGAGGCTAGATCGACATTTTTTACGCTCGCCGTTATTCCGGCGAATTGTTGGCGGTGGGTCGCCGCAGGAACCGGTTTGAGAGAGGAAACATACATTTCTCATTTTATGACTAATGCAATTTATTTGCAACTCAGAATTACGTAATAAAACACTTGCCAAGGGTCACATGTTTGGTGGGTGCAGGTATAAAACACCGCTGAATACAATAGTTTGCGTTTCGCATTGTTCCGGTCAACATTGCGTGTGTTTTATCAATTTTTAAGAAACTTATATGGTACTGGCCATTTTATATATAATAATCCCAACAAGCATAAAGACTGCACGGTATGTTCTAACCGTAAAATTCCCGGAGGAAGGCATGAAACCACTTACTTTTGTGATACGTGCGAAAGAAAACCTGGCCTTCACCCGGGAGATTGTTTCAAAAAATACCATACTTTATCAAAATTTAAAGATTAATTTGTAGCCTAAATATATAATAAACATAAACAAATTCTTAAAACCATTTTTTATTTAATTATTATATGTATATTTTTAGCTATAACACATTTAATAAAAAAAATCGCTAAAAAAGCTTGGAGTTGCTGGAACACTTTTGAAAAAAATTAATGAGTTCAAAGGGTTAATGATTGATCTTTGGACCCTTTTAAGCCTTATGATGTGTTAACTTGCATCTTGTGAATTTGCCATCAGTCCACGTATTTCAGTGCCAATTAAAATTTCTATTTCTAGACAATCAGCCTCTATATAGCCTCAACGCTTGCTTCAAACATGAAAGTATTTATGTGACAATCAAAAATAATAACCTATACTCTCGTGGATAATCTGCACCATATTATATATAATTGTCATTTTGATGACTGGAAAAATTCCAAACAAAGTTTGACAGCTTTGTTACTTACCAACTTCTGCCAGAAAGTTGACGATTTCTTCTTCTTTCTCTTATTGATTTATCTTCAACGTATGGCTCTCTTCACATATTTACAGGAGAGACAGACTGGAAGCTTATTGCTATCGATATCAACGATCCGCTCGCAAATCAAATGTCTGACGTCGGTGACGTTGAAAAGTTCTTCCCCGGCCTGCTGAAAGCGACTATCGAATGGTTCAAGATTTACAAAATACCCGACGGCAAACCCGAGAACCAATTCGCCTTCAACGGAGAAGCTAAGAACGCCGCCTTCGCAAATAATGTAATTGCTGAGGTAAGAAATATACATCGATTTGATCGGATCCACTGCAGATTCTATTCTTTGATTAATCAATCTAGTTATTTGTGTGAAAATATACAACATATCCTAAGAATCTATAATTTAAGAATGCTTCCTTTACGAATATTAATGCACAAAAATAATACTTCCGATGTTTCATAAATAATTATCTCATCCTTTATTTTTAAATACCAGTAACAAGAATTTTATTGAAACAAATGAAATTACTTTAACTATACTCCTATGAATATCAGCATCCGAGTTTGAATACAAACTGTACAATAGAAAAATAACAAAATACAGATAAATATCTAAAATATATTATATAGACTTTGTGTCAAATTACCTCAATATGACGACGTCTATAAATTTTGAATCCACTGAAGCGTTACAAGAATATTTCACTCTGGTATCTAGAAATCTCCCAAGTTGCTGACATCAAGTCAAACTGCTGCATTTGTGAAATCCTGTTTGATTGTTCCGAAACAATGTTTGCGTTGTTATGACTACCGACTGAGATTATTTGTAAACAAATCAGTAAAATCAACAGTTGAGAGAAAGTGTTTGAAGTCTTTAATTTTAAGTAGATCCGTCATCGATATCATCTTAAATTATTACTTTATATTGTAAACTTTAATAAATTCATCACGATTTGTATCACGCAAACAGTGTTTTCGTGAGAAAAGTGTTTCTTTATATGATTCAGCCTTCAGTCATATGACAGTGATTTCCAGATCCAGTTCCCAGTTAGATTTTGATTAATCATAACAGTAAAGTAGTGCTTTTGGGCTGTTATGCGCTAATATGAGCAGCAGTACGAAACCGTGTCCTGCGATCATGTTACAGTGGTACCGAGCAACTAGTCTTTGGTTATTTATGTATTAGAAATACCTATAACATTTGTCCATGCTTAAATTATCTGAAACTAATCTTATTCGTAAATCCACAGGTCCACGCATATTGGAAATCTCTTGCCAAGAAAGAAGTAGAGGTCGACAACATATCTTGGTGAGTGAACTTGTATTATTTTGATGATTGACGCTTACAAATTTAAGCATCTCGGGAATAAGGTTCTTAACACATCGTTATATAATCACTTGATTTACCTTTTTTGTTAGTGAGAGGGATTATTATATTTAAATATAAAAAGAAAGTACACCGATTGTTAGCCATTTGATAAATCAGATTCTCAAAGAGTGAATAGTGTAAACACCTTTTCTACAAATGATTATAGTTTTGTTTGTTTTTTTAAATAAAATTTTAATCTAAAACAAAATGTAGTATTGTTTTTGTTTCTATATTCATATTTAATGTACGTTTTGAAGTTATTGAGGATTTGGTTTTTGTTTGTCGCCCTCCGTGGTCTAGTTGGTAGGGGCTGTGGCTCTACCCATCAGGCAAGTATGATTTCGAGTCCCAGTAAGGACATTGTCAAATTTTGACATTTTCAATTTTGACATTTTTGATATTTAAATTTAAAAAAAAATACCCTTCACTATCAATGATATGTCGATATATGTTTCACTTATGGCATAATATATTGTGGTTGTCAACACTGTAAGGAGATTTGAATATCATTTTACAATTATTATATCAGCTGTTTTCAGATTGACTATTTGAAAATTTAGTATTTAACAAATTTGGTTGCTTGAAAATATATTTCAATCAATTCTTATGGATGCATATTTGATTCACAAATTCACCTAAAATGTTGTCATGTATGGATGCTATAATTAGACAGGCAAAAGGTTAATGATTCTATCAGTAAAATATTTTCCTGAATAGTTAATCATCAAATATGTAAATTGTAAAATTATAATTCCGTTGTTCTATGCCTGCTTTATTGTTTTGTTATTTTTTCAGCGTAAATGTAACAGTGAGCGATAGTCCTTTCAAGATATCCGCAGTGGAAGCAGAAGAAGTTCTCACAGCAAGTCCACAGCTAGGCGATAATCTTCCAGTCGAGCCTATAGGTATTACTTTGATTAATTATTGAACGCTTGATTATGTCATCTTTATATAAACTTGCCTCATTTTTACTCCAGTACAAAATAAGTCGGTATTCAAAATAATTCTTTCTCTAATACATTTCTTCAAATAGAAATTTGTTAAAAATCATCAATAACTGTCTATACGACGATAACCCCAAAATTGTGTAAATATAAATTTAAAGAAAATGCTCCATTTTATTTAATTAATAGTTTTTTTCTATATTTGCTTATAATATTTATTTATTTAATGTATTGTATCACCTCGAAACTGCCTCAAAAAGTTATCCACATGAAAGACTTTAATTTATATGAAATAAGACCTTCCCAAAATCCTAGAGAAGTTGTAGAAATTGAAAAAACAACAGTCGTATGATTTCATAGTCTTCAAAAATGATTAAATTGTCAGATGCGACATAAATATCCGATAATAGCAAGAATAACGCCCCTTCCTAATATCGACTCTGTTGTGGCTCATTTTCAAAGCTGCGTCAGGTAGATAAAGATTTCAAAATATTAACAATAACATCAGGAATTAGAACTGTGGCTTGAAAAATAAAATAAGTAAAATGTTATTTACTAAACCATTTTGGTCTTTGCAGTGAATTGGTATCAGAACATTGTTTTTCATTTCCATACTCATTCATATATGTGCAATTTATTCTGTACGTAAAAAGTTAACATATAATAATTTCTTACACATACCCTTCGTACAAAAAAACTCTTCATAAAACCTTATTGTTAATAATTGCTCTGAAATTTCTTTGCTTGCAGTTGATAAGTGGCATTTTGCAATACACACTAATCAGAAGACAAAATTATGAAATTCAAATGTATGTTATAAATGGTTTATCGGTTGCACGATCTGTGGGTCAACGGATGCATATGGTTGGTGTTAATGTTCACTCGCATAAATTTGCCTAATACTTAAAAGTGTTTCATGTTTCACTTTGTCTTGTATAATTACACTTATTTCAATACTAACTAACTCCTATGATAAATATGATATTACAAATAGACGATAATATCTCTGCAGCTCACCATTTTTTTTCCAACTTTCTTCACTCACATGTGGAAGTTTTTCAGTTACTCGACCTCTCAATTCTTATTACATTATTACATATTTATTGCATGTTTGTTCTATGATCTTGTCAAATTTAACTACGTATAATTGTCACCCAAATCTATAACCGTGATCACGAATCTAATGGTCATCTAAGAGTAACCTCTTTTCATTCAAACAAACCAGAAAAAGATGGCTACAAATTAAAGTTACCTTTGTTTATTATATATTATTAAAAATCGGATAACCTCTCACAGAGGTCTGAGAGGAATTAATTTTGGACAAAACCTTGGGCTTCGGAGTTTGTCATGTCTTTTCTATTCAAGGCTTATTATATGTGGCACATCTATAACATTTCATATGACCACGGCACCATATTGGTATATTAATTTGTCTGTCTAAATTTATTATTGATCTTGTTTTTCTTTTGTTTCAGTGGATAAGTGGCACTTTTTGAACCTGAAGTAGTAACTCTTTACACAAGTACACATTTCATATATCATTTTACTGAAACTTGTATTCCTTTTATAGATTTAAATATATTTAAAGCGATTATGTTAATTCTCACCTTTGGTTGTTATTTATTTTATTGAGCTTAAGGCACTTATTATTTTTTAAATAAAGTCTTATTTGTGAATAATAGCATTGTTTTCATTCAAAATTATTGAGATAGTGATTTACACACGGTGTAAGCAAACATCAAGAAAATCAAAATGGCGCACAAATCATAGACGTCCATTGTCTATTCTCTGTACTGATTAGCGCTTATTGTACTGTGAAGTATCGTTGGTATTGTATAACAGCTGACTAGTTTTCTTGTATTCTGGTTTCGTAAGCGTAGGGCTTTGTCTTCAAATCTTCCAAATCAATGGAAGTATTATAAACCTATTAAATGTAGGTGGTTTGTTAATCTGGTAATTGTTATGGTCAAATAAAGATTTTACTGCTAATTGAACTTAGACTACATTGATATCGCACTAAGAAAATGATTAAGATGACAAACAGTTCTGTGCTGAAGGTCGAAGCGAGATGGGGACGGCTGTTTTGTGAAGTGAGCATATTCAGTAGAAGTAGATAATGGGTTCCCGAACGAGTAATTAGATTCTTAAATTTCTTCATATAATTGGCTATTTGAGTGATAGTAGGATGAGTATTCCACAAAGCTTATTCATTGTTTTGACATCATTACAATTGAGCCCCTGTAGGTGAAGTGAGCCAAGTGGTAATTTAGGGAAAAAATAGTTGGATGTGCTATAATATTCCACATATCTAGTATCGTAAAGTAAAGTGACCTCATTGAATGTACACTGCAATAGAGTTGTCTCGCTAAAATTAAAATATGCAATTCATCAAAACACCATGTAAAGACGTTTTTGTACATATAAGTCCAATAGAAAAGTTTTACTATGTTACTACTTGGCTCACTTCACTTCTTGAGTGCTCAATTACCTTGTGACAGGTCAGATTGTGAATATCGAGCATGCAGTTGTGTGAAATTGAATATGAAGTTACCGTAATTATAATTTAGCCAGCTCTGAGAAAAAAGCTTACATATTTGTTATTTGTATCCACAGGCATGAACAAGATTATTTAATTAGAAAACCAGTGAAATTTTATAACTAATGTTTGCAATCGTTCTGTTTTTTTATGTTAAATATTACCTTATCCTTCCTTGTACCACCAGTTCAAAAAAATGTATTTTATTAGTTCAAATAAAGAATGATGAAGCAACAAGGCCAATTTATAAAAATGCTAATTGTGATATATGTATACCTGTAAACAGGCAGCAGTTTAGTAACAGCTAGCCATCAATTAAGACAATTAGTGAAGCTCAGTGTGACATAACATCTTCATCGTTCGATGTAAATTGATTTTAACGCTTTTGACATCGTTATTACCAAAGATTTAATCAGGTATGACTAAATTTATAATTATAATTTTTACAGACAGTTGAAAATTTTATGCAGCTCTAGAGATGGCAATCAAAAATTATGAATTGCGCCTTAAATAGACATTTAGCTGGGTATATTTTTTTAGTGACATATCAATCAATCATATGATTGAATCCTTTTCCTGGTACCTTGACTGCAAGCATATGTCAATTGCGACTTCATTATTTTCTATATCGCCACTGTTCTGGCAAGAAGTGGTAAGTAACAGATTGATAGTTCTGAGTAAACATCAAATGAAAATTTTTAGCTTTTATATTACATATTTTATGTTACATAGATAATTATTTTATCAAAATGTAGATGCGTTAATGCTGATCTGACACAAATAAGACTTAAAAATGAATAAACAGATACAACTGACTTCCTTTAAACCCGCATTGATAATAATTGCCTATGCAAATAAATGCTGTTTTCGGCAAACTGGTATAACCAAAGCACAAACTGAGATATTTCAGACAAAGAATAGATATGAAAAAATCTCTTTGTATACATCTCATTTTTAGGCAATCCACTAACCAGCCAAAATTTTTAAGAGAAGGCTTGACACTGAAATAACACTGTCCAGTGATGAAACGGTTCGAGCAGTGATTTCGAGTCATTTGTTAGAGCAGGGTCACCAGTCCGCTTTTAGAATGCCAGTGCGGGTTGGGTGGACTCGCCTTGCATCTTTACATTATGCTAATATCGATCATAATAAATGTTCTCTTATTTTAATCTGCTCATTTATTGAATGGTGATATTTACCCCTATCTTATTGAAATCATGGCTATATCTGTGACAGGAATAAAATCTATGAAATTTCCAATGTTGTCTCTTGAAGAAAAACTGAAGATTTAACAAAGAGGTCGTCGTCTCCAGATATACTTATAGCTCAATCATGACTTGCCTTAAAAAAAAACATCTGAGCTTTTTATTCGGATTGTTATCAAAAGAAGAAATGGCTTTGTCAAAACTATCAATAAAGAAGAATATGATAAGCAAACTATATAAATATAATGAAAAAGTAATTGACCAATTTTCAAATAAGATGGATTGATTTTAATAATTTAAAAGGGATATAAAGATCATGCTTGTCATGTGGTCCGAATCTTCAGTTGCCTAGCACAAAGACTATATTTTCTAGCGATCTTGATAAAATATGTTAATAATAATTCTATGTATCGGAAGAAAATAGTGAGATATATAATATTTTTTACAAAATTAATCAATTTTCTTTCTATTTGTATCACAAAAAGACCTGTTACTGACGCAATCTATGATTGTTTCAGTGTTGAACTGAAATGCATTAAGCATTTAATTATCTAGAACAGGGTTTCTCAGTTGAGGTCCACAGCATGTTCCATGGGGGCCACAGAGAAAATATTATTTTAGGGGAGCCGCAGCACAGTTTTGGGGGGCCACATGAACTCTAATTACAATGAAAAGAAATTGCATATTTCAACATTCAACATAGGTAAATAAGTTACAAAAAAGGTCTCACATTTGTGAATATCTGTGCAAACCGTCAATTTGCAACTTTTTTTGGAGAGCGAGCTAAAAAAAGAGGTTTCACATTTTTTCATTTTGGGAAATCCGTAATTTCAGAGGTTCTTAAAATCCACCAGCAATTAAAATAAAAAGGTCTCACATTTTACAATAATTGTACAATCTGTCAAATTCCCAACATTCAAATCGTCGAACTAAATAAAAAAATAAGTTTGAGTTGAAAATTATTATGGAATCTTTCAATTTCTAACGTTTTTCGTCAAGATCCCGAAATAATTGTGTCCTGAGCAGGGCTGTGGAGTATGAGTTGGAGTCGCGGAGTCGCGGTATTTTGACCGGAGTCGGAGTCGGAGTCGTGAAAAATGAGCGGCTCGAATTTTTTTGAAAAATATTTTTAATGAAGTGTATTCAAACAAAATAGTACAAAGTGTTGACATTTCATGCTTGGCTGACAACAGATGATCTGATGGTATACATATATATAATATAAGTTAAAATGAAAATTTTGAAAAATTTCCTCGGAGTCGGAGTCATTATTTTAAAACTGGAGTCGGAGTCGGAGTCGTCTTTTTTTACATGACTCCACAGCAATGTTCCCGCTAAGGTGTGCCTGCACACATTTTTTCATCCCCGCAAAAGGCCGCACACAGAAATATTGTAAAAATATATTTGTTTCACCAAATTTTTATATTTGCGCACATTTTTTATTTTGCTAAAAAATTACCGATCACAGAAGTTGATGGTCCGCACACACAAAAGAAAAATTAGAGAGAACGTTGCTCCACAGCCCTGTTCCTGAGTCTTAAAAAATCAATAACTATGGGGCCACGGAAAAATATGAGACTCAAAAGGGGACACGGGCTCAAAAAGGTTGAGAAGCTGTGATCTAGAATACTACTGAAGTTCAACTCGACAAAGTTAAGTTATTTCATTTTGGAATGCATAATAATTATTGATCCATAAAAAAATTGAGTCAAGCAATACGAAGCAAGAAAAAGTGTTGATCATTTTAAAATTCTAGCCATTTCAATTTATGAGTAGGTGGGTGATGAGACTGTAGATTGGAAGTGTGGGAGACCGATTGTTACAACTCGAATTAATTCGGAAAAAAAATGTAGGTATTTTTTTAAGACTACTTGTTATATAGAAGACATCTATGAATATAAATAAAATGGCAGGCAATAATTGTAAGTGGCGGCGTTTATTGGACCCCCTTATTTTTCACATGGCTTTGCAAAGAAATTGTATCGCCCAGTGTCAGGGCCGGCGCTAGACATTTGGCCGCCTCAAAAAGGATTGTATTTTACCGCCCTAGTTATAAAATTCCCTTCAGCGCTAGATATTTGGCCGCCTCGTTAAATTGAACGCTATAGGCAGTCGCCTTCACGTAGTACTAGCACTGTTCTGGGTTATTTAATTGTTTACGAGTATACTCCCTTTCAATATTAGAAAATAATATAAAAATGAATTTTAATTAATCTCTTTTATACATTCAATTTTATTAATATTTTATTTAAAAAATATATTTTGATTACAATTTATTCAGAAGATGAATTTTCAACTTGAGTGTTAAAAAATCCATATTCTTTATCCTAACAAACTCTTCCCCTTCTATTCTGCCTCTGACATCTAATGTGTATATTATGTATACTATTTACGTCAATAAATTAAAAACAGGTAGGTATGGTTGACAAATTCGAAGAAAAAAATGAACCGTTAGTATTTTCATAAAATTATTATAAAAAAAAACTAGTTAACTAGAGGTGATACACGTTCAATGCAAAGATACAGTAAAAAATAAAAAAAACATATATTAATAATAACAAGGCTATAAATTTGACGATGATTTGTCATTCAATCGATAAAATATATTACCTACATCAATGTGTTATAATGCAAATAGCTAGTAGCTTTGCAACGAATACCAGTGGTGTACAAAAATCTAGGAGAAGCGACAGTAAATAAATTAAAATATGTGCTATAAACATTGCTATGAAAATAAGCTCATAAAACGACTGACGATTATTGATTTTTCATCGTGGAAACTGCGTAGCATTAATTATTAAAATATCATATTATGCATACTTTGCCAATGAAAAGAAGGGGTTGAGAGTGTTTATATCTTCATAATGAAACATAATACATGTATTCTCGTTGACAGTTGCTCAATAGGTGTACTGTAGTGTTATTTAATTCTTGATTTATGATACCTAAGCTAGTTGTGAGTCGGCGCACTTTAGATGTGAATAATTTCATGAAATGAAAAAGAAAAAATGGTAAATTTAACAAAATAACATATTCTGCATAAACCTGTACGTTCTTTAAGAAATTATTTTATTTAAAATCTTGCTTCTCCACCAGCCGGATTACCCCATAAGCACACGAGACGCGCGTTTAGGCCCCTCAAAATAGCACACTTTTATAAAACACATGATATTTTAAATTCAGTTCTAGCAAATCGCAAAACAGGACTTTCAAATTAAATTGCAGCTGGGGCCTTCCAAGTGCTTAATCCGTCACTTTTTTCCACGCTAAAGTAACATATTGAAGTCGGTCAAATGCATTTCAACTAACCAAAGAACTCACGCAGTGTTCAAATTGATTATCATTCCACTTGATACTGTCAATTTTTACTAGGAATGTCTACCAATTATAGTAACCATACCTACTGACATTACAATGATAACATTGAAACGGATTTGACATAGGTAGCAGTGGCAGATTAAGTACAGGAGAGGCCCAAGGCGCAATAAAATTTGGAAACCCTGTTTTTTGGATAACATAAAAATGTAACATAAAAGTATATTGGTTATATAATATAAGTTTTTTTTGAGGGCCCTAAAATTCGGAGACCCCAAGCGCGCCTCATTTGTCTTTAGGGCTATCCGCCACTGGTATGTAGTATAACGTATCGAATGTGGAAAGGAAAAAGGACGTAATCCACAGTTTTTTCGAAACAGGTTTTTTCGATAATCACAATGTATCAAACTTGATACACGTTCCAATAAAAGGATGTAAGCTGCAAATGCCGAATTAGTATCTAAATTTAGCTTTTATGTTTGAAAATTGAAACCAGGAAAAAAGACTGAAAAAAAGATTTTTCCTAGACAATTTCTTTAATTAATATTGGATTATGTCATTTGAACACCAGCTTAGAAATCTCCGTCCACTTCTAGGTTGTATATATTTCATAATTTGTATATATGGCCCAAAATCATCAAAATAAGTTTTTTGTGCCTTCTGTAAAATTTGCTGTATGTGGGCTACGTCCTTTTTCCTTTCCACAGTCGATGTGTTAAAAAGTCAAATTTATTGTACAAAAATATTAGAATGAAAAAAAAAGGATTGTTTGTGAATAATTCTACAGTGATTTTCCGCACGCCTCTGCACAAATTAAGTCATAAAATACACCCTATTATAGAACCAATTTTCAATAAATAGAATGATACCAGGGAAAAGTATACCGCGCTCTTACCTTTCCGATGCGATGAGACGCAAAACTTGCCGCGGAGCTTTTATAAGCTTCCGTAAATGGTGAATACATACTCAAAATACTGTAACAGTCGTAAACATTTTATACCAAAAGTTACATTGTTTCTACCCCATATAGAAATTTCTCATCGATATGATCGGAAAATATTATCGATTTAACCGACGTATAACATTGTAACTAAAGAGTTTGACAAAATTTATACATGTAAGAAGTTAATACTATAAATAATTAACTTGTTTATTATACAACGAATTAAGTTATGAACGAACGTATTTTGTAAAATTGTATGTATTGGTTGTATTATTATTATGTACGGTACGTACTAAAGTCGTTGAAAATCTAGAAAATTTTCTACGCGTCTCTTAGTCTACGACGAAGGAAAATTCGCAATTCAATAATAAAGAACGTCAAAATAAAAAGCTCTGTCATTGAAATAAATATTCTGACCATCGATCGATAGTAGTTTTCAATTACATGTCTACGAATTTTCTTTGACGTATATGTATGAAAAGAAATAAATTGATATATTGTTGTATCTTGTAAGGGTAGTTTTTTGTTTAATGCAGTGAATCTTTCTGTCTGGAATTTGTTGTCAGAATTATGTTTCTATGCGGAAATGCGTTATTAAAACTCGCACCATTGACATAATTATTATAAAATAGTTCGGACGGGTAACCCATTCTTTTCTGGCATGACTAATCTCCCGTTTAGAGACATGCGCAAGAATCTTTCATCGATTGCAGCATACTTAGGAACCTCCTCCATACACATCCGCGCGTATACAGATTCATTCCTACCTACAACTCTCCACCTCCACAGACCGAACCTCCGTGTCGCTTTATGCATCCGTACAATACATAAACGTGAGGCCGCGGCGCCAGTCTCCTCTCGATCGCCCGTTTTATATACAAAAAAAAACATCCAGTTTCACGGACAAATTCGCGGCATAACGACTAGTTCCAGTCGGTGGTGAATTGTTATAATAAAATGAAGTTTCTTTGGACACTAGTTATAATAGGCCTGATAGCCGCTGCCGCTGTCGAAGCCAAGAAGAAACGAAAATTCGATGGCGATTTTGAGTTTGCTGATGAGGTATGTATAATATATTCTCGCTGCTTCCTGATGTAATCCTTTTTTGACAGACACCGCTCGTTTAATTCGAAATAACTCGCGTATTATTGATTGTAGCCGAGTCTTGCTACCCCTAGGAAACAGAAGAGGGTGTGATTTGATACTGTGTAGGAATAATAGGCGATCATGGACGTTTAGGAGGGTCATCGTTGAGCGTAGAAAATTGTTTTCGTTTGACCGAAGCCGTATATTTTGAGATTGTTCGTAATGCGAGTTCGTTTTCGTATTATTTTTTACCTGGGCTGGGCGCAGCATCGCCGCAGGCAATAAGAATGTGATTTATTTTGTATCTCTCTCGCTCGCCAGAAAACAAAACATTTTTTCACAGACGTTAAAAAATAAACATATTTTGATAACAATCTGACTATCGATTGTATTTATACGCCAAGAAAAGTATTCCATTGTAATTGATTGGGCAGTGGAAAAAATTGCGACATACCATTCGAGCGTTTGGGAATGTCAGATAGGTACCCACTACCCATAATTGAAATATTTTTTAATAACATTCTAAGAAAAATATCTAGGTGTACCTGAAATTTCTTAATCAATACACAATCGTTCTGTTCATTATTTATAATTTAATAAAGATATTATTAGGAATTCAGCTATAAATCAATATTTAATACAACTCATTGTTACCGGCTTAAAATAATACTGATTATTTTTTTAGCTTATTTAAATATAATAATTTGGTTTATGTATCCATTGATAGTTACTATGCAGAAGTCATTTAAAATTTTGTTAACATATAATGAGGGATGTCATTTAAGCTTTTTTTAAGGTGGGCAAAAGTTGGCAGCTTGGTATTTTTATTACGTTTATAATATGAGTAAGTCAGTGGAAAAAGGAATAACCCCTTAGCCCTCCCCTACATGTAACTATTAAGCTAAGTCTACTAAAAAGGTTTATTTCCTTAATAATTTAACGAAAAATTAAGCACTAGATGCACAGCAAAAATATGTTTGTTTTTCTATGAATCTCTTCCGTTAATTGATAGTACCCATTAGACCAAGTCTTAAATAATATCAATTTTTAGCTAGCAACGAAATTATTTTTTGATTGAATTTACATTTATGTGGTAGAAGTTGATTGTAATGATGAAAAATCAGGGCTGTGGAGTCGTGTAAAAAAAAGACGACTCCGAGAAATTTTTTCAATTATTTCATTTTAACATGTATTCCATCAGATCTTCTTTAGTCAGCCTAGCATGCAATGTCAACTCTTTGAACTATTTTGTTTGAATACATATCATTAAATTTGTTTTTCTCCACATCCCTGGAAAAATAGTCATTTCTGAAGCGGTATTACAATTCTGATGTAATTATCAACTTTAACAAAGGTTTTGCTATTAAAGAAAGTATTTGTCTTATTTTGAAATGTCCTATCTAATAATAAATAAATAATTCAGCACTTTCAGAGCGCTCATTTGAAACACCGCAGTTCAATTATTATCTAAAACTATTTATTAAAAAAAAACACGTTTTTTTACTAATTCCACATTGTTTGATCAGGACTGGTTTTTCTCATCGCTAACATTATCGCTATGAGTGAAACCGGTCCTGACCTTTAATAGATAATGTAAAATTAGTACTAATAAACAGTGGTGGATTACCATATTAGCGAATGAGTCGCGCGCTTGGGGCCTGCGAATTTTAGGGGCCTCAAAAATAGCTTATATTATAATAAATCAAATAATAATAGATGCATTAATGCTGATCTGACACAAATAAGAGTGTAAAATGAATAGACTGGGATAAATGGCTGCCTTTAAACCAGCATTAATAATTGCGAGTACAAATAAATGTATTTTTGTCAAACTGGTACAATCAGTGCACCAACGTAGTTATTCTAAACAAAGCATTGATATCAAAGAATCTCTTTGTATACTTAACTCAGTTTTGTTACTTGCCAACTTCTGCCAGAACGGTGATAATCGGGTCTATGGCGCAGTGATTAACGACGTTGGCTTCCGTGGCGAATCTTACGGGTTCAAGTCCCAGTACGATCAGCATTTTTCAATCATGTATGGCAAACCATGGGTTGATGAATTTATGATGTTTTAAAATTCCATCTCACCGTTTCGATCCTTAAATAAAGGGGCGTAACGAAATCGATTAGTTTACCACTAGTCAGTCTTCTTCCTAGTTCTCCTAGCTACTGCTTGAAGCTCACTGCATAGATATTATTTAATTTTAGTATTATGTATAAAAAAATATATTTTACTCCTCCATTTATGCGTCCTCCTGCAGTTTGCGCCTTAAGCGATTGCCTATTTCGCCTATATGGTGGCGCCGACCCTGCCACTAGTCCTGGCATGCTCTATCCTTATATTCCTACTACTGTTGACTGAATAACAAACAGTTCTTATAGAAAAACTTATGTTGATATACCACTATTAGGAGGACATATGATTAAAAAAAACAAGTGAAAAAATAATATTTGGCTTGTTCGCTGAGCGTAGTTTCGTAAAGCCTCTGCTACATCAACCTTATAAAATATTTATAACGAAAAGGGAAGGTATCGTTTCATCTCGAACATCGGTAATCCATTTTTAATTTATTCTAATGGAATGGCAGAATAATGTAAAAGATTGCGAATAATTGATGTGGTACATACAAAAATGTTATAAATACTTCTTTTATTTAACCTTGGCAAATAGGGGGTCGTGCCATGGCAAACGCGTTATATTTAGAACGACCGCCTACGTACGCTTATAAATACATTCATTAATACTAATCAATCAAAAGTAATTTATTATGATATATTATGCCTACTAATGAAAGCATGAGATTTAATGAATATTTTTTAAATAATGATCAGATTGATTGAATATCAATTCACGCCAGAGGCGTAGGTGCAATTTGCGGCGCCTTACAAACAAACATAGTTTGGAGATTCAACCATGCATTTTAAAAAATTATCGTCCTGTAATAAATTTAAAAAAAATCTAAAATAGTTTGTAAATTCAATTTAAAAAAAAATGAGAACACTAAACACAAACTTCCTCATGGAAGATCAAATTGAGTACTCCGCCTAAATTTAACAATACATTACATTGTCACACGTTTTATTTAGAGCTTGACTCTACCGATCGGGCGGGTCTGGGTTCAATTCCCGGATAGTTTATTGGAAAATTTAGATATTTTGAAATTTGAGATCGTGTTTGTGATGTCGATTCTGATCGAGTTTATCTCGTGTGATCGTTAAACTTCAAAATATTTAGCGCGTTGGCATTAGCTATAATGCCAAACATTATTTTAAATAAGAAAGAAATTATTTCTTTCTTATTACAATCTCATATATATCGTTGTTATCCACCTCCAGTCCCATGGTATTGACCAAAGATAGAAAGATACAATCTCGTTGACTGTAGACTCCACAGGTACTGTTTCAAACTCCTTAAAGTCACATTCGACAACGCTCTCTAGCCAAAGCTTCTTACAAGCAGAAGTGAGGGTCCTCTTGGTAACCCCTTCCCACGCTTTTACATTCATCTTGAGGCAAGCAACGATGTGAAAGTGATCTTTCCAAAACTCTGCGTCACTCGTTATGCGAAATATCGCTCGTAAGACAGCGTTTTATTCACAATCTGTTTTGCTCGTTATGGGAATTACTCGTTATAAGAGGTGCTCGTTATGAGAGGTTCCACTGTACTGACAGCAGCTTCGCGCCCCCAGCTTAAGAAGCTCTGCAGTTGTTCTTGTTGAGAAGTTGCTTCGCTTCTCTGAACATATTAATTTATTTTATGAATCAAAAATACATTATTCAGATTGTTTTTTTGTCTAGTTAATCCAAAAACAATTACCAACTACTTGGAAGCGGGGAAAAATAGGAAACTATCATTAAGCCTATTCACTCTATTAATGTCATTATTTTCATTGTATCACTTTGTCAAAGAATTCCCAAATTTTAATTATGTTTGTAATTACTTTCAATCCCCATTCTAAATTTATTAATCTGAGATGACTTTTTAATTATATGTTAGATGTGTTAAACATTTTAATTTTGTGCTATTTTAGAATCACTTTTAATGTAATTGATATTTTCTTTTCAATGCCAATTGTTGTTTATAACTGTTCATTTTTGTATAAATAGCATTGTTAAATTATATTTCTTATCAGTTGACGATGCTCGTAATGAGCGAAACCGGTCCTGACATATTAAATAAAGTGGAATGAAGTACAAAGAAATATTGTGTTTTTACTAACATTGAATAGTCAATAATTTTCGGCTCCCATGTCAAAAGCAAATACATGTACATTGTAAGTACATTGTAAGCAGTGTCAAAATATTTACAAATGGATTCAGCCCACACGAAAGTTGTCAGCCGAAGCAACTGTTTTTGGCAATACTTTTCCCACTAAAATTACAATTTTAATTGCTTAGTAAACAGTACAAAGTTAGTATGGTTAGAGTTATTTAGTAACATTAGACTCGTTTCGTTCCCATACTGAGCTTCTTCACATTTAATGGATAAATTAAGTGGTTTTCCTCACTCGAATATCTCATGAACTATCACGAGATAGTTATTATTTAGAATTGATTGGTAATTGGTATAAACCACGAGATCACACAAACCCTAATTAATACATTTAACTCTTTTTACAAGGTAGATACGTTCTACAAAAATCTTGTAAAAAAGTGATCGATTTCATAGAAAAGTTGAAGACTTCTTCCCTGAATTAAAAAAAAAAGTATAGTAAATCGTGTAAAAGTTTAATAATTAATTATGATCCAATAAGTAAATTACACAATATATTTTTCATAATATTTTAGCGATATTTGATTACATACGGGGACTTTTATGAAGGACTAGACATAAATCGCTTTGATCGCTAGAAATGTCAGACACGTCTAATGTGTTAGGATCCAATGAAGCCTTTTGTTTTTTTATTACTGTCTTGTGTTGTTGAATTTCTTGTATATATGAAATACGTTATTTGCTTGTGTTTTTTTTTTATTTCTGAGAATCTATTCAAAAAACATAGATCACTTTTAATTTCTTGTACTAATTCCATTTTTTTTTTGACGATCGGAACTTTCGCTCATCAGTTTATAATGCTGGTACAAACAAAGAATTTTATTTTTTGATAACTCACTAAGTTGACTAATTTGATGGAATATCATTGGATGTATCCATTTTTTTCTGTAGACGTCGTTTACATAATTAAGTTAAAAAAAAACCAAATGTAGATTTGACCAATTTTATTACATGATAACAAATATTTGGTGTGCTAAAATGTGATTCAAAGAAATGTCAGAACTTACAGACGACCTGCACGACATTGTCCATTGTTATGTTTATCAATGTTCACCTTATTGTGTTGCCGAGCTGTGTGACTAGGGCTATACAAAAACCGACTATAAAAATTACCGGTTTTCGATTTAAATATTTCCTTAAACCCTACTTTTGAAGATTCACAAAAAAGAATAATTCAATTAAAAAAAGCGAAAAATTGGTTATAAAAAAATAACTTTGTTTTACAAGGTATATAAATAAAAAAAATACTACAATTTTATTCAGTGTTTCTCTTCAGAAAATATGTTTTTAGAAAACTCAAAACGTCCATTGTGATCTATTACTTATTTAGTAAATTAATTTTGGTAGTGAAATGTTTCTGTTAATCGAAAATAATTCTTTTCTAAGTAATGAAGTAATCTAGGTGGTATAGTTGTTAATGATTTTTTTGTTTGTAATCTTGTATATTTTGTAAAAATTCGGCCTTGAGTTTTTTTGATTTTATTGTGTGTCAAAATGCACAGTAAAAACATTTTCAAAATATACGTTAACATGATATTTTCAACGAAGTAATTATTATAAACTGACTCTTAAACTGCATGTATCATCTCGTTTTATTCGTAACAACAAAGGGCTCTCACGAGCCCCTTGTAAAATTTTACTAAGGCCGGCGAGCCCTTTGTTAAAGTAAAAAAATCAATAATTGCGGTATATGGTTAATATGTATTATGAAACAAGACCTGTTGCATTTGTAAATTTCTAGTAAAATGCATTTATTTCAGGTGCTTACTAAAAGATACCTTCAGTTTTTTTTTTAAATATTTTATATATAGCAGCATATTTTTACATAATAAAAGCAAATTAAGTAAAATTCGATTTCCTGCATAATTATTGTGAATCATCAAATCAGGGTGATAGAAAAATCCACCTCTTCTCCGATAAACTCCGAATAGCTCTCAGATCAACCAAGCCCTTTCTTAAGATTTTGGCAGCCCACCGCTGAACTGTGGTGGTTTCAAATAAAAATAAACGTTCATTAATACATAATAAATAAATAAGTTTCAATTAAATCTATGAAACAGACTTGAAAAAACCGGCAAATGAATGCCGTGAATTTAGCTACAAACCCGGTTATTTAAAACCGACAAGCCCTATGTGTGACACTAAAATATACAATATATTGAATTCGCGAGGACGAGTTTTTGTGCGATCGTTGATTCTAAATAAACATTTAACCGTTTGAATACCGCGCAAATAAATAACTAATTTGTCTCAGAGATACTGCGTGTTTTTGAGAAAAATAATTTTGCCTAATATACACTCGAATTCGATATTTTAAAAACCTATACTGATTCAGTATAGATGGAAATACACATATTAATCAAAATATTGCTTATATTCTAATAGAATACCAAGTATTTGATTTTTTAAATGTCTTGAACATCCGTGTTCGCTTGCATATGTTCCGGACACCCGTGTCCGCTCGGTATTCAAGTGGTTAACAAACGAATGCGAGATGAATGTTTAATTATATATACATCTGTGTATTTTATTACGTAATGATTGAAATATACAAACAAATATAAGTTGTGTAATTTGCATCCATTAACTGTGACATAACGATATTTTTCCGCTCCCATTGTTGTTTCAAAGAATTTTGCTCGAAATTTTTAGCTATATATATGTATTCAACTAACGTCTATCTGTACATGTAATATCTACCGATTTTGTGATATCACGCTGTATGAGTGTCTAGTGTCTACTGTCTAGTACAGGGAAGGCAAACTTTTTGGATGAAGGGTCACATTCAAGAATTCAAAATGAACAACAGGCCTAAAGTAAAATACAAAAACAATTTAATGATACAGATCTAATTTAAGATTTCGACTGAAGGTGGTTGGTGGAATTTCATTATTAAATTTGAATCGTTCAAATTATGTACATTCACACAAATTTTGTCACTAACGACCCGTGTTTCGCCTTTCGGCATGTTCAGGCTTTCAAGTGCACGGATGAACTTGAACTGACGCTTAGTAAATGAATGTTTCGTGTTTATATAAGAAATAAATATATCATTGAGTTTAAAGAGACGGATCTTTACATTTTTTTTTTATAATTCGTGTGTTTTGTTGTTGAGATTCGGACTAGGGTATCCAATCCCAGAGCCTTTTTGTGATCCCGGGATTTCGGGATTGACTATTTTTCAATCCCGAACACTCGATTTGGAATTGATAAAACTTTTGGTCTGCGATAAGAATTTTTCAAATCTGCCACAATGCTTAGCGTGACTCGTTTTTTTTTAGCTCTTCCAAGAATTTCCGAGCCCAAAATCTTTGCTAAAATTTACTCATGATTTATGATGTTTTGTATTCTTGCAGTGTGGTATTATTACATTTTACAATATTAACTTAGTACTTAATGATATCAAACACAAATAACGAAAAAAAACTCCTTTTCCTATTTATCCTCCGTTTTTTTATATATTTTCTATGAAGAACTATTTTTTAACAATATTTTATTAATAGTTATATCATGCCAGTACTATCATTGATAAATAAAATCAAAAATAAACTTGGAAACATTTACGATTTTCAAAATACAAACATTCAAAATTTCAAATGCCCATATCTTTTTTGGTGCAGTTGGCCACATAGAACCTTGTAGTACTCGGCTCGCGAATTATGTTAACGTAAGCAAAAAAACAAATCTTTTTTAGAAATACTCCTAAAAATACGCGCCGGGCCGAGTGTTGCCCGCAGGTCTCGGTTTGCACATGCCTGGTCTAGTAGGATAAAATATATATCTCTCGATTTACGCATAGCATTAATCCATATTTCTCTCCCTTGTGTTAAGTTGGCTTGGGGAAATTGAAAAGAATGGTTATTGAGAGAAAAAATCTATTATACTGCGGTATTTACTTATGTATTCTCATCATAGGTTTTTATTGTACTTCTTGTTCGATATTTTGGCACGAGAAGTTGCGCGGAGTAGATATTTCGGACTTCAATTTTATATAAGTTTATTGCCTACTTTGCGTAAATATGATTCAAGAAAACTTTCTTAGACAATTCCACAAAGTCGAGCCGTTGTACTGAATGACTATTTTTTATAAGAATTATATCAATTTTTATTTTTTTTATAACTTTTGATTATACCGTCAATGTCCTGGCAGAAGTTGATAAGTTACAGATTGACAGTTCTAAGCAGTGGTGTAGTGGTAAATAAATAGGTACCATGTCGGTCATTGATTTTTTCCCTTTTTTTTTTTTATTTCCGTCCGAAGGTAAAAAACCACAAATCTTAACAATTAAATCAATAAAAAAACGCACAATTAACGCAATTAAATTTAATTAGTTAATAAATTTCTTCACGTTACATGTGTATGTACCTTTTTTTATTTTTGTAAAATCCGTCGAGTAGATCGATTTTGATATAATGCTTTTAAATTTTATGGACAGTATTTTGAATATATTCATGTACTTTAAAATTATGTTAGAAGTCAAAAAGGCGGCAGGGCGGCGCCTTGGCTCATTTTCAGGTGCCAGGTCGCCGACCTGGCCCCATTACACCACCGGTTCTAAGTTAACACTGAATGAAAAATTTCAGCGATTAGGATAAATCAGTGGAGGGGATCCTGCGGCCTCTTGGCTACTCTGATGCGGCCTTTTAACTTGATCAAAATATTCACTTTGATCAAAGGGCGTAATTAACCCATTATACATATGTTCGACAGTCGAAAAAAATTGGGGAGGGCGTCAACGTTTTCTTTACTGCGGCCTTATGTTGAATCAGATAAACGAATGTGGCCTTTAGAAACGCAAAGGTTCCCCACCCCTGGGATAAATCCTCCAGCGTCGATATGTTTTGTTACATAGATAATTGTTGTATCAAAATATAGATGCATTAATGCCGATATGACGCAAATAAGAGTTAAAAAATAATTGACGGGGAAAATTTCTTATCTTTAAATCAGTATTGGTAATAATTGTATATACAAACCACTGCACCAATTGAATTATTTCAGACCAAAAATCTCTTTGTATATTTTAATTCATTTTTGTTAGTTTTGTTACTTAGTACCAACTTCTGCCAGAAATGTGACGATATTATATTTTGGTTTTAAACGAATGTGCTCTAATTTTGAGAAAATGTAAAAAATACAAATATTTATTGAATCGAACTTCCAATTGTACATACAAATATGTAAAGATAATTAGTACTATACCTATAAACAAACAAAATAATTAAATTACCAGGTAGTAGTGCCGCAAGTCAACAATCGTGAGTGTGTTGTGTTGCGCTGTGCGATACTGACAAACATCCAGGTAAATAAGGACATACTGTACCGGCGAGAGATTATTTAGCGCCCTAGGCAACGGTTATTGGCGCGCCCCCTCTTTAACAAACTGTGGAATATTTTTTTTACATACATGTCCGCTCTCAATGTTAATCATATGGCCTCCTAATGGAAGTACCTCAAAAGAAGTTTTTTACGAGAACTTTTTGTTAGTCAATCGCTCAACCTACCCTTTTAAAAGTATATATAATACGATACATAATTATAACGAACAGATACAAGTATAAACTATTATTTGTTATTAGAATATAAAAATAATTTGATTACACAATTTATGCGCCCCTTAATGATTTGCGCCCTAGGCGATTGCCTATTTCGCCTGTTTGGTAGCGCCGGCCCTCTGGACATATATATATAAATTATATTGTAGCTAATCAAAATATTATGCATGTTATTAAACACAGCGACAACTCACATTTGAGCAGCGGTGGGCTGCCAATATCTTAACAAGGGGCTCGGTAAATGTTATCCATTTTTTTATCCATGTCCGCTTCCTATGTCAAGCATATTGCCTCCTAATAAAAGTATCTCAACGAAAGATATTTTTCTATGAGAACTGCTTGTTACTTAGTCGCTCAACCTCTCTTTTCCAAAGAGGGTAGTAGGGATAAAATGGTAAGCATAAGACACGACTAGTGATTAACTAATAGTAGCGCCCAGTTGAATTGAAGGATCGGAAGAGTGGGAGGCAATCTTAAGACATCACAAACACCCATGTCTTCAAACGTGAGGTCCGACATGGAAGCCCACAACGCTGAATGAAAAAATGAACTATTTTTCAATTTTATCCATCTACAGAAATTGCAGTTATGTGATGATTTGATCTAAGACGAATGATTTTTTATCTTAACAAGGGGCTCGCCGGCCGCGTCAAAATTTAACAAGGGGCTCGCGCGAGCCCCCTCCAGCCCATTCCTGCATTTGAGTTATGTTAATGTAAAACCAAAACTTTTACTGTATCTTAAAACTGGCCTAAAATTAAATTCTTCGTGTGATCTATAATTTTGTATTTGTTATCGTGTGTGATGGTTGATTCCCACTCGTCAAATTTCCCATTTTAGGCTACGGCAAATAATCAGTTTTCCGAACTATCTTTGTATCCTTCTTTCGTTATAATATAAATAAGTATACAAAAACATAGGCCAAAACAAACTACCCTAGAAATGCGTCAGATAAGAAGATTTAAGTAAAAATATGTATATAATAGTAATTGATATACGTGAAATTTGTATGTCGGTAAAAAGTTTGGTTTTAGTGTCACAGAGACCTAACTACATCTAAACAATTATACAATTATTTACTGTTTTAGTTATGTTTAATGTTTAAACATATTATTATAAATACCAAAAGGATTCACACAATTTCAATTACAAAAAATATGACACCATTTGAAGGTTATTTTACTCTGGTCAGTGATTTACTGAACGTTTTACTTGAAACTCTGTTTTTGTACCTAATTCTCTGTGTTGCCAGGACCCGATTACTTCTAATAAAGAAAAAATGATTTATTGCGAACGATAAAATGAATAATATCTTCTTGCCAAATCAATTATTTCATCCTGTAGCCATTATTATCAGCCGGCCTCCGATTTATTACATTGTTCAATATGGCTAAGAATCTGGCATGACAGTTAACTTTTTTTCTTAGCTAAAAGCAGTGGTGTCCCCAAAATAGTATTACGAAACGGTTCTAGGTATTTTTTATTGTAGATAAATATGCTCGCGATTTAGGGATAGAACCATAAAAAGGTACGCATGTAAGAAGATTAAACGAGTTATTTCAATGTTTCACTTCCCATTCATTGTCCTTAATCATTATTGTTCACCATCTACTAGAGATGTACCATTTTAACTTGACTGTGGCAGAACTCAGAACTAAAATTGTCGCCCTAGGACGTGTTGACTATGGCAACGTTAATGATGCGATGGTGGCGCCCTCGGGGGCAGTCAAGTTACGCTGGTACATTTATAGTTGCCTATTTATTTTTATCTGTTTATAAATATTTAAAACCAAGAACATAGTATTTTTTAAAACTTACGTAACTAGCTTAGATTTACATAATAGCACATTTTCAAATACGTTGTAAGTACAAAAATAAAGGTTGAAGAAAGAATTACTTTTAAGTGTTCATTATTTTAGTTCCTATCTTAACCTTGTAAATAAATAATTGAATGCCTTTTCGATACCGACTGAAAATCAAAAACAATAATTCATTTACATTCAATATAGTAACTACTAAACTGTTTTTTTTTTCTTTTCATTTCATCTTTTTTGCGCTTCTTCTCCTACCAAATGCTTTCTTTTAGTAACTACAATATATCCATCATGTATTGAAGATTTTAATGTTCCACAGGGATAATTCTTGAAAGACACATTAACGTTGCGGAATTCCATTTAACTCGAGGGCTGCCACAGACGAGATATCTCTTAAAATTTTCCACGCTCAACACGCCAGCTACGAGTTAACTCATCAATAACTAATAAATTTAATAATTGCAAATTATAGCCGGCGTGCTAGGTAATTAGGTACTTTTTTCTACGGCAGCTAAAGGGTTAGAGTAAAAATAATATTAAAAACTGAATTTAAAATTTATGTGTTATTTATCATATGAGCTATTTTAACACCTACGATTCGTAGGCCCCAAACGCGCACTTTATTCACACATAGAATAATACGCCACTGCATGGACACCGTGGCGGATTCAGCACTTTGGAGGCCCCATGCGCAATATAATTAGTTTGCTAAAATATAATAACATAGAAGAGACGGAAAATCTATATAAAATTAAAATATTTATTGAAAACCGAATGCATCAACTAAGCTCCACAATCCCGGGATCCCGTCCAATGTTGCGATCCCGGGATTGGTATGGTCGCGATCCCGGGATTTCGGGAGTGAGAAATATTTAGCAAATCCCGAAAATTTACAGGATTTTGGATTTGGAAGAGCAAAAAAAAAAAACGAGCCACGCTGGTATATTAGGAAAATCGGGAAATTCCTGGGTTTTTGAAATTGGAAATGAAATAATGAAACATTCCGACACCAAAACTTTTCTCAAATTATACAACATTTCACGTTAAGTGCCCAATCCCGGGATTGAAAATTAATAAATCCCGAAATCCCGGGATCCCAAAAAGGCTAATCACTACATATCGTCACAATTCTAGCTTAAGTTGATACGCAACAAATTGATAGTTCTGAGTAAACAGCTAATGAAAATTTGAGCTTTTATGCTTAATGATTTACCCTTGATATTTTATTTTACATTGTAATTAAATAACATACATTTAGGTTGATCGAACAAAGTAGGAATTATATATAAGATTCACTGTTATCAAAATTATTATCTTTACAATATGAAACATGAAATCAATGCAACGCATACTGTAACCCGCTACAGAATACAGGCAGTAAGGGTGTGCATCCCCTTGTCTTATATTATATATTACATACGCATGACGCGTGCTTCATTTGTTATCACGAATATTTCCAGATGATTACACCGGAGAAAAGTCATATCATATATCAATGAACATAAAATAATCGGGATATTATATCGTACGTCAAGAGAAAAACTAATATAAAAATCAATATATTGTGTTACCTGCTATTTCCTATTACATAAATGTACCCAGGGGTGGACTGGAAAGGGCTCGGAAGAGCTCGCGCGAGCCCTTTGTTAAATTTTACTAAAGCCAGCGAGCCCTTTGAAAACAATATTTTCAGATTTAATAAGTATATAACTGCAATTTCTGACTTTTATATTATCTACAACGGCTTCAGTATACACAGTAGTACATTTTTAACCATTTAGATTGATAAGTTTACGGTTGCAAATTGTTACACATTTTAAGTGTATTAAGTAACAATCGATTGCTTATTTAAATATTGTATATAATTGCATACTAGTGATAAAAAAATCACTCTTTCCCCAGAACACTGAGAATTGCTATGATATTAAGCAAGCCTCTTGTTAACTTATTGGTAGCCCATCGCTGAGTGTACTCGTTGGTTTCACATTAAATTCTATGCCATATAAGTTACCTTTACCTTAAACAAATTATGTTTAGTCAAATTCATGTTGGTTGCTATTTAAAATATCTTCATCTATCTGAATGAATTTAGTATCTAAAAAACCTGACAACAATTAGTTAACTATACAAATAGATTCTTTGGTATCAACTCTTTGTTTGACATAAGTTTGGTGTATGTATTATGGTAGTATACTTTCGATTATCCATGCTTGAATTTTTTTTTTAAGTTCAATAGGTAGTAAGTACATTTTATGATTCAGTTGGTTTTAAAGAAAAATTCAAAGCTCATCTGGATTGCTAACCAGATGTATGAAACGACATGTTATTCATAAACTTGTAATCCAAGGAGAACATCTTGTTGGAGATGATGAAGACGCTTATAAATTCCGCATTTAATTTGTAAAATGATAATAAAAAAACATTGAGGAGTGGTTAGAATATGATAAATTTTTTTCAGATAATGTGTGACGTGGACATTTATTATTATATCATTCAACCAGAAGAGAATGAGGCTGAAAGTGAGAAAATCATCAATTACTTTAGTCACAAAACGTCACTAACTTCTGTTGATACTTTATTAGAGTATAACGATATCATTTTTTTTATCCGTTTCCGCTCCCAATGTGAAGCATTTGGCCTCCTAATGGAGGTGTCTCAACAGATTTTTTTTCTACGATAACTGTAGGGAAAGAAGGATAAGGCTAGAACAGAACGATGTGGTTGGCTAATCGCTATTGCTACACCCAGTTATTAAATAATCAAAAGGATGGGAGGAGAGGAAATTATGTGAATTGACATCACAAACACCCAGTTTCCGTTCACAAGCTTGAATTGAATAATTCTCAAATTCTCTGTGATCTGACTGGGAATCGAACCCAGACCTGCATGATCGGTAGAGTAACCTCTAAACAACTGGGCCACAGCAGGCGACAACGATATCATTACTCTAAGGAAAATTAGAAGTGTTATTAGAAAATCATTAAAATATCAATACGTAATAAGTGTTAAACATGTTAACATAATTGTCTACTTTAGAAACGTATAATATATGCTATAGTTAGAATAATCCGTGTCACCCCTCCTCATCATAAGCCTGGATAATCAGGATTATACTGTATTTGTTCAAGCAATTATTATTAATGCTTGTTTAAATGCAGGCAATTTTCCATGTAAATTAATTTTAAACTTTTATTTGTGTCAGATCGGCATCTATATCAGTGCTTCCCAACCTTATTCATGCCACGCCCCCCCGAAAAAAATATTTCACATGTTTATATTTTATTAGTAAAAACACAATATTCCTTTGTACTTCATTCCACTTTATTTAATATGTCAGGACCGGTTTCGCTCATTACGAGCATCGTCAACTGAGGAACTTTAAGGAATATTGTGTTTTTACTAATATAATGTCTTTCCACCAAGTATTGACAGTGAACACCCTAAAAGTGATTATCACAAAGAATGTTGAAAGAATGAAAATTTTCGTGGACTACGCGAATTTACGCGAAAAACCTGCGGACCCCGGGTTGGGAAGCACTGATACAAATTATGATATGTATTATAATTATTTATGTAACATAAAATATTGATACTGGAGACTTAATTCTAAAAGCTGATTTTTTCATTTGCTTTTAACGAAGTCAGGATTATCATTCTGTTACTTACCAACTTCTGGCAGAACGTGGTAATATTACATGTTCTTGTTTAAAAAAATGTAATAGTTTTTATTCATATCATGAAAGTGCAAAATAATATACCCGCGATGTATGGTACTTTTGTTTCGGGTGATTAATATTTTATTTATTCAGTAAGTTCTCGTGAGCCGCTACGAGCCCCCAAGGGTACAGGCAGGACGGCACTGCTCAATGTTATTTATAAAAGGTATTAGTTTTTTGTGTTTTTAATACCGATTCGGTAATATTCGTATCTTTGCCTCATACCTGCGACCGCTCTGTCTTGTCTTTATTGATTTAGGACGTAAAAATCATGTCTCCATCGAGGTTTTCGGTTGTGGGGCTTAACTTTCCAAAACTTTTATTTATGGTCTTTTCGCAACAGCGCTTCTCTCCGATAAAATTCACGTTATTTATGACTTTTAAAGAAGTTAGCATAGGAAATCTGGTATGTCGGTTGAGTATTTATCTATATCAGGGGTTTGCAATCTTTCTTGTACGTTTCGACAACACCTAAATCTAAATTGGGTGCTTAAAATTTAAGAAAAAAAATGGTCAACGTAAAATTTTGTTATTTCTTATTCGAATAAAAATGAAAGCTTAAGTGAAATATTTTAATAAGATAAAAAGGAATCTTTTTTTCACAAATATTCGTATATAATATTTAATTTGCCGCCTGTGTGGTCGAGTGGTCAACATCGTTGGCTACCGCTACGGAGGGAACGGGTTCGAATCCCAGTACGGGTAGTTTTATAAATTGATTTTTCAATCGATTTATGAATTTCTGTTCAAAGGCATGGATGTATGTGATGTCTCGAATTCCCCCTTCCATCCATCCTATCCTATGAACGGGGCGTATCGAGAGCGATTAGCTAACCACTAGTCTTGTCCTAGCCCTTTCCTTCTATTCCTACTCTCTTTGGAAAAAGAGAAGTTGAGCAACTGAGTAACAAGCAGTTCTCGTAGAAACATTTCTGTTGAGATAAACTCCATTAGGAGTCCATATGCTCCATATTGGGAGCGGATATGGTAAAAAAAAAAAAAAAATTAGTTAACCATTTATTTTTACTACATTTATATAATCAGTGCCGGCGTGAGGTTATTTGACGCCCTAGGCAACGGCTATTAGCGCGACCTTTTTAATACATCGTCTCATTTTTTTCGAAATAATGAAGAAGAAAAAACAATTCGGGATCATTATTATTTTCTTTTATATATAAATCCATGTCCGCTCCCAATGTGGAGCATATAGCCTCTTAATGTAGATATCCAAACAGAAGTTTTTTTACGTGAACTATTTCTTACTCAGTCGCTCATCCACTCTTTATCGAATCATATAGAATACGATACATAATTACAACGAGAAAATACAACCGTAAAAATAAAGTATAACTTACCATTATTTATTATTATTAGAGTATATAAAAATAATTTTAATACCCCATTTACGCGCCCCCTAATGGTTTGCGCCCTAGGCGGTTGCCTATTTTGCCTGTATGGTGGCGCCGACCCTGTATATAATATTACCAACGTATTTTTAAAACGTTTAGGTTGAGTTATTTCTCAAAACAGATTTTACTGTACTAAAAGACAGATAATATATTCAGTCGAACTCTGTTATTACGATCTCGGATGTAATGAGGAAACATTCGTTGACATTATTGTTTATGGTTTTCTCCATACATTTATTCACTTTTATTAAAATATCGTCAGTGAGAGTGAAAACAATGAAACAAGCATAAATTTAAAAAAAATATAGGAAAATTGGATTGACTGAAAAATGTAATATGTGTGTAACGGGTGTGTTAATAAATTCTAATTGTGTATTTTTGTTTGAATTGAGATTTTTTGTGTTATGTGACCGCTCCAGATACTTCATGTCTTCGTGTGATGGGTATGTCTGTAAGCATTTTAAAATACCTATTCTCTGATATAACGAACAAATTCAGTTGGTTCCATCTTCTTCGTAATAATTAAGTTCGATTATATATATATATATATATATATTGACTGTGGAAATGAAAAAGGACGTAACCCACACATCAAATTTTACAGGAGGCGCTAAAAACGTGTTTTGATGATTTTGTGACATATGCAATTTATGAATTATGCACAACCTTTTAGTGCACGGATACTTCTAAACTGGTGTTTAATTGACATAACCTAATATTAATTAAAGAAATCGTCTCGGAAAAACCTTTATTTCAGTGTTTTTTTCTTGGTTTTAATTTTTTACAAGGTCATCTTTTTCAAACTTAAAAGCTAAATTTAGATACTTATTCGGCATTTTCAGCTTCCATCCTTTTGATAGAATGTGTGTCAAGTTGTATACATTGTGATTATCGAAAAAAAGCTGTTTTGAAAAAACTGTGGGTTACGTCCTTTTTCCTTTCCAAAGTCGATATGTTTATAAAGTATATATAAAAAGGCGTAACTCACTCAGAACAATATTACACAATAGGCACAAAAAACGTTTTTTGATGTTTTTGGGACAAAGTAAAAATATTTAATATACACAAGTGGCAACCACGAAGGTAGCCAATTGGTATTTTATTTACTCAATCTAATTTTAATTCAATATGTTTCTTTTTCCTAAATCTTCCTTTTTCCTTGTTGCGATATTCCCATCCCTTTCTTTTTCAAGCTTTGTACGTTAAATTACGTTTAGTTGTAAACATTATAATCACCGAAAAAAGCTATTGAAAAAAAAACTGTGAGTTCATGTCAGATAATATGTATATAAATTGTATACATTACAAAAAAATGCCAATACGCAAGGTGTTTTAAAATCATTTGATATAAGACAAAGGAGAATTTTTAAAAAATACTTGAGATCAATAAAAAAAACATCAAATATATACATACACCCAATTACTATTATATCAAATGTTCGATTGAAGAAACGGAGCGTGCAGCCTTCTGATTGCTAAGTGGAACGTTTGCCTCTAAGCTACAGCGTCGATAACTTACTGAAGACAGTCCGCATTGCGTTAAAAGTGGTCCTAGATATTTCAAGGCAAACATCGAGCTTTTCTTCGTACACACTGTATTCTGTTGGGTTTTATAATTGGGGATAATGTTCTTCAAGTAAAAAAAAAATACATAAGACATACTTTCTTTCGGATTTACATCGTAAATAATTTGTGAACTCGCGATATTTTCAAAATGTACGAAAATTTTCTTATTTTTTACTAGACGGTTCTTTTGTTTTAGAACATTAGAATACTCGGTATGAATTTTCTATTGGGTATGCGTAGGGTGACCAGATTTAGTTTATACGAATAAAGAGTGATAGAAATGATTATCTATTATTTTATTGATAAGAAAACAATTGTTGACAAACATTGTCATAAAACAGCTGCAAGCCCTAGATTTACTATTTTAGTTCTGACTTCCGCCGTCAGACAAGTTATATTTATATCAATAACACACATGTACTTTTTGGCGGCTGCGTGGTTGAATAATCAACGTCGTTGACTTACGCTACGGAGGTCGCGGGTTCGATTCCCAGTACGTTTTATATTTTCAATTGATTTATGGATTTAAGTCCAAATGCTTGGATGTATGTGACGTCATGAATTCCCTCGCATCCATCCTACCATAAAAATGATTTTTGTCCTATCCTTCTATTTCTACTATATTTGAAAAATAGATGTTGAGCAACTGAGTACCAAACAGTCCTCGTAGAAAAAAAAAGTCTGTTGAGATACCTCCATTAGGAGATCATATGCTCCACATTAAGAGCAACAAGGATAAAAAAAAACTTTTTTGATGTTGCTATGACAAGGATACCATATCCAAGGACCAATGTTCCCGGTAAAGTGTGCGCGCGCACACATTTTTCCACCCCCGCACAGGCCGCACACAGAAATATTGAAAAAAGAAGTTTGTTACACCAAATTTTATTTTTGCTTCAATACTTTTACTAGCAAATAGCATCAGTGAGTATATTTTTACATATTTGGGCACATTTTATATTTTTCTGAAAATGTACTGCTCACAGAAGTTGATGGTCCGCACACACAATAGAAAAATTAGAGGGAACGTTGGGAAAACAAATCAATTATAAAAAAAAACGGGAATTTTCCGTATACATATATGAGACACATGGCCGCCCTAGATAAAACGTATATATATATATATATATTATATATATCTATATATATGCAAGTTTTTGTAGAGGGTATCTAATCGGCTAGCCAGGCCCTCTAACCTTGGGAAGCAATGGATGCGTATATTCTCATTTATTATGTAAATTTGAATTGTTTCACGTTTGAAGTGCCTCTTCACCGTGTTGCATTTGGCGGTAAATATTTAAAATTATGGTTCTCTGGGGCCCGAACCCACTACTATAATATAGAAGTAAGTTATATGATAATGGCATGACGTAGAGCCGCCATTATGTAGATCGGTTTTTCCGAAGGAGTTGTGTTTGCTCGGGGAATAATCTTGGCATTTTTTATGCATTATGGAAACGTGGTTGTTTCATGCAACATATTTTTTGTCGAAAACGTAGGCATTATTTTCTATATCATAAGAGACAGGGGCGTGACTATATTGCAAGACCTTTTCTGCCATATACACAGGACCGGCGCCACCACACAGGCGAAATGGGCAACCACCTAGAGCGCAAACCATTATGGGTGCATAAATGGAGTATTTTTTTTATATTTACTCTAATAATAATAATAATAAATTTTATTTAATTTTGATATTTGTATTTGTTCGTTGTAATTATGTATGTTTCCTATATAATTCGAAAAAGTGAGGTTGAGCGACTGAGTAATAAACAGTTCACGTAGAAAAACTTCTGAAAAAACAAATTTTCCATCCATGTATACAGGATAGTTACCACTTTCGATGGATTCGGCGGTAACTTTGTGGAAGTTCATTTTAATATAAAATAAAAATAACTTAGATTATTCCACGTACTGTGTTACAAAATGTGACACGTGTTTCGCCTCTTTCAGGGGCATCCTCAGAAAACTACTTTCGCAAATGTTTGCTTAAGTACGAATGATTTTAATTTTACTATTCTGATATATTATAATAAAAATCAAATAAAATGGGAGGGGATGATAGAAAAACAAACAAACGATAGTGGTAATACAAATGACATTTACATTAAGAATGATTATCTAATGAGTTGCATCAATTAGGACGGGTTAAGCCGTTAGAAAATATATTTAACAGTAGTGAACCACCTGATTTATTCAAGATATTATTTAATAATATTTCTTTATTGTTAATGCTTTTATTTATCTCTAAAAATTCTAGACTATTCATTTTAAGGCCTTTTTTATTTACTCGATGGAGTATTTCTACGTTACTGTTATGATTAAAATTGTGTTCGTTTTCGATTAGATGATTAGCAAACTCTGCCGCCTGTGTGGTCGAGTGGTCAACATCGTTGGCTACCGCTACGGAGGGCACGGGTTCGAATCCCGGTACGGGCAGTTTTATAAATTGATTTTTCAATCGATTTATGAATTTCTGTTCAAAGGCATGGATGTATGTGATGTCTCGAATTCCCCCCTCCCACCCATCCTATCATATGAACGGGGCGTATAGAGAGCGATTAGCTAACCACTAGTCCTGTCCTTGCCCTTTCCTTCTATTCCTACTCTCTTTGGAAAAAGAGAGGTTGAGCAACTGAGTAACAAGCAGTTCTCGTAGAAACATTTCTGTTGAGATAAACTCCATTAGGAGTCCATATGCTCCATATTGGGAGCGGACATGGAAAAAAAAAAACTGAAAAATTGTTACTTTTTAGACACCTTATATGTTCTTCAATTCTAATATTAAAGTTTCTACCTGTCTGCCCTACATATGAAGCTTGACAGTCTCCACAAGAGAGGCGATAGATACCAGGATAGGCGAGGATGGTTACCTCTTCCCAAAAGGCCCTATTTTTTCCCTTTTGCAAACATTGATTAAAATAATATTTTTTCAAATATTCCAATATCATATATTTTAATAATTACATTTATTTAATACCGATCTACTGAATCTCACTAATGTCACGTCCTAAATTGTGTTTATGTGACGTAGAATATTGACACTAGCGTATCACGTAATAAACTTCGAGAGGGCAATTAGTTTTAAGCAAATAAATAATTAATACCACAGTTAATAATATATGTGCTTCTGCCATTAGCTCGAGTGGTTAAAATTAGAAACTGACTTTTGAATTTACATGGAATTACCCATATTAAATCCTTCTCCGCAGCACTGTCTCCGTCTGAGGTATTGTGTCTCTTGAGCCAGACAATACCCAATAACCACAAAATGTCTCTCAGGCACAGTTTAATTGTGTTATTTTACTGCTGCTCTCGCCTTCCTTCCTTTGTTTTGACCGCAAGAAGTGGATTTATTCTCCACCATAGGTTTCATTATTCCCCCAAAGCAGGTTTGAATTATTTCTAAGTTAAATGTAAAGGTTTACACTTGCCATTTACAATTATGTAAGCACACTTTTTGAGCTTTGAATACTCACATACAGCGGTGGGCTGCCAATATCTTAACAAGGGGCTCGGTAAATCTTATTCTTTTTTTTTCATCCATGTCCGCTCCCAATGTCGCGCATATATCTCAACAAAAGTTTTTTTTTTCTACAAGAATTGTTTGTTACTTAGTCGCTCAACATCTCTTTTCTAAAGAAAGTAGTAGGGATATAATGATAAGGCTAAGACAGGACTAGTGATTAACTAATTGCTCACGTAACGCCCAGTTGACTTGAAGGATCGGAAGAGTGGAGGGGATTTTTTAGACATCACAAAAACTCATGCCTTCAAACAGAAAATCGATAAATCTATCGAAAAGATGCTGTTTCGTACTGGGACTCGAACCCGTGAGGTCCGGCACGGAAGCCCACAGCGCTGAATGAAAAAACGAAGGGGGAACTAAGTCTTGTTTCATAATAAAATTTAACCGTCGACAGAAATTGCAGTTGTGTGCTGATTTGATATAAGACGAATGATTTTCTTATCTTAACAAGGGGCTCGCCAGCTGCGCCGAAATTCAACAAGGGGCTCGGTCGAGCCCCCCCAACCCTCCCCAGCCCACCCCTGCCCACATATACGTACTTAAATAATTAGTTCGGCAGTTATATTGAATAAATTCAAATTCTACGATGGAAAACTCATCAAAACTGTTAATATAAATAGAATTGCTTCGTATTTCAAGCAAATAGTATTTTTTATTGATTTGAAATTGAGGAAATATTTTTTATTTTAGTCTGTAAAAATAAACAATACTAAATGTGTTTTTAAAAAGTCTTTAAAATAATAGTCTTAATTTTAGCAATGTAGAATTTTAGATCACTTAAAAAATTCCGAAATTATAATTATGTTTGTAATTAATTACCAGGGCTTCAAACCGCTATTTTTTCGTTCCGGTTTTCGGTTCAGCTCGAATCCAAAAGTCCAGTAATTTACCGATTTGCCCAAAATACTAGCGTGAACAGAAAAAAAAATATATTATATTTTATATTAAAAATATCTAAATATATTTTTTTCGGTTACGGTTCCGGTTTTCTTTACGGTAAAAATAACGGTTTTAACGGTTTTCGGTTCCGTTCCGGTTCGAAGCCTTAGTAATTGTCATCAGTCACCACATTAACATTATTAATCTTTGATGATTTTTAAATTATTTATTAAAGATTTTAATTTTGTGTAATAATTATATAATCACTTTTACTGTAATTTGTAAATTCTTTTTAATGTCATTTCTTGCTTACACCTTTTTATTTCAATTTATTTTTGTATAGATAGCAATGTTAAATTATATTTTTTATCAGTTGACAATGCTCGCAATGATCGAAACCGGTCCTAACCTTTTTTTAATAAAGCGGAATAAAAGTGCAAAGGAATATCGTATTTTTATTAATATAATGTCTGTCCACTAAATATTGACAGTGAACACCCTAAAAGTAAAAATAATAGTCGTTGATCGATGAATGTTTATGATTATCAATCGTTTGTTTTTGTATTTCTTCGTTTTTTTTTAAAGATAACTCTTAGCTTGAATAGGGAAATATTTTTTATATAAATAGCCCAAATCACATATTTTATGACAAGCCCTATTCCAAAATGATGAAATCATGTATTTAGAATTTAAACTAAACCAAACGACAAATATGTTTAGTTTTATGTATATACAAATGAAAGAGAAGAGGAGAGATAAAAATAATTTCACATGTTTATTGAATGATGAATATTACAAATTTTAACTACATTATCACAAACATAAATACTTGGTTACTCGACGGAAACCTCGCTATACGAATAAGAATAAACATTACGTTTATTCGCAAACATTGCTATATTTTGTCTGATGATGTTTCTTAAAGAGCCGAAACACGTACCACAACTTTAGACACAATAAGTAGATTAACAAAGTTATCAAATTTAATTTTACATTAAAAACTTTCGTAATGTTACTTCCGAATCTATGAAAAATATTTACATAGGTAAGTTCATTATAAAATATTAAAAATCATCCGGATACATCGCTAAAAATAAATGGAAAATTTATTAATATTATCGTATTTATAATTCTTTGCGCGTTTTTTACTCTTATCAAACGATAAATTTATCCAATCTTATATTAAAACCTCTTTGATATTATAAAATCGCAATAGCCATACGTCATGGGTTACCAACCTTTTTGGAACCTAGAGCACAATGTAAAATATTGGTAGGGCGGCGAGCACCACATTTTTCAAAATCTCAAAACCCAAGAATTTACCGATTTACCCAAAATATCACCGTGAATCGTTTTCTTTTTTAGCTCACCGAGCAATTTGAAAATCTCAAAACCCTACAACGAATTTACCGATTTGCCCAAATTATCACCGTGACTCGTTTTTTTGTTTTTAGCTCCGAGGAATTTGAAATCGAAAATCCTAGGAACTTAACGATTTGATAAATTAGTTTGTCAAACGGGGTTGGTAACCCCTGCCATACGTGGTTCCAGTTTGTTGTAATATTCGTTGAATTGTGATATTGAGAACGATTATTGTATTTACTATGAGGACTGTAAGCGAGTCGAACATGCACGTCGCAATCTTAGTTGAAATCACAGACATCGATATCACATTCACACGAGCAAGAATATTAAATCATCACTTACCCCAGACTATCTGATTTGCCCGATCTTCATATATTGTAGATCAGATATGATACAATAATTATAATGAGTTCAATATAAATTATTGGTGTTACAAAATACACGTATGGTATTTCGTCTCATTGTCAAGTAAGTATTTAGTTAATTTTGGTAAAATACGGTATGTCAGAAATACTAGAGTAGGGACATTAATGTTAAATATTTGTGTTTCAAGATTGTACATCAATTCAAATTAGTACTGCGCAACCTAAATATAATAATCTTAGAGCAGTGGTTCTTAACCAGCGGTGGGCTGCCAATATCTTAACAAGGGGCTCGGTAAATCTTTTCCATTTATTTGTATCCATTTTCGCTCCCAATGAAAGTATCTCTTTTTTTTTCTACGAGAATTGTTTGTTACTTAATCGCTCAACCTCTCTTTTCCAAAAAAGTAGTAGGGATAGAATGATAAGACTAAGACAGGACTGGTGATTATCTCAAACCCATGAGGTCCGGCACGGAAGCCCACAACGCTGAATGACAAAATGAAGTGGCTACTAAGTCTTGTCTCATAATAAAATTTAACCATCTACAGAAATTGCAGTTAGGTGCTGTTGTGAGCTAAGACGAATGATTTTCTTATCTTAACAAGGGGCTCGCCGGCCGCACTGAAATTTAGCAAGGGGCTCGCGCGAGCCCCCCCGAGCCCCCTCCAGCCCATCCCTGTTCTTAACCTGGGGCACGTCATAACAATATTTAATAATTCCACGTTCATCATTCCCCGATTTACTGATTTCCTCGATCTATCATCTATATAATATTATCGTCCCGTCCCAATTATTATCCCGATTGACCGTTTCCGTAGAATATTTTTTTTTCGCTCAAATAGTTTTACATCACATTTAGTTACATAAATAAATAAGTTTTTTGAAAATTAAACATTTTTTTGGTATTATTTAAAGATTTCCCGCATTATCGGTTTCCCGCATTATTCGTTCATTTATTACGGTCCCTTGAAAAACGTAGAATCGAGGTTCCACTGTATATATTTAATACTGCATGTTGTTTATTTAATAAATATTGCACATCATTTTTTCAACTAAAGTATTGTGTAAAGTGTTTGTGTTTTAATTGTGTTTATTGAAGTGTATGTTTTCTTTTTCTGTCTGTTTGACGTTTGCTGCCGATTGTCTATGGTACAACACGCGCACCACTTACTGTAATTTAATTGTACTATAGTTTTCGCGCAAGTGCAAGCATACATTGTCAAAATAAACTGTATGGCAGACACACAATCATTGATTTGTATACATAAAACCTACTGTAAGTTAATTTGACTATATCTATAACCCTCCCGGAAGTGCAAGCAAAAATTTGTTAAAGTTTTATTGCAATCGGATCAGCGGTTTTCTAGTGAATAGAGACCGAAAAAAAGCAAACAAAGATTCATTGATAAGATTTAGTATTTTCATAATGTTATGCGATCTATGACAATTAAAAATGAATCGTGCTTTAATATTCCGTTGAAATTTATTAATTTTAAACGTTTTTAAATTACATTAATTAAATTCATCTAAGATAGATGGATTTATGTTTCAATCCTTTTGAAAAACATTTTTAGCGCTGGTATTGCTAGGTGTATATTTTTTTTGTTCTCATACTCTGCCTTCTTCTCGTTCATATTTTATCTATTGTAAGAAATCTGAAAGAAAACGAATAACAGCACCAAAAATCCATTTATCAAACGAGTAATAATGACGAAACTTTTTATGAGTTACACATTTCGAATACGATAAAAAACTTTCATAATATAAAAGCTACATAAAACAATCGATACACTCTTTGGAATTACGCTAGTCAGTACTCGGCTCAAAAGGTCGTATGTACCTTAAACATCGGAGGCTAATTTAGATTAATAATATATTACAAAGTATAGATATATACTATTAGTCTTAGTCTGCATCGCATCACACACACACTCTCTCTCTATCCAGTGGTGTACTACAGCTACACCAGCGATTTCCAACCTGGGAGGCGCGAACAGTCCAAAATATGTATTTATCCTTTAAAACGTGTCTTTATTACTATGTGAAATAAAGGATGGGGGGGCGCGAAGATATTTTTTTTCTTCAAAAGGAGGCGAAGTAATAGAAAGGTTGGAAACCACTGTACTACACTATGAGCCAGTGGTGAGCTGCCAATACGTTAACAAGGGGCTCGCTTAATCTCAAAGCAATTATCGGTGTTCTGGGGAAAGAGTGATTTTTTTATCACTCCTATGCATTTATATGCAATACTAAAATAAGCAATCGTTTGTTACTTAATTCACTTATAATTTGTTACAATATGAAATTTATCGCAAACTGATCAATCTAAATAGCCAAAAATGTTCTCCTGTATATACTGAAGTTGTCGGACATAATATATAAGTCAGATATTGCAGTTACATATATACTAATTTGATCTGAGAATATGGTTTTCTCTTTAAATAACAAGGGGCTCGCGCGAGCCCCTCTGAGCCTACTCCAGCCCACCCCTGCTATAAGCGAATGAGGCGCGCGCTTGGGGGCTCGAAAATAGCTTATCTTATATAACCCATATACGTTTTATTCAAATTGTGATATAATTTTCTTATTTTACATGGAATTTTTTGACGTTTTTATGTTATCCGAAAAACAAGGCTTCCAAATTTGATTGCGCCTGCGGCTTCTCTTGTGCTTAATTCGCCGCTGTTTCTTTCAGTACGCGCGCATATATCACATTGTGATCATTTGTGACGAAGTGTAGGTATAAGAATAAGATTTTGCGTATAAAACAGTATCAAATTATTGACATCGTTCATATTTTCCATTATGAATTATGTCACTTAAATTTGCCTGTAAGCGCGCGCCATGTTTGATGTTTTTGTTTTGTGAATTATATGATTTTTTACTGAGTAAAGATAATAGGGTGTGTATAATATTTTACGACTAATATAAATATTAAATATTTTATAATATAAACTCTTTTGTAAGCTCATTAGCATTACAACGTTTATCCACGCTTTGTATACCACTTAAATTAAATTATGAAATCAATCTAAACTCATCAAATATTCAAATTAAATAGACGTTCTAATAAAAAAAAAATGATAAAATATTCAACAAAATATTATTCTATATTTATGTAAGAAGAGGCGGTACTACCCCCTCCCCATTTATTCGCAATAATGAGCACTAAAAATGCCAAAAATAATATTTTATAATATTACTTTTTCTTTTATAAAGTTTCTCTTCCAGCGCAATTCGAAAATGTTATTGTGATAACAATGAAAATTCTTATTTTTATTTCAGTATTTCTTAGGTGCCACCCCCAATCTTTGCCAGCGCCTCGGGTCTTTCAAATTCTTAGTTCTCCACTGTCTATTTTTACTGATTTCAAAGATGGCCCGCTTGGGTTGGGTTTGGGTTACTTTGATTTTATCGTACGTATTGGATTTTGATTGACAGATAGAGTGGGAAAAGTTATCTTGAACAAGATTTAGTAAGTAATTGAAAATTTCTGCCTCTACATAAATATGAATGTCGATTTCCTTTCCGTTCGCCGCAGAGATATTTTATTTTCCCTAAAGCAATGACAACGCACTAATGTGTTTTTGCTTCAAGACGATATAAAAAGCATAACATTGTACAATGGAACTGTATTATTATTATTCAAAAAAAAAACATTTTCAGTAACAATACCAAAATGTTTTTACACTTACCACCTTCCATACTACCGTTATTATTTATTTTTTATAAACTCGTGTCTACTAGAAAATTACCACTCGGAAAGATTAAGTATCCTCACAAATGGGAAACCTTTTTACGAAGCGCTTCTTTTTTGTTAAAATTACAACATTATACGCCGAGTTTGGCAAACTTTAGGCTATTAAAAACATCGATTTTTACATCGTCTTCGTTGTAATATTATATGTTATATTTTTTCGCTCTAGATTCGCATTACTTTATAAAATGTTCTTTATATGGAAAGATTTTCAGTGCTCGAAGTGATAAATCGAACGAACCGGAACTCGATTTTATAAATTCGAAAATATTTTTTAAATTGTAAATGAAAATGAATACGCTCTAATACCGTGTAAACGGTGAAATGCATTTGCATTAACTAAACATTTAACCGTCGCGAAGAATATTTACGTATAAAAAGCAATGAAAACAAATTAGAGTAAAATGATAGAGCAATAGCGCAGCTTCTATCTAACCCAGTGTCTGTCAAACTGTTTTACTTCACGGCACACTGGGAATGGGACTAACACTGCGGCACACAAAACAAAAATGATTTAAAAAAGGAAATGTACATTTAAAAAATAAATGTGTCACGTTGACCACTGTGTATGATCGTGACAAATATTTGCTTGAATGTGTAGATGTTAAATTCATTTAAAATTGAAGAAAATTTAAATGAATAGGCATTATTTAAAATTATGATTTTTAAGGTTTCTTCCACCGCGGCACTCCTGAGACTTCTTGTGGCACAGTAGTGTGACGTGGCACACAGTTTGGCAGACACTGATCTAACGTGTGGAAAGTAGTGCACCGTTTCGTATAAAAACAACAAAAAAAACGACGAAAAAAATGTGGGAAATATTGAAAAATAGCACAAATAAAAATACAGCATTCCGGCTTAGGATTTTTTCAAAATTAGAACTTGGAACCCTGAGTAGGCAATGATTTACTACGAGGAATATTTTGGAATACCCTGATAGACACAATTGTGTAATCTACCTGCATTTTTTTTCTCGTATTCTTCGTTTTGCCAGCAAATCATGGAAACAAATTCGCGAAACCATAAAGCTTAAAGCCAGTACAGTTTATACGATTTACAATTATTGTTGTCCTCGTATACATAAAACTTTCCAATGTCGATATAAAATTATTCACGCATATTGTAAAACATTAAAATTTTCATTTAATGCCTTAGCCAAACTATTGATTAAGTCGCTGAAAGGTTACCTGCATAGTTTACCTAGATGTAATTATACTTTTTGTATTAGGGGAGAGAGGGGTGACTTGTGTATTAGAATTTGTAGGTCAACTGACGTGACATTTGTGTGATTTTGCCACCACGCACGCCAACCAGGCATTCATTAAAACTTCGTGCTTTCACTTGGAATAAGTTACAATAACACTGTTAGCGTTAAAGTTAACATTAGCTACCTCAAACAAAATAACAAAACCACGCTTTTTTATCGCGTTTAGAAATGGCCAGTTTTATATGTAAGTTTAATGTTGGTATTTTGCAAACTTTTTTAAGTAATTCAAAGAAAATCTTTTTAATCGCCCTAAACATAAATAAATTATAAATCGACATTGAACTACCTAACTTAATAATGCTTGTAGGTAGATATTATAAATGTTTGACCAACTTAATAAAGACTGTTAAAATATAGTGGACCCCCCATTACACTACCCCGAATTACGCGCGGGCTTGAAATATTCGCCGCAAATCCCCCAATTGCACGGTTATTGTCGTTGCTACGAGACGGTCGTCTGTACGGCGCATACAGTCAAATGTTGGCTAGCGTCTGTGTATTCAACACGTGCCATATAGCCGGGTGATTGTCTATGTGTTGGATTTTGGCGCACTTTGCATTTTATCACTTAGTTTTGCATTTTTTGCCGAAAAACCCAAATCCCTAATTTTGTATGAGATTCACTCCCCCAATAACACTACCCCGAATTACACTGCCCTACTTTAGTGTAAATGTGGGTTTATCTGCACGTAACAAATTATATTAAGTGGGATGGTCTATATCGTTTCGGCAACGCAATGCATAACACCGAAGTAAAAAAAAATGTCGCTTTGAGGTAAACATATTTTTTTTATATGAGTTAAAGTAGATAACAAAATGGCCATTGATTATCTACCCATCTCAAAATAGGTAATTCGTTTTCGAGAATCCAACCATCCAGTAAACAAGCTTACCTTAGTCAAACACTATTTCAGAACGCTAATGCAAAGCAATCAAGTGTTGGGAAACTGCTCCTGCGATACCCCAGACAATCATTTTAAAGCTTAACGATTCGCTTTTCCAGGATTTGCCCATTGAAGGCTGTAAATTCGATAACACTATTGTAAAATAAAAATCCGAGATTTTACAAGAGAAAAAAAAATGTTTTTGTATTGAAACCAATCTAGACCTCCATTTAAAACATTAATGACATTAACGCACTCCACAATTGTTATTTAGTATTAAAGCATTCCATAATAAGTATTCACGAAATGCCAGTTTTGATAGAAGTTTATTTTACCCCAGTACGTCAATTTATACCAGTTTCCCCTGTTTGTACTTAAAATAAAGCTTGTGCAGGTTCGCATAGAAACAAAATTAATTCAATAGATACATCAATTTTAACATATTGGGCAAAACTTTAAAATCAAATAATTATAGAGTTTGTGTTTTAAAAAATGTACTAAAAAAATCATATATTTAAATATCAGAACACTACGAATAAGTTGTATTATTTATTTAATTATTTATGTAATTACCAAAATTACAAATCGAAATTAACCAATTCTAGATAGGTTTAGGCTAATTTAAAATTCATAATTTTATTAATATGCACTATTCTGGAGATATCCATTTCAAGCCTAAAACATGAAAAGATTATATTTACAGAAAAATGTTTTGTCAGAGTTTTGATGTAGTATTAAGTTTTTGGTGGAGTATTAACTCTTACAACTCCAATGTCAGTGTCACTCGACATTATGTAATACATATTTTAATTTGATTATTTTAATGTGATGGAATATTTTTCTATCTTTGTCTTGAATACACATTAGAAATACATGATTGTGGTGACGATAGTGACTATATGAAAGAATTGGACGATATATTTGACAATTTCCAAAATTGAAAAAACCATCGCTCCATCCTGGAGTCTGTTTTGAAAAGTATCATACGAAAATTAATTATAATATCTAAGGATTAGAATATATTTTATACGTTAAAAAGCAAAAATAAAAAATATCCTTTTATTTGAAAAATAAAATACTTAATTAATAAACTTCCAATTTTTCCGTAGAAACAAAGTGGTTGAGTGGAAAGGGTTAAGCCAACAAAATATACTGATGCAACATCTTGTTCAATAAACCCCCATTTTTTTTAAACTAGAATTTTTATTTTTGACAAAAATATCTTTTTATGTGCAAATACACTAAAAATGGCTCGGAGCTGGTGGAATTAAAAAAAAAACCTTTCGAAGTGTAAAGAAAGATAGAATCTTTTTTTTTTTTGGATATCAAATTTATGGAGCTTCAAGTACCAGGACGCGCCAGCGTCAAGGTTCTTCCAGTCTCCTTCATCGATAAAGATTTTGAAAAATTGTAAATTGCATCCCCTTACCGTCGTTCGCAGACGGAAGGGCGCGATCACTACAGAGATAAGAAGTTCACGGGAACTCCATATGCATTATTTTGCAAATCACATTCCATATGCTTCCTCCATACTATATCCGTACATGTACACACACATGCGGATACATACATACACACATACAGTATACAAATTGTTTTTAAACAAAGAGAGTCATTTTCGTGATGCTAAGTTCGTTCTAAAATTGACAATTTTATACGATATAAGATCTATGGAGGGTCGTCGAGCAGGACTGCTCTGGGTCTAAAACGATTCTCAGGCAGTGTCTCGTCATAGTTGTGGAGATCAGAGATCGTTGGGTTAGAATGTTTTCCTACCTCGCTGTGAAACTTTTGTGATATTTCACGAACGAACTCGCGGATGGTAGGTATTTTCAAGTCTCTGTGAAGCAGCGAGTTACGCACGTACCACGGGGCGTTACATATCTGTCTCAGTGATTTATTTTGGACAATCTGGAGAGTCTTCATATGTTTACGGTGAGCATACGTCCATATTGGAGCAGCGTACACCATGATTGGTCGAGTAATTGCTGTGTAAAGGAGCAGCTTGCTTTTGAGAGTAAGTTTGCTTCTCGCGTTAAGCATAAAGTACAACCTTGCCTTTGTAGTAGAGGTCTGCACGGGCCAAAATTTTACAAAACTACCCGGTCCGAGCCCGAAAAACTCACGCCCGACCCGGCCCGGGCCCGAGTCTAATGCCGCACTTGTTACCCGAACCCGACCCGAAGCACCGAGAAATTTGAAATCCTCGATTTGGTATACTTTTTCCCCAGATTATCTCCGAAAGTCCTTTTTTTTTTTTTTTTTAGCTCACCGAGGAATTTGAAATCCTCGATTTGGTATACTTTTTCCCCAGATTATCTCCGAAAGTCCTTTTTTTTTTTTTTTTAGCTCACCGAGGAATTTGAAATCCTCAATTTGGTATATTTTTCCCAACATTATATCCCAAATTCCAAAGCCCGGCCCGGCCCGAGCCCGACTCTCGATTGGCCGGGTCGGGTAAGAGCCCGTGGGCCAGGCCCGGGCCCGTGCAGACCTCTACTTTGTAGCATTAGCTTGACGTTTTTTAATCGCGACGTGTTCATTAAATTTAAGTCGACTATCTAGCGTGAGTCCAAGATACTTAACCAAGTTGGACCACTTGATCTCTGCGTTGTGCATGCGTATGCAAGCAAAATTAGGTTTTCTAATAAAACCCTTTGAAAACATTACTGCCGCGCTTTTTTCGGTATTAATTTTGATTCGCCATTTGTCGCACCAGTCTGCTATTGTATCGGCAGCTGATTGAACCTGCGTGACAGCGCCTTGTCGATTTCGAGATTTAGCTAAAATAGCCGTATCATCTGCATATTGTGCTATAATTGCGTCGCTTTCTCCGCCGGAAGGAATGTCATAGGTGTATATATTGTATAGTATGGGTCCCAAAACAGAGCCTTGCGGAACTCCCGCCCGAGTTGACCTTGATGAGGATCGAATTCCATCCATTTTAACGTTGAAACATCTGCCTGTCATGAATGAGTTGAGAATTATTACCAGCGGTGACCCTATACCAGCCTTCGACATTTTGAATACAAGCCCTTCGGTCCATACTCTGTCGAAGGCTTTTGCGATATCTAAAAAGAGGCCAGCCGTGACTTCTTTAAGAATGAATCCACTTGTGATAAACTCCGTTACTCGGAGGAGTTGGTGGTTTGTCGAGTGGCTAGCACGAAAGCCGTGTTGAGTGTCTGGGATGATTTTTTTCACCGTAACTACTTCTTGTAACCTAATCTTAATTACACGCTTTAAGACTTTGCTCATTGCGGGGAGCAGACTTATTGGCCGGTGATTTACTGGAAGAAGATAGAATCTAGCTTAAAAGCGCAATATCACTGTTGCACATTATGGGATAATGTTGATTGGTGAGTCAAACATAACCTAATATCATCCCAATAGGTTCACCCATCTCAATGAAAAATTTTTTTTTTTATATTTTAAAACAAAATTTATAATTTTAATAAATACAACATAAATGTCATTAAAAAAAAATACATCACCAGTTATCATTCTACTGGGCGGAGCGAGAGCGATTAGTTTAGTTTCTTGTAGTAGATAATGGAAAACATAGATTAATTTATCTGTTTTGAATAAACACTTTTTTTATTAAATGTATGTATAAATATGGATGGGTAAAAAAATATTTAAATTGCATAAAAATTACATTAGGTTCTACGACGCAGCGGTTGGCATTGTGTGCTTCCGTGGCGGATCTCACGGATTCGAGTCTCAGTATAAACAGCATTTTTCAATAGATTTATCGATTTCTATTCAAAAATTCTTCTCCCCCACCCTTCCAATCCTTCAATAACTGGGCGTAGCAAGAGCCACGTAGTTAACCACTATTCCTGCCCTAGCTTTATCCTTCTATCCCTACTACTCTCTTTGCAAAAGAGAGTTGGAGCGACTGAGTAACAAACAGTTCTCGCAGTAAAACTTCTGTTGAGATACCTCCTTTAAGATGCCATATGCTCCACATTGGAAGCGGGCATGGATAAAAAAATACCATTCAAGGCAATAAAATAAAATTTATTATTTCACTAGGGCGTCCATGGTCAGGTTTTTGCTTTCAATAAGGTCCATGAGCATATTAAGTTTGGAAACCACTGCATTGGATAATCATTGAAGTGTGATTAACATAGTACTGAGGATTAAAATCTTTCACATCATAATTATATTATTTTAACATCGGTTTTAACACACTTCAGTGCACAGATTGACAAATCATCTAAAGAAATATTCTGTTATAATATAAGATTTCGACTGAAGGTGCTCGGTGGAATTTCCATATTAAATTTGAACCGTTCAAATTTAATATTTATTGTGTGAGACAGCTAATTGCAGACATATATTTTTCATGAATGAGTTTTCATTCCAATTCGCTGACACAATGTTTATTGCAATCAAAAATTTAATACAAGTAATTTGTTGGTTGGCAATTAATTTGGTAAAAAAATCCATTTTGATGCACACTTTTTGTGAATGGAAAACTAGCTTTAGCTAGTGGTTCCTACCAACCATTTGAAAGCAATTTATGTTGCTGTGCTGCGATATGATACTTATAAAAGAGGTTCAGAGATGCAGAGGGTGGTAGTAAAATATTTGCATACCATTGGGTTAGTAGAAATTTAGTCATCGTATCAATTAGAATTTATCATAATTAATGTTAACTAAATAAAAGACTTATTAGAAGTTTTTGTAAATGCATCCACCATCTGTGTTCTAAATATAATTTAAGAAGAGTTTTTTTCAATAATTGTTACATAGGTACAAATTTGTTTGAAAGTTATGAGATGTATTGAATGATAACGCCATATTGAGGTTTTTACTAATCAAACCTATTTTGAATAAATTTTGATGGCGAAATGAAAAGTTGACTTCATGATAGTATCATTTTCAAGGCAAGAGTTGATCTTTGGTGAGGAGAGGGAATGCTTTCTATTAAAATCTGGCTGGAAACCAGTTTTATTTGTCATATCAGTCGAAATCATAGCAATACCAACATTGTGTTATTAAATGTATGTTCATGTTACAGAATGTTAAAATTGTTGAATTAAGTAGAGTGATTTCTGACTAGTTTGTAATAATTATTGATTACCAACATCTATGGTTGCTTAAATTATATAATTTATAGAATAAAATATTTGGTAACACACGTAATAATTTCCAATTTATCAAATATTTGAAATATGCTACTTGAGAACAAGCTGAGGAGAAAACACACCACAAACACCCATAATCAAGATCTTAAATTTAAATTGAAAAAAATTAAATCAAATATTGACTTTACCGGGATTTGAACCCATACTGATCTGATCGCTAGAGTAAAGCTCTTAACATTAGACCGCAGAGGTCGAGTTCTTAGAATATCAAAACTAGCTGATTTATTTACATTTATTATGTATGCTTTGTCATCTATAAATGAGGCTATTATTTGCAAGCCCGTCTTGTTCCAAAATTAGTGAAACATGAACCATGAATGTAATTTAGTAAATAAAAATATATCTTAATAGTATTTCTAGAAAGCAGTCACAAACATGGCTTAATAACATAAAAACATAATTCCATAGTAATGGAACACTAAAAATTACTATAAAATGAATATTGTTTTACAAAATAATGTTCTCAAACAATTTTTAATAGTATTTGATACATTTGGTGTCTATTGTAAAAAAGGTAAGATTTCCAATAACTGTAAACTTTCTTTGCATTTCATCAATGGTATGGGATTTTGTTTCTCCTTCTAGAATTTTAATTACAATTAATTTTGATACTCGTGTGATGTTTTTTTAATCTTTATACCTTATAAATTGCTTGACAATAAAGAATGACTCGTTCTTTTAACCCAATTTTTCTCAACAACTCTGAATAAAATTGATGACAAATCGAACAAAAAATATTAAGAGAATATCATACGTTAAGCTGTATTTATGATACGAAAAACGATAACTTCTGAATAAATAAATAAAATTTCAATAAGAAGTGTATATGATATCATATACTCTCTCCATTTGGTTCCTTTATTTATTAAGATAATCTATAAAAATGGGCTCATACTTTGGATTCAGTCAGATCTTTATGACCAGTTGGATATTGAATTTGCTCTGATAATAAAATAATTTATCAAACAATTTCTATTTCGTTTTCATATGCGATAAAATGTATGTAAGCGATATGATCTACTATATACTTAATTTGTTTTTTTACAGGATGAAGGCCGTGTCGTTTCTAGCAAATCCGGAGAGAAGAAAAAGTGGATATATGACCCAAATAGTAAGATTAACATATAATTATTTTTTGATTTAATATGCTAAGTTTAGGTTATGTTTTACAAAATAATTATGGCGCCCTATTTCAGTGTTTTTAATTATATTTAGTTGTGGAACTTTTTTAAAATACAAAGTACAACAAGACAGAAGATCCCCCAAAATATACAGATTATTTTCTCATCTACATTATTATGAGTTTGAAAACTTTTGTAAAGAAACAAATCTTATTCAATACCTTTGTCTTACTTTTCATTAGATCTGCGTATTTATGATTTTCGTAATCTGTAAAACAAAACTTCATTCGGGAAACACTACAACATAAAATTGATCAAATTCTAGTCATGATTTTCATGTAAAAATGTCTTTAAATATATTGTGTTTTATGAGAATACGAAGCTTTAATTCTAAACAAATCTGTCTCTTCTCTCATTAGGAGAATGTGAACGGTGACACTGCCACCTGGTATTTTTATGATACTTGTTTTGTAAGTGACAATAAATTTCAATTTGATATTTTATTCTGAAAATGTCTGCTGTCTTATTTCTAGGTGATCTCTGCCATCCTTTGAATTGTCAGAAGAAAGAAATATGTCTTTTGAAAGATTCATATACTGCAGTATGTGTCTCAAAAAAAGAAATTCATAAAAATGGGTGAGTACTGCATAAATGTATAGTAATATCTCTTGGTAACATCAAAGATGGACAAAACATTATTTCAATCGAAAAGTATTGCATATCTTGCATATCTTGCTTGATATATTTTCTAGATATTAATATTGTAGTCTTATAACTAGACCAGGGGCGGGGAACCTTTTCTTCTCTAAAGGCCGCATTCATTTTTCTGATTCGACATAAGGCCACAGTAAACATTGACCGGAAACAATTTCATGCCAATTTCTAAAGCCCAATCTTCAAAAGATTTTGACATCGGAAATCCCAAAAATTTACGGATTTGCCCAAATTAGCAGTGTGGCACCTTTTCCAGTCAAATATTTACTACTGATTTTGGCTGTAAAGATATTGTATTTTACAGTGATAGCTGTCCCACCTAGAATCGGTGGGAATTTGAAAGGAACCAATCCTACAGGACAATAATAATTTTATTGTTTTATGGCGTAGTATTGTGACAATTAACCCTTCAAGCCAGCCTGACGTGCTTAGCGCATGCATCAAAACCACTCCCAGGAACAGTTGCTAATCTGTACGCGGAAGCATTTCTGTTTTATCATTGATTTATAGAAGCAATACTTCATTTCATTTAAAAAAATTGAGTTATATCAAGATTAGATTGAAATTTATGTTATGAATATATTTATTGTATTTTTTTGTCCAAAAAACTATTGAGTCACCCTTAAGGTGTCCACTGTCAATTCTTGGTAAAAAAGCAAAATGTATTTCAGGTATAGGTACCTAAGCAGTGGTTTTCGGTCATATTCACGATATTTCATTAGATTACAGTCAGATTCCAGGCCGCCGATACAGAAAGACTTGCAATTTTTATGTGCCTAGTGTGACTGTTCCTTATTTTTATTGTATCATTCTTTATTGACAGCGACTTGGTGGTTCCTGGGGGATCATCAAGTGTTCCATCAGTTGGAAGTGAAAAAGAGTCTTCTGATAAAGACGACGATGTCTTCTACGACTCGGAAGATGAAATGGAAGATCAATCAGATACCTTTGCGTAAGTTTTGATTGAATTTTTTAAATACTTCTGTAATGCTGTTGAACTGAAAAGTAATATAAAATCGCGTACCCAAACAATTGAAGTATGATAACAATCTAAATTGATTTCTATTTTTTTGACAATGTCATTTGGGTAGACAGTTAATTAAGCTACCCAGACCTGTTGCTTTTTTTCTTCAGCAATAATTCTTATCATTCACTTTGTGGTAATACCTAATTTCAATTAATTTCTTTGTGAAAATATGTATTACTCAATGCTAAATATACTCTAGGTAAAATGCACTCCAAGATGACAAACATTTCTGTGTTGAGGGCTAACAGAACATAAAGAAATAATGCTCAGCTATTTTGTAAAGCTGCAATTGTAACAGACGATTTTTAAGAACTTAACTTGTTAATCAAAACACATTGTCAATCTTTGTATATGGTTCTGTTGAAATTGCTAACTCATTGAGCAAAACCATTTTGATCTAATCAAATTCATTAAAATAACTAAGTAGGTACTAAGGGTTGTATAAAATATTATGTTTTTACGGTTTATATTCATGTAAATGATGTCAAATTATTGTCACATTGTTCTATTACAACCCTTGAAAATAAAGCCTGCATTGCTTTCAAAACATAGTATAATTACATTAATTGCATTGCATAATATTTTAATTTTATTTTAACATGTGTTGAGCTTTATTTTTATTATTATCATCATCATTATCTAAGGATTGTGATCTACTCTCTAGTTTATTTTTACCCCATTGTTTACTGAACTAGAAACATAAAAAGACAATATTGTAACAAATAGTGATTCACACTAATTTAATATTTAGTTACATTGATTTTTATTACTTTACTGAACTATTTGTGATGGATTCAATTATTCTTGTTCTAGATGTGAAGCATGTCCTGTGGTACGTCCAGTATTCCTGTGTGGATCAGACAATCGCACATATTCTTCACTCTGCAGACTAGACTATCACAACTGTATTCATCATACGGCTGTCAAAGTATCATGCAAAGGATTCTGTCCTTGCAAAGGTAATTGTTGAATTATGCAATAGTTGTATTATCAATCAGCACATAGTTTTGCGTGCATAATAAGACGATGATTATGTGGGAAATGGGATAATCTAGGCTACCATAAGTTATAATTTATTTTTGCGCATAATCCATTAAGAATTTTCAAAAAATTTCTGCTGCTCAAAAATTAACTTTTTTTTAATGACAAAAGGTTTTTTCTCATCATGATTGAGTATCAGCAACTAATTGATCAACATATGTGCAAGCTCATCTTACAATGAATCAAAACTTTGGTTACATCGCAAATATGATATGATAACAAAAATTGTCTGTTTCCATATCAAGATGAAAAGAAGCTCACATACTTAATAAAATACGGTCATTCTTTCAAAGCGGTATCACTTTTGTTGATTATGATTGAACAATTCAGGAAACAAAAGAACCAGACGTGATTTTTTCATCATGAAATTCAAGCAAGAATAATCTCTGTTTGCGTGCTATATTACCGCCAGTTAAATAGCCTGAAAACTGTGACAGTCAATTACTGCTTTCTTAGATTAAAAAATAAATAGTTTCCAGCGTATAAAGTTTTAATATAATATATTTTCATTTGATTCTAATAGATACAGAGAAAAATTACAAAAAGAAGCAGCAAAAGATGAGTGCCGAACGTAGAGTTAAAAAGATGCAATCCACAATGCCACACCGTCCACATGCTCAGTACAGTTTCACACCAGAAGATTTCAAATATGACAATAAGCACTACAAGTACATCAAGTATACCAAATACAACAATGTAAGTTGTTTTTATTTATTCTGTTCTGAAAATGGGTTCTTATTCTATCACCATTACTTACGATTATTAAAAAAACAATGTGACTCCAGAAGGATCTACTGGATGATTAATGAATTCAATGGAGAGGAGGTAATTTATGTTGAAAGCTACCTAATAGTACCTGAGAAAATGCAGAAGCGTAAAGAATGTGTAATGAAGTAATTCTAAACAGCTTAAATGGAATTAATTGTGGTAGTTTCACATGCAAGAATCAATCTGTTGTCTTTCTTTGTAATTTTAAATTAAAAAGAAACATTTGTATTTGCTTTATAAAGCAACAATATTAAACATAATTTTGACAACTTTGTTATTTCATGTGTTGTGTTACAAAATGTGACACCTGTTTCATTTCTTTAAGAAACGTCATCAGACATAACATCGCAAGGTTTACGAATAAATTAAAAATTAATTCTAAATCATAAGTTATAAATTATAAAATATAAGTCAAGGTTTTGTCCTTTTCTACTATACAAAAATTAGTAGTAATAATGACAAATTAATTACTTACATTGGGTACGGTAAATCCCAATAGAAATAAACTCAACAATGGTAATCCACCTATCATATTTAAAATTTTATTTACTAATGTTTCCTTTCTATTAATGACTTTATTAATTTCCAAAGTATTCCAAAATTTTAATACAATATTAAACATAATTTTGACAACTTTGTTATTCCATGTGTTGTGTTACAAAATGTGACACCTGTTTCATTTCTTTAAGAAACGTTTATTTAGAAAGAAATTTTTATTTTGATCAAAATTGTGATTGTCAAGTGATTTGCTTTTTGCAAAATATTGTTTTTTAGACATCTTATGTGTTATTCAATTCTTACATTAAAGTTTCTACCTGTCTGCACTGCATAAGCATCTTGACAGTTTCGACGATAGATGCCATTTAAAGTAAACAATTTTTTGATAAAAGTCTTTGAATATGATAAATAGTTCAAATTCAATTTTAAACAATCTTTATAGTATATCAACAATAATGATACCTTCAGATGCTCTTAAACTAACTCATTCGGCATTGTAAATATTTTATTCTATTTTCTGTTAATGTTAAAAGTCAAGTAAAAGAAAATCAAATCTTTAAAATGGGAAGAAACTTTTGCTTTAATGTAACCATTTTTTCCAGCAAATAATGCAGGAGAAGGCTCGTGAAAATTCGTTCAATGATGTTTTGGATACTAAGCCCAACAGACTTTCTTCAGTTCATGGTAATTTATTGATAATATTTATTATATTTCAGAAACAGTAAATATATTTTGCAAAATTGTTAAGATAATTAAGTACAGTGAATCAGTAATAATGAACTGTATACATTTACCACCAATTTTTTCAATACTGTTGAAATTTATTTGAATGAGAAAATATGATCATCAATAACATAAATTTAGTGCTATTTTACATATAATTCTTAATGTATAATTTAAAAGTATAGAAAACAATCAGAAAAAAAATTGAAAACATTCGAAATTGGCAAGGAAGTAAGTTCTGATAAATACTTGTCTAAATTCACTCATGTCAATGCGGAATATGTTGACATCTGTCTGTTAAACATTGTTAAAGCTCTTTCTAGTAGCACCTGAAATGGTTCTTCCAGACTGGGTACACATGTTGGAAGAGAAAACCATTTATGTCTACGATTCCTCAAAAAAATGATCAGGAATTTCTCTTTGAGGGTTCATAGTTTTAAACGTGAGCATGCAATAATAAAATCAGTTAGATAAAGCCATAGGTTGCATCCATACATTCTCGAATGGAATATTCTTTATTATTTTGTACCTTATTCAAATAATGAATAAGGTACACAATTATGCATTATGAAATATTGAAATTAAGTGAGGATATGCTATTAATTGGGTTAAATTTTAGGTTACTTAACCCCCTTTCTCTCAGATGATTTTGCCATTCATATGCGACAACTCTCAAGCATTTTTTCTTTTGCAAAAACAACATTGATTAGTTTTTTCAAAATATGTAAATTAAAACATGTTTAAAATTTTACTAATAAAAAATATAATGCTTTGTTTTCAAAAAATATTATATGACTTGTAGTCGATATTCAGCAATCGTTCACATCTGCCATTTTTTAAAAACAATAAAGCTATTATTTCATTGCAGACAATAACATCTGGGACGATGGAAATAGTGTTGAAACCCCAACAAGAAACAACGGCTGCAGTGACTCCGCCATGGATAGTATGGCTGATCGCCTTCTTGATTGGTTTGCAGTTCTCATGAATGATAACAACAAAAAACACACGTCACATTATCAGCCAAGTAAAGGTAAATATAAATAATATTATTGTACAATGGCATAATTTGTAAGATAAAAACAAAAAACTGTCAGACAGAGAATTTTATTTCTGGAATGTTTTTCTTAAGCATCATAATATCTCCTTGATAATTTTAGATATCTCAACAATAATGCCTCTGTTGAGAATTGCTGAATATTGTATATGAATTACAGTTGAATTTAATCATCATCATTTCTTCCACAGGTTTTCCTTCTGACTGTAAATTAGAAGTAAAATGGATGTTTGGCCATCTTGATAGAGATACCGATTCAAAACTTTCAATTAAGGATCTGTATTCACTTGGTAAGACTTGATAGGTTTTTTAAAAACATTCAATAAATATCTTTTCAGTATTATTTGAACTTTGAAATTACAGTGAGAGAGAAATTATTGCATGCTCCCATGTCAAATATCTGCAAAAATAAGAGCAGTAATATTAATAATGAATTGTGATTAACATGCTGTCATTATTGTTGGAGAGCTTGTTAGAGAATAAATCAAAATTGATATTTCTGTTTTGAATAAACCTTCATATCGTTTTGATATTCTTGTTATTTGAATGATTATGTGTTATATTAAAAGTAATACCTAATTTTTAATCTCTTGGAATTATTGTAATCATTGCAGCTGACATTGTTTGTATGATTGCAATGATAGACTTATCTATGAAGGTGTATAAAGATTCAAAAAAAGTCGTAATTATACGTCGGATAATTTGACATGCAACATTGCTGTGTAGGCTATGGTATACATGTGTACATAAAAGCTTTTAATATATTGATACACAGAAGAAACTCTTTTTTTACAAACATTTTTTGTTTATTGATTCCTATATACAATAGCAATGACATTCACAGTAGATAGTTATATCAATTTATTAAAAATATATTAACCCATATAAATAAGTGCCAAAAATGTTTTATTTACTTCGGTCTTGCCATTTTGAAATATATTATGTAAAGCACAATAATGTCAAACTTTATCTGATGTGAATTGTATTACATGTTTTATTTTCAGAACACGATGATCAAGAGCAGTGTATGAAGCCATTCTTATCTGGTTGTGACACCAACCGAGATGCTTTTGTCACTCGAGGAGAGTGGTGTCGATGCTTTTTGAAAGCAGATCGCCCATGTACTGCAGTTACAAGACGTTCGGCCAGAAATCATTTTGTTGGTAAGTTCACATTCAATTAATATTCTATCATAATAAATACAACAATTATAATGGCTTTTTTCCATTTTGTTAATGTTTTATCTTAAATATAAGATATTTATTATCTAATATTACTCTTTGTCGATTAAGTACAATAATATTATAAATGTTTGACCTTTGTATAAATTTTATTCAATGTGTGATGTCAATAAATAAAACCATATAGGAGAAAACCGAAGCAGATTAATGGTCAAGTATACTATTTTATGTATGTTTATAAAGTGAGATAGATCATAAATTAATAAAAAAACTCTCGGTAATAAAATTTCAGCATAATTCAAATGAATATATTGTAAGAAAATTCATTAAATGCATTAATTGAGTTTTAACTGAACATAACTAAACAGTTGAAATTAGAAAAAAATAGATGTGGGTCTTTCAAGTCTAGGGTCCAAATTTTGAAATCGGTCATTCAAGTGGCATGCAACAATTTTGCAATTTCTATTGACCAGATAGGTATTCTATAAATGAATACTACAGCCAAATTCAAAACTTTTAAATTTAAAACTAGCTTATAACATTCAAATTTGACTTTTGTAAATAGATGAGATACTGGTTGAAAAATATGTTTGGTTAATTGTATCTCCCAAATGGTGGCTTAAAACCACTAATATAAAACCTTTTGTACTTAGTAATAGTAAGACAAATGATTTAGGATCTGATCTGAATCGATATTTGGTGTGTGCTGGAGATATTCAAATGGTCATATAAGAATCAATGAAAGTCGATTTAATTGTTTTCACTACTTCTGATTTACAGGTGCATATGTTCCACAATGTGATTCCTTGGGTTACTATAGGCCACTGCAGTGTCATGCATCAGTAGGACTATGCTGGTGTACGGATAAGCATGGTAACGAGCGCTCTGGAACACGCACAAAAGGAGAACCTCGATGCCCAGGTACCAATCGACTACTAACTTTATAGTAAACAATACTTCTGCTGTTTTCCTTAAAAGATTTACTAGAAATATAAACAATAATCATTGAATACACTAAAAACTAAATTATAAATTAATACATGACTAAAGACTTTTGGAGGTGTCTTAAAAATTTTGCAACAAGTAAAATTATCCACATTTTTATTCGAGGGTAAAGCATTACACCAGTGCTGCTTTATGGTAGCAAATCATGGCACCTGATTAAGACTCAGAAAAACTGTATACTGAGCTTCGAGAACAGATGGTTGTGTTGGATAATGGGTGTGAGGTGGTTTAATTTCATGAGCAATTCGGAGATTAAGAAATGTACACGACAGTGCCCCTTCACGTCAGTGGCTATGGAGAGATGTAACTGGCTCTGGGTCACGTGTTGCAGATGGAAAACCTTTACCCTGCCTGCTTCTTCTTCCGACCAGTGGTATTCTGGTGTCCTGAACGACTGTCGGGTACTATCAATAGTGGTATTTAAAGGAAATTATTATGTTTACGTTGCTGGTGATCTGTGTTTGATCTTTTGATATTTCTAACCATACAGATTATTCTTTTAAACAGTGTTTAAAGTCTTTACTCAGTTGGCATTCTATGATTTACAGAATCTGACGATGCAGTCAGCTTACCGTCTGACGATGAAGACGGCGCAGGAGAAGGAAGCGCCGATCAGCCGCTAGATTTTTAAGCCATTCCGAAAGCGACATCAAAAATAATGCTATGTTCATAGGGATAACAAACAGTTATACCAATTACATGCTAGTGTATATTTTTAATAAAATCCTGAAAAATATACTCACAATTTTTGAAGCGTTTCATGTGGGATACATAAATATTGCATTAAACTCAATATTTAATATAAGTTTCCAATTTGTATTTTTACAACTTATATTCACAAAACTACAAAAATTAGAGAGAAAATGCTTTTATTGCACCCTATCGCAAACTCGTCGAACACTCTTGAGCGAGAATGAGAGAGACGCCGCGAGCTATAACTCCATCCTATTCATGCCATAATACCGTAAACTTTGAGACTATGCGACACTTTGGTAAAGCTTAAATCCCCAGAGGCGAGCTTGAATTCGAATACTATTATATACAATTTCATATGATTAAACCCGCGTACTAAAGTATCTCACAGTTTACCGAGGTGTTTTTTCATTAGGGAATAGAATATAAATAAAAATCAATTTGAATTTTTGAAGATTTTTACTACATTAATGTATGTATTTAGTGAAGGTGTGCATTTAATATTATTATTATGAACTGAGTGTACGATTGCATTTTAGATTATATGTGAATTGGCCTACTAAAAATGTCATTATGAATACTAGTAAAGTGGGTTGTGCGTCAGATGTCTAGTAGGCAATATCTACGATTACGGTTAATATATGAACGGTATTAATTAAAACACTTAGAAGTGAATGTGCTTAACATGGATTAGTAATATTACAACATCGGTATAAGACATTTAATCTTATGAACGAGCATTCCATTAGGGATATGGTAGAAATAATCGATTAGTGTGGTGGGGAAAAATTTGTATTCTCGGAATTTGCTTTCAGTATGCGTATGTAAATACTTCAAAACGGCAAGCCATTCCTCAAATATTGTAAATTAATTATAAAAGAAAATACTCAAGGTCTCATGCCAGATTGTTTTTGCGTGAAGGTCACCGTACACTATCCGATAGTCATTGCACACATATAACTACACTATTACTACGAGTTTGTGTTTACTCTGTTTGTCTTGAATTGCAATAGACTCCGCTTAACCAGGACGTATGGTGGAAAAGAAATCCAATTTATTAGAAAATATTCAAAAGGAATAAAATAGAGCTATTATATTTTCTTTATTCCTCGAAACCAATCTCATTTTTTTACTGTTTAGCATTTATCATGAACTATTTTTGTTAAAACCAGTTCTGTATTATGTGAATGTTCAATGAATATTTCTCAACTGTTGTGAAACACTCAAAGCAGTATTCATATGTTTGAAAACAACAGTTTGTGCAAATTATTTGTTTGTGTATGTTGGCCTTTAGACAATACACAAAATATTAATAAACAAATGGTTATATTTTTAACAAACATTTGTTTAAAAAAAAATAGTCCACAAAGATCATTTCCTCCAATGTAGCAGCAACTGCTTTTGATTCAACGATACATATAATGTGTTATTATTTATAAGATATTTAAGACAAACTTGATTACTTCGGTGACGACTATGTATCTTCTTGAATATTGATATATTTTTGTTTAGTTTCTTAACTGGATAGTGTCATTCGATTTGAAAAATATTATGTCTGCAGCGTCCTTGCCTGAAAATTTTATATCTATAAAAGAAACTGTCGATAGTATAGATTACCTGTTAGTTTTTTAGTATATTTTATGACCTTGTGTGTTAATTGTTGAGAATTATTGCACATATTCTTCCATCGTTTATAATAATACGTATTTCGGTGATTGATTTGTTGATTTACCACTGACTGTAAAAAAAAATAGTCAAACTATGAAACTTGAGCACAATGTTTTTATTTCGTTGCAGACTCCTGTTGAGTTTTCATTTTTAATTTGATGTTAAAGAATGACTAATTGTTTTTATTTTTTCGTCACTTGTGCAATACTTAATAATTAATTTCGAAAGCAACTTTCATTGAAGAATTTCTCATTAAAGAAGTGTTGTTTTACAAAATGCTTTTTAAGAATAATTAATTCAAGTCCTATTGCGTCCCACAAAATATGTGTAACACTAATTATGTTTAGCAAGTGTCTTTCATTGGTGTTTTCCCTGAATATTTTAAACAAAATATAGAACTGTTACCGTATAGTTTCCAAAATCAAAATGGTTTTTTATTGTCCCAACCTAACCCAACCTTCCCCATATTATTTTAGATAATAAATTTCAAAACAAACATTTTGACTAAAATGTGTGTAGTTAGGGTTACCGATTGAAATAGATAGAATTAATAAATAAGTAACTAGAGTTAGTAGTGCAGTGGTCAAAATCGTTGGCTTCCGTGATGAATCCCATGGGTTAAAATCTCAGTACGGACAGCATATTTTTTAAATAACGGGGACGATTAGCTAACCACTACTGTCCTAACCCCATCCTTCTATCTATACTCTCTTAAAAATAAGAGAGGTTGAGCAACTGAGTAACAAACAGTTCTCTTAGCAAAACTTCTTTTAAGATATCTTCATAAGGATGCCATTTATGCCACATTTGAAGCGTACATTGATAAAAAAAATATGACTTCACAACACAAATCTTTTGAGATCATATACGCTTGATATTAATACCAATGAAGTAAAATAGAATGGAGAAATTAGAATGATTTAATAGGATCGAATTTAGAAGAATTGTTAAAAACCATGAACAGAATTGACTCCAGTAGATTTCCAAGAGAAGGCCTACTAACGTTTAATTATTATTGGACACTAGATTGTGGGTTTCCACTGGAGTGGGAACATAATGTCTTAATTGATATGTACCATTCTGTAAATTTGGAAATACCAGTAAATTTATTTATTTTAAATTCATCTGTATACTTTTATAAGTGTTACCTAACTGCAACTAAGATTAACATTCAAAAGAACAATACCGAAAAGATATTACTGAAGAGTAGAAATTTATATCCAAATTTAGCAACAAAATGAAAATAAAATTAATTACATCAACAGCTAGCTATACAGAGGCAAACAATGATCAAAATTTTTCACATTTTATTATGTAGGATATATATTTTCAAATTGATTGGCTATCCCCATGCATATTTTCTGGATCCGCCTATGCATACATATAACGAATATAGTATAAAGTCACCCTTCAGAAAATGGAATTTGATTTGAGGCGTCCAGTATCAAACATGGACAAGTCAGTTTTACTTTATTATTTAGGACAGTCGAACGTTTGTTTGACTACATTTTAACAAAACTTTGATGCGAAATATCTTTAATCACTATGAAAAATCCAAACACTACGTTAACATTCCGTACAAAATACTGAATGATGTTAGGTCAGCCAATTCAAATCCTGTGATCTGATTGTCTCTCATTGACTTGACCACTTTTGATAGTAAAATCATTATTTAAGGTTGATTTTCATACACTTGTAGTAAGATTTTGAAACTGAAACAAATTGTCGCCAATATTGTAAGAATACTTAACTCATTTATTCAGTACAAGTATGTACTTATTTTATCTGTTGCTATATGATTGGCACACTTGCTATATCACTTATATGATTGGCACATTTTTGTATTCACACATCTTTATTTTCAAGGAGGAACGCATTAATTAATTACTGCAATATCAAGCATAAAAAAAGACCATGCACCCGCTTACGCTCAGGTAAATCCAGGACGCTACGCGGGAAATGCAACATCAAAATACACCAGATGCGAGGGAAATTGGAGGTCGGCTCCACTAGCCCCAGAAGTATAGATATCAAATTTACCCAAATTCAAGATAAGTGTTCGTGCAGCATTGGCAACGATAAATTGAATTGCAGGTATTTAAGCTCAAAACCGGAATTTATTAAAAAAATGAAAATCAGCAAAAATACGACTTGGGCATGTTTGTTACTAGATGCCTCTTCGATTAACTGTTTTTACATCTAAGTTAGAGTAAATGTGAAATTTCATACAGGCAATTCATTATTTCAAGCAAGGGTATACTTTTACGGATATTAGTAATTCAGTTATATAAACATTCATAAAGATAAAGATGCTCGATAGTTGCATGGTGTGCGGTTACATAAATTTGAAAAATAATTATGTTTCAATCATATGAAAGCAGATATTTTTAAAAGAATATTCAATGGCGAATTTATTTATTTTAGAAGGAAGGCAATTGCACATATAAAAAAGGATAGCATAATCCTTAAAGAAAATAATTGAACTGTATGCTGTGTACGACTTTGAGCTTGAAGTGTTATAAAGAATGATTGTAATTAGGCGTACTTCAAGTTACACATAAAAGAATGTAAATTCTTCCTAATGCATGTAGGAATCATAACTGAAAAGAACACCGATATCTCCCCTGTTAGCATCCCAAATCAATAATCACGGCAAATAAGTAGCTTACCTCCAGATGGCTAATTTGCCTTAAGAAAGCTCCAGTTTCTTCAGGATGAAATAAAAAACACGTATTCTTAAATTAATTTATTACCTATAAATAGAAGAACAATATTCTACATATCAATCTGTCAATATGGGAAATGTAAGGTGTATTTTACAATTAATTTTTAGATGCTCACCGAGCACACACTATAAACTTAATCAGCCATAAATTAGATTTTCGCACAGTTTCTTCGTATAGACAGCATTCCTACTTTTCGTCGTCAGCGAACTTGGTGTTGTAAAGTGGCATGTATTGAAGGAGCAGTTTCCATTCTGTGAAGTACAGCAGTCCGCAGAAAGCGGACGCACCGAAAAAGGTTGCAGATCCGGCGAACGCTGACAACTGCTTCATTTGCTTGGGGCCAATTTTGTTGATTAAACCCATCTTTGATTTTGGTGATCCTTCTCTGGTTAACAGCGATAAGTAGACAAAGTTAGGTTGACAAGTTACGTAAATTTCATTTGACTGAAAATCAGTACTACCAATCTAATCACTAGAAAGAAAAAAATGAAAAGTTCAAGACTTTTTTGAATATTAGAAATATTCAAAATTTAATAAAAAAACAATTTCCTTTTTATGACTTTACGATAAAAAGATACCATATAATATTTAATTTATTTTCGCAAATAAAATTACCTAAGTGCTGCCAGCTGACTGCTATATTTTCCAATTATGTCATTTTGACTATTGAAACCATAAGCAAAACGTCTTGTTTGAGCGGCTGTCAAAATTTTATTTAGATTTCATCGTCGATATACTATTATAAACAATCGGAAAATTTTAAATGTTAACGGTGTTTGAACTATTTAATAACTGTATGAAAATAATAAGATTAACATGCTTGGTATATTATTACATTCCATTGATCCATTTAATGTTTAATTTAATATAAGAAAGGATTATCAAACAATAAAATGTGGGATTCTAGCTTATTTCTAAGTACCCTGACTCCCAAGTTCTATGTAGCTCTCACTGGAACATCATCACTAATTTCAGGGCTGATTCTTATATTTGAATGGTGGTATTTTCGCAAATACGGTACATCCTTCATTGAACAGGTTTCGCTCAATCATATAAGTCCGTGGATCGGGGGAGCCGACAATGCCTCCGACCAGAACGGGTTGTCCAATCCAAACGGGACAGGAAACTCTCCGCAAACTATTCCCGAGTGTAAAGTTTGGAGGAATCCTCTCAATCTGTTTAGAGGGGCAGAGTATCAAAGGTTTTACTGGGCGACCAACAAAGAACCGCTCACGTACTACGATATGAACCTGTCGGCTCAGGACCATCAAACATTTTTCACTTGCGAAGGAGACGCCGGCAAAGCGGAGTATGAAATAATGCAGACAGCTTGGCGCGAGCGTAATCCTGTAGTAAGGATCAAGTCGGCTCAGAGCGCTATAGAAAGAAACGCTGATTGCGCTCCGGCTTACATTCTCCTTGCGGAAGAAGAGGCCACCAGCATTGTGGAATCGGAAAAGATTCTCAAACAAGCTTTAAAAGTAGCGGAAGCCAATTACAGAAAATCTCAAAATTTGCTTCACCAAGGCGCTATCATGGAGTCCATACACAGAAGAGACACTAACATCTTAATATATGTTAAGAGACGGCTAGCTATGTGCGCTCGGAAACTCGGAAAATTGAAAGAAGCTGCTAAAACATTCAAAGACTTGACAAAAGAAGTTCCACCAATAATGAATGTTTTGAACATACACGAGAATCTCATTGAAACATTGTTAGAACAGCAAGCTTACGCTGACGTGCAGGCAGTGTTGGCAAGGTATGACGATATAAGCTTGCCTAAATCAGCCACAATATGTTACACCGCTGCACTGCTCAAAGCGCGTCTGGTCGCTGACAGGTTTTCTCCCGATATTGCATCCAAAAGAGGATTAACCACGGCAGAAATGACAGCGGTGGAGGCAATACACAGGGCGGTCGAGTTTAATCCTCACGTCCCGAAATATATTCTGGAAATGAAACCTCTTATTCTACCTCCGGAGCACATACTCAAACGAGGAGACTCCGAGGCTATCGCTTATGCATTCTTTCACCTGTCGCACTGGAAAAATGTGGAAGGGGCATTGAATTTGTTGCATTGTACATGGGAGGGCACATTTCGTATGTTGCCTTATCCGTTAGAGAGAGGTCATCTTTTTTATCCTTATCCTTCCTGCACGGAATGCGCTGATCGTGAACTGCTGCCGTCTTTCCACGAGGTATCCGTGTACCCTAAAAAGGAATTGCCATTTTTCATTCTGTTCACGGCGGGTTTGTGCTCTTGTACGGCATTGCTTGCCTTGCTGACTCATCAATATCCAGAATCAATGGGTCATTTCGCTAAAGTTATTTTGGCTTACATGTCATTCCCGTTTCACTATGTCATTGACAAAATGGAATCCATACTTCCTGTAAATATATTACAACAATTATCAAAAATATAATTTGTTTCAAGTTTCAATATGAATTTACTTTTTGACTGCAGATCTGACCCTCTCAAATAAAGTGAAACTTGTCCATATTATTTAAAAAATGACTTAACTTATGAATCCTGATTCAATTTTTAACTAATATTTACAATCTGTTTATGAATCTAAAACTAGGTGTTCATATTTGTGTTTTTGATTGACATATTTTTGAATATTTTAATAATGAAATAGATACACAATTTTCAATTCAAATTGAGAATAACTTACAAGTATAATAAATTCAATCAAAACAGTGCAATTATCAAGCATTCATTTTTACCTTGTAAATTAACTTATTTCATCTTTAAACTGAAATGAATTCATCCAGTTTTTAATGCATAATTTTGGCCACTGGTGTTTGTGTCAATGTTCTATGATTTGTTATTCTCACTTATTATGAAATCTGATCCGCATCTGATGTTGGCTGCTACAGATAAGATATCTCATCAAATTTTTCGTGCTCAACATGCCAGAGACGAGTTATCGTCGATAACTAATTAAATTAATAATTGCAGGTTATAGCCGGCGTGCTAGGTAAAGACGTACTATTTTCTACGGTAACCAAAAGGTTAATGCATAGTATCTTTGTAAATGGAATGTCTCTGATTATTTCAAGACTTCATGTTGCAATTTAAAAGATAATTTGAAAGAATCTCTATTATTTAAATTATATTTGTAAGTATCATAAATTTCTCGGTGTGAATTTCGTGTTATATGCGTCAGTATGTTAGCATTAAACTGTTTTTAAATATTTTTGATTACAGACTATGTAGGTACTTATTCCTTGTAATTAATTTGTTATCTCAATTTATTTATGTACTTAAAATTAAGAATTTCCAAGATATCCTATTTTTACCTATCCAAATCATGCTGTACCTATATACATTTTATATATAGTCATTATTACAATTTTTTTCTTCCTAATATGATTTTAATCAGTAACGTATTTAAGATCCGATAATTCTAGGTATCTATTTTATCAAGAGAAAACAAAAAATAATAATTTATTACATTCTTATTATTCATCGTGATAATTAATGAATGTGTATTCTACAGAAATGTCTGTTGTATGTATTTTGGAAGTTTATTTATCACTTCAATCTAAAATATATTGAAAATTATATATCATGAAACAGTATAGAAATATAAATAATATCTAGCTGAAAAATAATTAGATTTCTACTGTGTACTAACTCTGAGCACCAATTGGCGAAATACCATAGGTCTTTGATGTTTACTGTACAACTGACTTATATATTATGAAACGTACAAGTTTGTGCTGATAAATCTTTTCTGTCTTTCAAGCCCAGTCTCAAGGGGTTTCTTTATATTTTGATTATTACCACTAGGTCTTTTTATGTTGTGTTAAAATGTAATAGGGATGTGAAATTTCATTCACGTCATAAACTATGTGTATGAAATTACAGTACTTTTTATTTGACTAGTTTTTTTCATCTTGATAAGAGATGCATGTTACCATAATGAAAGTAACAATAAATAAAAAAAAGTGGCTCTATCCGTATATGAATAAAAATTATGAATTATCTACTTGCCTTAAATATCGAGCTTTTCTTTTGTTACTGGTGTGATCGGTCTGTGTATTTTTTGTAGAATACATACTTTTATCAACGTTCAATTATTAACTTACGACTTATTCACGTTGTAATTTTTGGTCAGTTTTATCAGATTCTCAGAGTAGTAAATGTTGTACTCCACAAACTACTGTAGATTAACATCCTGTGAATTATTGGAAATATCAATAACCACTTTATAATGACTACAAGAGTGTCTCGGGACGTAAACTTAGTTGCTGTACAAGTGTGCATGAAAGTAAATGACGATTCTTGAAAAGATTATTTCTGTTTATTTGCCCTTTGTATGTATGACCTTGTTATATTATTGTATGTAATGTCATTCGCTTGTGTAGACACCAAGTTAACTTAGCGGACCAGTCTAATCTGAAGTAAGTAGTTTATTTTAGTCAATCCACGAAGATGTGCAATAGCATCCTGTACACTATAGCCACATTCAGGGCCGGCTTGAGGATTTTTGCGCCTGTGTGCGGAGACGCCTTTGGTGCCTCGAAAAACTAGATCTAAATGAGTGGATAGTGCTAAAATCTTAGTGCGGTGCCTGTGCACGCCACACTCTTTGCACACGCCACGAGCCAGCCCTGGCCACATTTACAACATGCTTTATTAATCGGCTGGTCAAGCTGGAAGAGTTAAGCGTAGCAAATCGCCATGCCCGGTTATAATTTGGGCTATCTCCAAATTCAGTTTTGAAATGTTCGTACTATGAGTAAAGCTCTATTTGTCTGTATACATTAATTTTAATAGAAAATAACATGTGAAGTTTATGATGAATTACTGTACTATCAGTGGACAGATGATACTCTTATTGATACTAATTATTTATCAAGCTATTTGTTTAAAGTTTTTTTTACTTTGTTCTATATTAGTATTAAGTTATTTATTTCAAGAAAAATGTACAAATATGTTGTGATGAATAAATGTAATGTATTTCTTTGTGCCAAAAATTGTTTCATTTCATTTTCACTTTGTTGTTTTATTATATTTTCTGAAACAGTGTCCAAGGTGTAATTTTTATACAGCTTTCCTTGAAAAATGTATTTCTCCTCTTAATAATTTCCATCGCCATGTGTCATAAATCAAAACCATAATGCTTAACCATCAAAATGCACACATTGAATATAATGCACGTAATACTTGGTTCTGACCGCAAAAAAAAATCAGCAAGGTCTGAAAACTTACTGCAGTTAAACCCGATTGAAAGTGTTTCGAGTTTAAATAAGATTGAATACTTTAAGATTTCGACTGAAGGTGCTTGGTCACTTGAACTGACAGTCAGTTCAAGTTCATCCGTGCGCTTGAACGCCTGAAGATGCCGAAAGGCGAAACCCGGGTCGTTAGTGACAAAATCTGTGGGAGTGTACATAATTTGAATGATTCAAATTTAAGATTGAATACATTCTAACACCAATTGAGGGACTTTTAAGCTACTTTACTTGCATTGACGACGTACATAAACCTTCAAACAATTATATTGTCTCGAATGAGTTTTATTTATTTATTTAATTAACATTGCAAAAGGTTGACAAATTACAAATTCAAAACTCTTACAATGGAGAAAAAAAATAATACAATTTAATATTAAAATCAGTAGAAAAAAAAAATGGCAAAGAAGTCAACTGAGTAAGCTCCGACGAACTCTACTTTAATACATAAAAAATAGTATTCGTCGGAACTCACCCACGTCTACGTGGAATATGTCGACATCCGAAGCAATATTGTTGAACACCGTTAAAGCTCTCCCCAGTGGCATCCCCATTGGCAGGCTGGTTCTACACCTTGGGAGAACAAACAATTCATGTCCACGATTTCTCAAAAAATAATCAGGAACATTTAGATTCACATTCTCAAGAATGGTGGAATTCTCATTTTGGCCACGTATAAGTCGAAAGAAATATATGGCCAGATACATTTCTCTTCGAACATGTAATTAACCCAAAGCAAACCAAGTTGCGTGATTTCTTCAAATAAAAAATAAATTAACCGCTTGAATACCGCGCAAATAAATCATTAATATGTCCCAGAGATACTGCGTGTTTGAGAAAAATAATTTTGCCTAATATACACTCGAATTTGATATTTTAAAAATCTATATTGACTCAGTATAGATAGCGCTACACATATTAATCAAAATATTGCATATATTGTATCATAATACCAAGTATTTGATTTTTAAATGTCTTGGACATCCGTGTTCACTTGCATATGTTACGGACACTGGTGTCCGCTTGGTATTCAAGTGGTTAATAAATTACGAATATATTTTTTTTTTGAAAAATTCTATACCCCTATCCTTCTTCCCTCTAATTACATTTACTTTCAAATGTAAAATGAGAGTTTCACTGTTGTTTTAAATGTGCCTTCAGTGTTTTCAAGTTGGATGTGAGCTTTTTATGTTAACCTTTCAAAGATAAGCGTGATCATATGGTCACAGTAAGCACTTGTCTATTGATCCCACTACTCATCATTATTCTATCTGAAGATTGTTGTCTTCAGTTGATTGCGGTTAAAAAGGAACTGACTTCAACTATTTATCAGCCAATTTACATGCAATTTTTTTAATTTTTGTTTATTTTTTTTTCTTAAAAATGGATTTCTTGGAATTGTTATTTATTTTTTATCAAAGCTTTAAATTATTTACAATACTTTTAATAATACATTTGGTCAAATAAATATTTTTTGATATTTCACATTTAGCTATATTTCAATCTCCGAATGTTTGTGACAATATGGTCACACTCGTCCTTAGACAATATTTCACGGGGTATAAAGGACAAACATGACCGTATTTTCACACAGCTTATATATAGACGTACTCCATTATTACTAGGTAATTATGTTTCATATAGAGAGCAGACGTAGTGAGAAAAAAGTAATATTTTCAAAATCTTATATCAAGTAATATTAATTGAAGTTACTTTCTATATGAAGTGATCGCTATCTGAGGATAATTGCTACCAATACCTCTTTAAGTAAATCTGCTTGAAATGGGATGCAAAACAGAAGAAAGTGGTGCCGGTTGATAATGGGTGGATAGAAAAACAGCGGCGGTGAGCAAGACTGGATATCAGATTATGACTGCTATTGAGCATGTTATATATTTTTTGCAATTTCTCTAGAACTGAATACCCTCTGTACTTCAGCTGAAGTGTTATGTGTAAAGAAATTCAAGAGGAACAGGGCACGGAATGGAAGGAGGTGGTCATTACTCAAAATTATAATGATAACGATTATGATTTTACAAAAAAAAACTATTTTAAATCAATGAGATTGTTATGTATAAGTATTTGGAGAGAAGAGCAACTGGACTGAGAGTGGATTGAAGATGGTTGTTGTAAAATATCAATAGGTATTCTTGGGTTATAAAGGAACGAATAAGATATCCAAAAATTACAAAGAGAAAACTATGTTGGAACATGATCAGATTTATTGGAAAATTACTTACTAAGCTAAAAAATCATTTAAATGAAAATCACAAGACTAGTTGCAATAGTTTGTCATATACAACTTGGAAATATAGTGCACAATAACAAAATTTATACAAGAAAATCACAGCAATACAAGTGATCACTATGCTTTTAGTTTTCGCCCTAAGCCCATATTGTGGTGTTTGTTTTCTCTTTTGAGACGTCTTTGTTCTTTTAAAATGTCAGAAGGGTCTACGTGCTGCTCGTCCCATCCGGAAGTTGAATCTTCAAGCCATTCTCCTAAATCAGCAGGCTGCAGGAAAAATATTTATGTTTTAGAATTATTAATTAAGTTTAGACTATGCCTGCGTAAACAGGGGCGCGCCTTAGATTATGGCTGTCAGCGTGCAATCATTAATTTGCCGCCTCCATAGATTTATATTCATATAAATCAGGGCGGTCCACAGGTTAAGTCCGACCTTAGGTAGTCCGAGGGCTGCATCTATTCCTTGTCAGGCATGCTTTTTTAGGATATATAATAGACAAAGTTGACAAAATAGTTGACTGATTCTGCACTCTCTCACGATACACCTTGGCATGTGCCTAGTTAGAGGTCAAAGCAATGTTGCCAGAGCAAAAAATTATATTATATATGTACAATAAAACTATTAAAATCTAAAAGAATTAAAATATCAAAACTGACTAAAATAATGACATCATGCAAATAGAAACCTTCTGAATCTTTTTTTTCATTCGAAATTATTCTCAAATTATTTAGATTTGTCACAGTACTCCATTCGTCCTTTTGCTACCCCAAAAAATATGTGGCATTGTCTTGATGTTGACCAATACGCAACACCCTTGGTGTTAAACAAACATCAACAAAAGCAGACAGCGTCAATGGAGATAGTTTATTTACATCTTCTATTTACCCGTGATGTATACTAAATCAGAGAACAAATAAGCAGCCCAGCTATTTTAAAAATACATTCTGTGATATTTTCCTATTATGTGAAAATTTTCTAGCTGGGTTTGGCCGGAGATTTAGGCGGCAGGACTCGCATATAATGTAATATTGGGCCTGTGGGTGCATTTTATTTAATGAGTTGGCATCACTTTAAGTAAAGTATTATTGTGTCTATCAGAGAGTTCTCCCCTTTTTATATTTAAACAATGAATAATACAATATAATGACAAACACAACCAATGTTCCCTCTAAGGCAAGAGGTTAGCTGCGCGGAAATTTCAAAGGCTGTGCGGAGGATGCGCGGACCGATCAAATATTGATTGACCAACTGTCTTGTAGTGCGCGCCAACCCGCGGCCACGCACGCGCACAACTTAGAGAGAACGTTGAAAACAACTACGATCATTCAAGCATGAAGAATCAGGGTATATTTCTGCCAGCTTGGTCTTTAGCAGTGCATATTTCAGATGTTACGTATCATGAATGTGACAAATATAAGTAATTAATTTGATTTCTTTCATTTTTATTTGATAGCTTCAATTGTTTACTTAATAAATTACTCACTGCAGACATATCATTTGAAACAGCAAGTCTTGACAAATCAGGTCCGGTCGATCTGTTTCTGTTTGTAGGATCACCGATTAGTATTCTCTTTTGCTTTACATATTGGGGTGTCATTTCCTAAAAGAAGATGATTTAAACATAAACATAATCCATAGAATGAAATCAACACTAAGTAATTGGTTTCCAGAATCAATCTTGCTCATTTAGAATATGTAATAATATAATAGATAGAATGAAATTAGGGTAAAATATCAAGGTATTTCAGTTCTACAGTTTTTTAAAAATTTATAGGTTGATAGCTATTTCGGCTTACGCCATCGTCAGAACTATGCTTTAAACGTACATTTACTCAGCTATATATATATACTGTCTAAGAAGAGATACACAATGCATCATATTATTCACTCTAACATACTAATTCAAATTCTAATTACAATATTGCAATTATTAAATGTGATTTTAGTGTTACAAAGAAAGATAAGCAGTCTGGGTTTTTAAAAACATTTATTAGAATAATTTAAACTGATATTTATTATTAATTATGCTACATTAAATTTATTAACTATGGCTTTAGTGTTTTGAAAAACAATAAGCAATGTGGGATTTTCCACAGGTAAATTAGGAAAAATATATTGATATTAAAATATATATAATGTAATTAATAATAAATATCAATATATTTTTCATAATTTACCTGTGGAAAATCCCACATTGCTTATTGTTTTTCAAAACACTAAAGCCATAGACTCGGCCCACGGGCCGGGTCGGGTAAGAGCCCGTGGGCCAGGCCCGGGCCCGTGCAGACCTCTAATGCATTGTGTATCTCTTCTTAGACAGTATATATAGCTGAGTAAATATACGTTTAAAGCATAGTTCTGACGATGGCGTAAGCCGAAATAGCTATCAACCTTTAACTTTTTAAAAAACTGTAGAACTGAAATACCTTGATATTTTACCCTATTAAAATGGAGTTCTACCAAGTAAATGCCCAATCAATAAATAGAATGAAATTGTTTATTATGAGTTGTTATCTGAAAACCGGAGAATTATTTCGAATAAATACTGTCCATAATATGTAAATAAAGCGAATCATCAACCAGAAGTACCCTGAAAAAGCCAACAGAATGGGGTGTTGTGTTTTATCAAGACAATGAATGTTAGACCACACGTATTTTTGGCCACCCGGCAGAAACTATTATAGCTTGACTGACTTGTTTTGGTTTATTCACTATACTCTCCAGATCTTGCGCCCTCTAACAGCATAGATGGTAAAAGGACTTGAACAATAACCTGTATCAGTTCTTTAGCCAGAAACCTCAAAACTTCTATACATGAGATTATGCACCGAAAATATTGAACGAGGTCATCGAACAGAGTGGTACATATAAAATTGTGTTACAAACTGTGACACGTGTTTCGCCTCTTTGAGAAGTATCTTCAAACTAACTATCGTAGGGTTATTTCCTAATAGAGTTGACATTGATATTATTATTCTTATTATAAATTACAAAATTAAAGTTGGGATTTTTTCCTTTCTACTGGTTGTAGACACAGTAGAAAGGAAAAAAATTCTTATGATTGTGGTATTTTTTAATTCACTACCATAAAGAATAACTAACAAAATAAATATAGAAGTTGAATCCATTTTATAACAATTTTGCTTACCAACAGTTATTAGCGATGTAGATGCAAAATCTCAAGTTTGGTTTTCGTACAAATTACAATGAAAGTAAATCGGTTAGTATACAATAATGCCATCAGTCCTTTGACCGTCTTTCTATCCGGAATCTACTGTCTATCAAATTAATGATGCATATTGCTGTTGATTACAGTGGAGAACTATGAGTCTTACACAATAATACTGACCTGAAATAGATTATCCAATTCTTGATTCTCTACAGTATTTTGTGGAATGTTTGCCTGAGCTACTTTCTCTCTATATTGTTGTATATGATCTTGTACTGTTTGTGGGTGCATGGGTTTGTCTACCCATTTGTCATCCCAACTGATTGCTCCCTGAAAATTAAAAAAAAAAACACTTTTGGAGTCTTGCAATGATTAATGTAGCGAAGAATTTTTTCTTCGGTAAATATACTTCACAGAATGCTACTCTTTTTACACCTGAAAAGTAATGAAATGCTGATAATAGTAAAATGCCAAATTATCATACATCAAAAAGTCAACATAACATGTCTAATGGAACTTCTTAGAACAAACCATAGAGTAAATTTTAAATATAGCAGCCAAATTTTTGTAAAAATATTTCGTAATTTGCATGAATTATCAATTTCCTAGATTTCAACGTTGGGTATTTTGATATTATCGTATCCACAATTAAGCTTCTGAGAGAATTACAATGTTTTTTGAAGGATTTAGCAAACTTTTGGGGATACAAAGAATAGACCTGAATTGACTCAAAAACTATTAACCTATAACTAATGTTCCCTCCAAGACAAGAGTTTAGCTGCGCCGAAATTTCAAAGGCTGCGCGGACCGATCAAATATTAATTGAACAACTGTCTTGTAGTGCGCGCCAACGCGGAATGATTGCGCGGGGGCTTCCCAACCGCAGCAGCAAACAGCTTAGAGGAAACGTTGCTTATAACACAACCGATGGCATAAAAAGCGTGGTATAAGATTCATTTTGGACAAAATAGCCTGCCTGTACTGATAATCCATACTTGGATATCAATTGTATACATTATTAATATTTGTATTAAATACAATTATAATTAGATATTGTAGTATTATATTAAGACGTTATGATGAGCAAAGCAATACAGTTATATAGCATCCATCTTAATAAGTTACTTGTGAAGTTGAAGTAATTGCGACAATATTTTTTTTACCTCTTCAGAATGATTGGGTACAATCCCAATGTGAGTAAGGCTATCGTCTCCTTCATCTGTATAAGATCTTTTGCGTATTCTGAAGCAGCACAGAGCTCTTCTTACGACGCCGACAATCAATAAAAAAAGTGTCTTAATTCTATTTAATATAAAAAACATCATTACATCAAAGTTTGCTAGACTGAAGAATACACACTTTTCCTGAAAACAAAAAGACAAATGTCAACGAGATTGAACATTTTCATATATTTTTGAGTAAATATTGGACACTTTAAACTGATTAGATCGCAGAACTGATAATAAATAAGGACAAGTATCCCCAAATGAATCGTATGAAAGGGCCTTACGTTTAGAATAACAGTCAAGCTGACAAATTTCTGATATCAGTCATAATTTGTTACTACTGTTTTTTGTACTATGGTTTTCAAAATAATAACAATTGGTAAATGTATGCTGCGGGAAATAATTTACTCAATAGGTACTTATTTTGTTTTGACAGGTTGACAGCTCGACATAAAGAATAAATGCATAGCTATCACGAAAACAAAAATGCTCTATCATATGAATAAAATTGTCAAAGTATTATTTTTAAAATTCAGATTTCTGCAGCAAAAGTTTACATTATTATAGTTCAATATAAGATTTCGCTTACTCAAATAAAGATTTTTTTAAATCACATATACGTTTTAGGTATAAAAAGAAAGAATACAAATTATTTATTAGACTCAATCTACAGTAAAGTATTTCAAATATTTGTTGATTATTTTAAATGAATTCGCAAGTAGCATAATGGTTGGCGTCTTTTCAAGGGTTATAAAATAAAGCTAGCCGTTTTATAAGAGTATAAGAAAAATGTACAAACTATTAACGTTAAAAAATACATTTATTCAAAATTTAAGCGAGGTACTTTTTTTAACATTCTCAATAATATTTTGACTTTGGATTTTCTATAATTAAAATAGTATTCATGCAAACCTTTTTGTTTTTTGTAAGTTAGTCAAAATATTTTTAAAAATATGTTAATATTTTTATAATTATTTAACATATTTTAAATATGTAAAAAAGGAACTGCAATGATTATTAAATCTGCTTTACACACAAGCGCTTTAAGACGAAAGGATATGTACATTTAAAAAGCGCAATAAGAGCAATTTTTCGTTTAAAAGTAAATTGGGTAATATTAAAAATTAGGCACATGTTTTTGATTTTTAAGCATACGCAACCATTTAATTGAACGTGGAAACACCTGTGTGTTTAGCCCGCTATAGTGTAAACATTTTGACAGCTGTAAAAAAATAAATTGAGCAGCAAAAAACTAAATAAAAAAAAAACAAATAGGTGGGAAAAATTTAAATGATGTTTTGAAAATCATTGTCAGTTGCCAAAAAAGTCTATTCTTGTAATGCGGAGAGTTCAGAAAATAAGTACGCCAAATATGGCAAATCAAAAGAAACATTGCAGATTATGCATGTCAAACGATCTTTTTCAAATACCAGTGTTTGGGGAGTATGCTTCTAAAAAGAATTTAGTGCATAAAATAAACGAATGCTTGCAGATAATTATCAGTGAAAGCGATGCAATGTCTAAATATGTGTGCTATAGCTGCCTGAACCAGATTGAAATCTATCATAAATTTAAGTTGATTGTTAAAAGTGTTCAAGATAAGCTATCACAAATAATTCAAGTAAAAGATAAAATATCGAGGAAAAAGAAAATTATATCTATTATGTCTTCAGATATTCCACCACGACACGGACAGATATGTTATCGTAAAGACACATTAAACAATGATAATGACTCAGAATCATCTTGGTTTAACACCAGCTCGGAATCAGATGACCAAATTGATAATAATCAGCTCATATTTGAAAGCGAAGAAGATCATATGCATAGTAGAAACGATTCGGAGCAAGTTTTAGCTAAGCATTTTGAAAGTATGTTGGAGCAAGAACCGTTTATAGCGGCTAAACTGTCGAACAGCTACGGTGTGCAGAAATCAAAAGACGTTTTTCGAAACAACAAAAATACATTAAAAAGCATACATGTAAATAAGTTGACATCTTTCCAAGGTTGGCATGTTCGAAAAAGAATCGGTAATAGCAAGAAGATTTCTTCTGACGAAAAAGAGAACATTCCAAATTTAAATTCGGATAATAATTTTCCATACAGTGTTCACAGAAACCAAATAAATCCAAACAAAGGAGTGGTTCTCAATACCATGACTTCAAAATCAAATAGAAATCAGAAGAATAAAAGATTGCCTGTATTTACGACACGAGACAATAATAATGAAAATATTTTTTACAATGATTATTCACAGTCGCAGAATGCGGATTATTCGGTGGATTTTTTAAAGACTCAGGTCGAACCAGAAAGGCAACGCGAAAACACATCACCTGATATTAATGACAGTTTTCAATTGACCCCTGACTTTAATATTATTGCCAAATTGCGACAGCGAGGAAACGAGCTTTAAGTCAAATGAATGTCTATACTTCACAATGTTTAATATATAAAATAGTCATTTCATCTAATTGATGTTAAAAAGTCTTGTAAAGGCTATTTGTGAAATAATAATTGTGGGCAGGGCATGAATCGATATCTGCAATAATTTATTTTTAAGTTTAATAAATAAAAATAGTAGAACAAGTCATACAAAAATAATATTTTTCGATTTATGTACATACGAGCCCCCGAGAAGTGGAGTGAGCCAAGTAGTAAACTAGTAAAACTTTTCTATTGGTACAATCACGTCTTTATTTGGTGTTTTGGTGGATTACATTTTTAAAAAATAACCACTTTTGTAGTGTGTGTTTACTGAGTTCACTTTGCTTGTATGATACTTTAGAATATGTAGAATATTAACTATTTTTTTCCTAAAACACCATCATCTCTCAAGGGCTCATATGAAATCGGAAAGTTACTTAAGATATAATTTTAAAAAAATATTTGAATTGGTGATACAATTTCATGTAGATTATAATATTTTTATATTATGTGAATAATGTTAAGAAATTGTTGGTAAAGTTGAAAGATTTTTTTAAAATAAAAATAATAGTTTTATGTGTCTAATAATATATGCTCGTAAATATGTAATTTTCAGTCACTCTGTATGTATAATATGTTCTTGTATTGTAATAAATTCTTCATTAAAATGTTGGTATATGTATGTCTATTTTTTATTTGGTGAAAATATACCTATATTGTTCAAAATTGAGCATCAATAAAAAATCAACAATTTGAGGTTTGTAAAATTTATTAAAAAAAAGTTTGGGAGTCACAGTAATACGAGATGAAACAGCAATATAAAGAGCGTCCATCAATCGTTTGTAGTATGGGTATACGTAATTCGAGAAACAAAAAAAACAAATAAAAGTGGAAAACAACGAATGTGGAAAAATGCGATTTATAATTTGCAATAGATGGATTGTGTAAACAATGAATTTTAAATGTGTTCCATTGTTAAAATATAAAAAGCTTTTTTTATCACATGCTATTTTCAAAGTGAAGTTTATTGCATGTATTTATTATGTGGATTTAAAATTCTACCCTATAAATTTATTTCGTTAAACGATTTTACGAGTCTGCACAAGTTGTCTTTATTATTATCAAGAATAAGTATTACACAAACGTTTAGATATCGACTATGGAAAGGAAAAAGGACGTAACCCACAGTTTTTTCAAAACAGCTTTTTTTCGAGAATCACACTGTGTCAAACTTGATACACGTTCTATTAAAAGGATGTAAGCTAAAAATGCTGAATTTGTATCTAAATTTAGATTTGAATCGTTCAAATTATGTACACTCCCACAGATTTTGTCACTAACGACCCAGGTTTCGCCTTTCGGCATCTTCGATTCAAATTTAATATTGAAATTCCACCAAGCACCTTCAGTCGAAATCTTAAATTATATCTAAATTTAGCTTTTAAATTTAAAAAAAGATGAGCCTGTGAAAATTGAAACCAAGAAAAAGTCTGAAAAAAGGTTTTTTCTAGGCAACGTCTTTAATTAATATAAGATTATGTCAATTAGACGCCAGTTTAGAAGTATCCGTGCACTTCCAGGTTGTGTATATTTCATAATTTGCATATAGCCCAAAATCATCAAAACACGTTTTTTGTGCCTCCTGTAAAATTTGCTTTGTGTGGGCTACGTTCTTTCCACAGTCGATATAGTTTAAGATATTGCCTGAAAGTGAATCAGTAATTTGCGAAATACAAGTCAAAAAATTAAAAAAAACAACTTTCTGATAGTGTTGCTTGCATCTGTGATAAAATACATTTTGATAAAATACACTGTGATAAAATACATTTTGAGAATGAATCTGGTATTAGTAGATAGCGGGTTTTACATACACATGCAATTTTACATGCGATTAAGTGGTTGAGTATGATTTAAATATCAATTAGCATCGTAAATAATAATAATTTTTTTTCTAAGTCTTACAAAAATACGTTGTTTTTAATTTATCATACCAAAAATACCATTTCAAGTTAGTGCTTGTATTCAGTGCCGGCGCGAGGTTATTTGACGCCTTAGGCAACGTCTATTAGCGCGCCCTTTTTAACACATCGTCATTATGTATTTTATTTTTTATGAATCCATGTCCGCTCTCAATGTGGAGCATATAGCCTCCTAATGGAGATATCCAAACAGAAGTTTTTCTACGTGAACTGTTTCTTACTCAGTCGCTCATCCACTCTTTATCGAATCATATAGAATATGATACACAATTACAACGAGCAAATACAACCATCAAAATAAAGTATAACTTACTATTATTTTTTATAATTAGAGTATATAAAAATAATTATAATACTCCATTTACGCGCCCCCTAATGGTTTGCGCCCTAGGCGGTTGCCTATTTTGCCTGTATGATGGCGCCGGCCCTGCTTGTATTTCTATGTCACAATTGTATTTTTCTTTCCCAATTATCTTTTTATGTTGATTGATTCTTTAGCACAGAAATTCAACAACACAAGACAGCAATAATGAAAAAAAGGTTTCATTCGATCCTAACGCATTAGGCTTGTCAGACAATTCTAGCGATGAAAGCGATCTATGTCCAGTCCCTCATATAAGTCCCCGTATACAACCAAATACCGAAGAAAAGTATTATTTTTTATGAATAAAAATACGTATTATGAATATTTTTTATACGATTTGCTTTACCACAAGCTTTTTGTATTTTCTTATCAGTTGAAAATGCTCTTCATGAGCGAAACTGGTCCTGACCATATTAAATAAAAGTGGAATTAGTAGAAAATAGTGTTTTATTTTTGAAATAAATATAATCATAAAAAAAAATCCAGCAAACTGGGTAAATATAGTTCTTGTAATTACTCACCATTCAAATCTGCTGGCATTCCCATGGGTTAATCCATTTCGCTAGCAATGGCCTTAAGCTTAGTGATACATTTAATTCTTATACAAGCACGATAAATTTATTTACCGAACGTCAGGTCAAGTGCACTTGAACGCCTGAAAATGCCGAAAGGCGAAACCCGGGTCGTTAGTGACAAAACTTGTGTGAATATACATAATTTGAACGATTCAAATTTAATATTGAAATTCCACCAAGCACCTTCAGTCGAAATCTTAAATAAATAGGCCACTAATTGTAGGACAGGTAAACTTTGTTACCACTCATTGCAACGTTGCCATTATTTGGTGAAGAATACGTTCATGAGTTTTGCTTCGACAGTTTTCGTTAAAATACACAAATGTGGTAATACCTAGTTAGTATGGAATTAAATAATTATTTTTTAAATGTGTTAATTTCTAGAGTGGATTGTATGGACTTATTTATTAATATCTTTGAGACTATGTCAACCAGATGTTCAATAAATTTATTCAAAATTGTTATCTAATAGCATATTACAACAACAATTCACAAAACAACAATTCAATTCATAAAGAAAAATTAACGACAATATTACATATTATAACAAAATAAAAAGAGGTGTAAAGATCAAGTATCACTTCCTAACACCTTGAAAACAATATTAAGTTATATATTGTTATCGACTGACATATTTTATTTTTACTGTTTTACTGTCCGTTATTCATATTTATATAAATAGTATTTTTATAAATTTCGGCTATAGATTTAGTGAGGGTAGGATCGTAAAGTTTTGAAGTGAGGGATGTTATTAAAGGTGGAGGAGTCAGTCGACGCCGAGAGTCGTCGGGAAACGGACGCGTCGGTCCTGAGCGAAGCCGTCGGGACGCTGTTAATCCCGTAAAAATGATCGGGAAATAAATTTCACAAAGTGGTCATCATGATTTCCATCAAAAGAAGAAAATTCTTAATTTATCATGGTTTAATTGTACATAATTGAATTTAAAATTTTATGAAAGTATTTTTATAAACAAATCATAAATGTTTTAGTTTAAAAGAAACAATAATTTTATCTTTATTCGTGTAAGCATGTCAAAATATATTATATTCATAATGTAAAATTAAATTAATAATAAAAAGAGAAGGCAACTTTGTAATATTCAATAGTTGCAAAGTTGTTAAAACTTTTTGTGTAGTGGTTTTTCGTAAATATTTGAATGAGTGTCAAAATAAAATATAATACATATTTCTGGCATAAAACATAAACAAAATATTCATAAACCAAATGTTGATCTCATAATAAATATATTTAAATATGGAACATTCAACTTTAAAACGGTATTATTAAACAAAATGTGAAATATTAAAGAAATTACATTAGCAGTAGGAGTTATTAAATTATAATTAAGGACGCTTTGTAGAAATTTCAAATATATAATGACAGTTACGGAGAGTAATGCAATTAGAAGTCTAACACTGAACGGTCTTACTGTGACAGCTAAAATATCTACAGCATCAAACGCGTCTACTCCAGAAAATCTTTCCGAAAGTGATTTCTATCACGAGTTAGAAATATATCAAAAACTATTGAAAGGTAACTGTGAAAATGGATCACCGAAAGCCTTGCCCAAGTGCCCACGTGTCGCGGAGGGGGGTAGCGGGGAGGAAAAGGCAGAAGGCGGAAGTAAAAACTATTGTGATGAAGAGGATCAGAAGAAGACTGAAGAGAAAAAGGTGCCCAAAAGCAAGGCGAAGCGGTTGCGACCCTCCAGGTCGTATAGTACTGAAAGGATTCATAAATTTGGAAGAGGCAAGTGTGAACACGGTAAGTAATAATTTCTAGTAGATATTGATTTGCGTTATAAGACAGTCGAAAATAAAAGTAAATATTCTATTGTTAACTGTCAGCAAGTTATTTTATTTTTATAATCATGTCATGATATTGGTCGAGCAATCAACGTCGTTGGCTTTGATTGGGGTGTTCCCAGGCTCGAGTCCCAGTGTTGAAAAATTCATAGAGTAATTTGCTCATTGATGTTTTATATGTCTAAAATTATCTCTTACCCTTCTTACCGAAAAACATATCATAACAAGTGTGATTAGCTGATAACCAGTCCTATTCTAGCTATATCATTCTATCCATACTCTCTTAAAAACAGAAGGGCCTGAGTAACAAACGGCTATAATGAAAAAAGCTCATGTTGATATGCTTCACATTGTAAACTTACTGGTAAAAAAGATTGATGTTTACTATTGTATAGATTGTAGACAAATATGATATTCAAAATAAATTGTATCTAAAAACTAATATTTATTTGAGAACATTCTTTGTGATAAAATATAAACATGTGAAATAAAAATGTTGACGATTAAAATATGTTTTTTTTCGGGGGCCCACATATTATTTTATCAGATTTAAGGGGCCGTGGCATGAAAAAGGTTGGGAAGCATTCGTCTAGTTGGTTAGAGCTTGCTCTACCGACCAGGTGGGTCTGGGTTCGATTTCCGGTAAGGTCAATGTCAAATTTAGATTTTTCATTTTAAATTTGAGACCTAAGCAAGGGTGTTTGTAATGTCAATTTACCTCGAGTTTATCACAATGTGTGAGTGACACACTACTAAAATTTTTATCGAGTTTTTTTTCGTATGATCTTTCAACTATAAAATATTGGGCGCATGGCATTAGCTGTAATGCTATTTTTTGAATAATAAAAAAACCGATAAACGGCATTCGGTTCATTGTTTGTTTTACTCAACTCACTTTGCTTATAAATACATTATATGTTTACACTATTTTCAATAGTTGGTCTATTGAAAAATTATCAATAGATCTCTCGCAAGATTTTTTTCGATTGAAATGAGATAAGACGTCATAAAATATAAATACCAACTATTCGGGAATTTAAAAAAATAAATGTAGAGTGATATTCTCGGAATTTTCATTGAAATTCTTTTATTTCACAAATCAAATTACGATGTGAATGAACAAAAGATATAGCTTTTCAGCATTCAGAAAATCGAAAAAAATGTCCGATCTAGATAATATTATATTGCTGCAAATTTTTTATGAGAGAATGACTTGAGAGAATTTAAAGTGTACTCATCTCAACTGTCAAGCAAAGTCTTTTTGAATTAAAAATAACTCTGATTTTTCATTTCATTTGTGAATTCTGAGCGAATATGATCCATTTTATTTGGCCTTTATTCGTACTCAGAAGTTTTTTTAATTTAGATTATGATATAAAATCTGTATAAGATAAACAAGTATAAGACAAAGGTGTGTACAGTGACGTCCCCAGGCTATGTGCCGCCCCTCGGCAAAGTTTAAAATAGTGCTTTTACTGTTTTTCTACACTTTTTTTTGAAATTACCTTATCTGCCAGCTATACTGCTAAGTTCGGTTAATTTTATATCGACTGTGGAAAGGAAAAAGGACGTAACCCACAGTTTTTGCAAAATAGCTTTTTTTCGATAATCACAATGTAACCAATTTGATACACGTTCAATCAAAAGGATGTAAGCTGCAAATGCCAAATTAGTATCTAAATTTAGCTTTTAAATTTGAAAAAAGATGGGCTTGTAAAAATTGAAATCAAGAAGAAAGACTGAAAAAAAGTTTTTATAGACATATTTTAAAATTAATATTGGATTATGCCAATTCAACACCAGTTTATAAGTCTCCGTGCACTTCAAAGTTGGGTTTATTTCATAATTTGCATATGGCCAAAAATCTTTAAAACACGTTTTTTATGCCTCCTGTAAAATTTGCTATGTGTGGGTTAAGTCCTTTTTCCTTTTCACAGTCGATATTCAAAGAAGAATTTCATGATAAATTTAACAACTGTTTACTCATCGGTCATAATATTATTAATAAAAAAAATGTTTTTTTGTCATAATTATTCCAAGCCAAATTCGTGTGTCAAAAATATTTTGTCATTTTTTAAATAAACTGTGATCATTTGCCGCTCTTTAGGACTTGCCGCCCTTAGACAACTGCCTACTTGCCTATGCCCACGGAACGTCCCAGAAGGTGTATTTACAGACTTATTGAATATCTAGCTCACTGTTTAGTTCAGGATTCAAAGACATAAGTGTTTGTGATGTCTGAAACGAATTTCCACCCACCGATTCTAAAAATGAGTAAACAATTCATTTTATCCTAGCCCAGGGGTCGGCAACCCGCCCGCTCGCGAGTCGCATCCGGCTCTTCCTATGTAAAGTTGCGGCTCTCCAGTTTCATATGAAAAAAAAATATTTACCCTTTAAAATTATTTAAAAATTCAAAAATTTACCCTTAAAAAAATATATATATTTTTATGTGCCTAATTTCTAAAAAGCTTAAACTTTCATAATCGTTAATTACAAATCGCTACGCTTAACATGTCCGTTGAGCCAATTGCGTCGCCAGTAGGCCCGGGGAGTTCAGTTGTGGCTAAAATTCAATAACTTCTTAATTTTTAATGGTATCGAATTGAAATAAACGGAATGTCATTCTTGACTATAGGTTATATTTTATTTAAATAATAAAAAAAAATGGGGTTCGGGAAATAAATCATAATACTGCTCTAAAGTATACTCGTCGTTATATTACATATTTTAGTATAAAAAACGCTGGAAATTTATATATTTTGTCGTTTGATGAATAAAAACAAATAGAGATTGTCACCCTTAACGTGTAACTTTATTTAAATAAAAAAATCAGGCAATTAAGTATCTTGTAATGTTTTAGCATTAGTTTTTCATTTTGTGCAAATTCTTAAAAGAAGGGAAATAAAAAATAGTAGACCTAGTTTTTTTTAACTAATCAAGAAAAATAATCAAGTATTCCGCCAAATGTAATAATTATAATCCTGGCAATCGCATATTATTAAATCGCGTGTATAAAAATATAAAAATGCATCGCGTATATAAAAATGTACATTTATTTAAAACTAGCTGGCCCGACGAACTTCGTACCGCCTCAGAATCAATAAATGTTGTGTTAATTTATTGGATGAGTTAAATTCAGTTTGAATGAATACTCAAAATGAATTAAGTTCAATAAATGTGCAAAATTAAAAATGAAAAGTATTTTAATTACATTGAAATGATGTTATTCACGTGGCACAGTCGATAGATTTAAAGGAATGCAGTGGACCAACGACTTGATTTTGAATTGTGAAGTTGAAATGATCCACATCTTTGTTATTTGCTGCAAGAATTGCTCGTTCACTCAACCAATTATGATGTTTGTGATTAGCAATGATATTCAGGAACACTTTGTTGATTGTCCTTCGATGAGACGAAATTTCAAAAATTCGGCAAAAACGAAATCAATCCATTCGATTCGTCGACAGGAACACGGCCGTTACAGATAGTCAGCAAATGCTTGGAGAAATCTGCGGCAGATGGTCGTTTAGAAATACAACTCGCATGTTTGTCGTTAGCTGAAGTTTCTTAACATAGCGCCACAGAGTCGATGTTTTAAGTCAAGCGTTTATTTCATCGGCAGCGGTCGATCTTGGAATAACTGGTAGTGTTTGGCGAAAATCGCCAGATAGTAGAATCATTGCGCCTCCAAAACATTTTGAGTCATTGCGCTGATCTTTCATAGTTCGGTTGAGTGCTTCCAATGCGGAGGAAAAATAAGCCACCATTTCCCTCATCAATTGCCTTCATTAAAGTATCATACACTTTTTGTTGGGGGTTCAACAGTGGTACATTCGTTCGAAGTGATTGGTTCAATGCATCTCGATCATATTCACGTTTACGTTCCGATTCTCGATTGAAAGCGTCGTTCATTCCTCGATCTGGCGACGCATCATGCAGCGCATGAGGCAACACATATCTTCGATCAAAAGCAACGCCTGGTTATGTATCTCCTCATTCACCTCGAGATCGGGATTCCCTGAACTGACGCGAATTCGGTGTAAAGTGTCTTCGGACATGTCATCCTTGTACTTTTTCCACAATTCACGTGGATTCGATGGGAAGCATGTCAAAAAAATGATAGCAAATAATGTGCGTATCTGACTTGGAGACGCAGAAACAATTGCTTCAGCGATTATCATGTCCCAATGAGTTTAGTTTTCAAGCAAATTGAGCTATTGACATGCGGCACGAAATGTTAGGCATACGACGCCATTGACAGTTCGAAATGATTCGAAATGTCGACCCGAAGGGAATTATTGGTTGTTTTTCAGATTTTTCATGTTCACAGAACTGAAAGACTCTTACATAATGACAGGGATCTTTTCAAAATTATTCAAATAATACTTTTTTATAATTTTACGAAAGTTCATTCTAAATTTTCATATTTTTTATATTACGAAATGACATAAATTCTCATTATAACAAAGAACGCAACATTTTCCAAATCTTCAATATTATATTTATGAGATTATCTTTCATTAGAAAAAAATATATATTTTTGTTTAATGTTCCACACATACAAACAGTTATACAGTCAATCCTGTTTTTATGCGGTAGATGTGTTCCACGAAATATCGCAAAAAAAAATCGCATAAAAAAAACTTGACTTCCATAGAAATAGTAGGGTGCGTTACTTAAATTTTAAAATCCGCATAACTTTGAAACAGCGAGTTAAAATATACACTAAATCGCAAAGTATAAGAAAATTAGGGGAAAACCACGGCGTAAAAATATTAAAAAATAGTCACTGTATGACAATTCTATGTGTGTTTTAAAGCATGTGGTTCTAAATCACTCTTTTTCAGAAGAAATAGTATGCGCATCAATTTCATAAAACTATGGTTGTTTTCTAACAATAAAATTAGTGATCAGAGTTTGTTCAGATTTTCTTTTTCGATAATTAATTGTTTATGCAGTTTGTTATACCCATATATATATATTTTAAAGTTATCGTTGAAACTTGAATGCGCGATCAGAATTTGAATCATTTAGAAAGAAATGATCTTCTAATTTACTGAAAAGTTTGATACCTTCTTCAATTATTTTCGCAGTGAAGAAACTGGAATTTCTTTCAGTTCGTCATTGTTTTCTGGTTTTTTGTCAATAATTAAATTTAAATTATGAACATCTTCGTCACTTATAGCTTTATCTGTAAGTAATTCGTCGATATAATTTTCGCTAAAGGTATCAAACCTTTCTTCGCCAAGTTCAGGTGCTAAAGTAATCATTTCAGCTGATATTACCGATGCTTCAATGGTTTCATCGACTGTAACACACCTAATTAGGTGGACTTAATTCAGCGATGGCAGATGCAACATGATTTAAACAGTCCGAAATCGTATTTTTTTTTCAAATGTCGGTTGTGTTTATAATTCTCTCTATTCTATCAAAAATACAACGATATTTGCTCTCGATGTAATATTTAACATTTTTATACATCGTAAAATATGTTATGTTTATTGTTTTTACTAAAACACTTTTATGTGTTGGTTCAATTTTATTTAGATAACAATATATTACACTTTATAAATCAATAAATCAATCTTATAATTAATACGAAAATCGTGAGAATGTGACAGGTTGCAATTGTTTTCTTATTCTACTCCTTTTTCATACTTCAATTGTTTCATTAGAATGCACGAAGGACATTTGAAAATAGAACGTCATACAGAACAAAACATAGTATGGTATGGTATCGAGTATACATAACATCTCCCCCCTAAAGAATAAACTTATTGGTAACTTAAATGAGTTTATACAATAAATATATGATTATAAGAAACATTGAGATGATGTACATAAAGTATTTTAAGTGATTGTAATGGAGGAGATGGGTTTTATTTATTTATTTGTTACTTACAACAATCATCATTTAAGATATTTACATCTGGAATAAATATATAATAATTTTATGTTTGTACATTTTCACTTATTAGGATTACATTTTAGAGTAACTTTTACATTCAGGTTTTACAAATAAAATCTTGGTTACATAGTTGATAACAATTTTATATAGTATGTAAGAGTGTATATTGTGATTTTAAGGTTGAATAAACATGGTATTTTTGAGATAATGTAATGATTGTCGTAATTTGTTTTAAATCCACTTACTGTAAGGGATCTAAAATAGCAAGTTTCACTCTGTTAGTGTGAACTTTGATTAATTTATGTTTTACTTTAATAGTAATATTAAGAGGACTGTTGACTTTTATGATTTCGTACGGACCTTGGAAGTTAGGAGATATTTTTTTAGATTTATTTAGTTTAGTAGCATTATTTGTTAAATATATTTTATCACCGATTTTAAATTTTCGTAAGGTTTTATTTTTGTTATGCCTTAATTGTGTGTCTTCTTTTCTTTCAACTAGATTCTTTCTAGCTATTTCGTGTGATTTGGTTAATTTGAGCTTAAGGTTATCTAAAAACGAGTCGTATGTATATTTAAATTCAGGTGTTACTATAGCCGTTGGTAATTTTGGTGAGTTTCCGTAAACTAATTCGAAAGGTGTAAATTTTGTAGCAGTGTGTGGAGTAGTGTTATAGCTAAACATAGCAAAAGGTAACCATTCGTCCCAATCGGTTTGACTAGGAGATATATAATGTTTTAGATAGTCGGCTAGAGTAGCATGGCTACGCTCTAGCGCACCATTACTAGTAGGAGAATACGCACTAGTTTGGATTTGTTCGATTTTAAAAAGTTTGGCTACTTCTTTAAGTATGTTTGAAGTAAAATCTTTTCCTTGATCGGTAAGAATTTTTTCAGGGATGCCAAATTGACAAATGAAATTTTTAGTTAATTGAGATGCAATTGTCATTGCTTCATGATTAGGAATAGGGTAACATTGAGAATATTTTGTAAGATCGTCTTGAAGAGTTAAAATATATTTATTTCCACTTTCGGTTAAAGGTAATGGACCTACTATATCTAAAGCTATACGTTCAAACGGTTTTCCGCTAGTCGTAGTTATTTCTATGGGTTGTTTTAAATTTTGACGATATATTTTGTTTTTCTGGCAAGATTCACATTGCCTGATATATGTTTTAACGTCTTTTTGCATATTAGTCCATTTATATTTGAGTCGTAAACGATTTAAAGTGTTATGATATCCTGAATGTCCGCTTATAGGAGAGTCATGATACTCTTTAAGTATTTGTGGAATTTCGTCGTGATGAGGATTAATTATTTTGTTATGACAAATCGTTATATTTATGTTTGTGTTGTGAAAAACATATTGGATAATTTTCTTTATCTTTTCCCAATTTAAGTTGTCTAAACCACTACCAAGGCGTGGAAAAGAGATATTTGTTTCTTTATCACTATGTAGAATATTTTTTAAGTTACATAATGCTTGAAATATAGAGAAGTAATTTGATTTTTCCCAAAAGTTTTGTTTCGTTATTAAATGGTAAACATTATTTTTATTTTCTGTTGATTTTAATACGTCTCCTACTTTAGAGTGTGTATTTAATAATTCGTCATAATTAGAGATCATTGAACTTATTTCTAAAGCTATTCCTTTAGACATCGATTTGTCGTTAGAAATACAATGTGCTATAGATTGCTTTTGATTAAGAAGAGATTCATCTATTTCATAAAATTTAACGTTAAATGTTTCATTTTGTTTTTCTAGGAAGTTGTCATACGAAAAAGTTTGAGAGGTCATGGTATTTAAAATTTGATTTTCGATTCGAGACAATGCATCAGCATTAGTATTAGAGTAAGATAATCGCAATTCATTTTGCAATGGTTGTTGAGATTGATCGTTATTTGTTGAATTTAAATATTCTGCCTGAATGATTTTTACATTCCGAGTTATTTGATGATTTTCTGAATTATTAGGAGGTTGGAAGTTTTTAGAATTACTGAGAGTTTGATTAGTTTGTGAGTTATTATTTGAAGGATTTTGATAATATTGATTTTTTACGTTGTTGTTGAATTGCCTCTTCCGACATTCTTCTAAGATATGTCCTGATTTTTTGCAGTATCTACAAAATTTTGAATTGTATTGAGATGTAAGATTACTGACAAATTGATTATGTTCTGAATTTAGAGAGTGTGGCTTTGAATGTTTGGTTAAATAATTATGATTGATCTTATTTGGGTTAGAGTTCATTTCCCTAACTGCATTATAAAACTTTTCTTCTTCAACTGCAATATTTGTTGCCTCAATAAGATTTTTGGGTTTTGAAAGCCTGACTACTGTTGATAGTTGACTGGTCATACCTAAAATTAATGTATTAAGAGCGCTGTCTTCAATTTGCTTTATTCTCCCTATCAATTCTTTTTCGTCCTTGTTCGAAAATCGAACAGCTCCGATAAGATTATTAGTGCAATTTTCAACTCTTTGTATGAATTTTATTACTGGTTCGTTAAAGTTTTGTTTACAATTTCTTAATTCCAGTTCTAACTGAGATGTGTGTTTATTTTCACCGTAGGTATTTATTAGAAATGATTTGAATTCGGCATAGTTTTTAAAATTATAATTGGCAATTGTGTATTTGGCATTTCCTACGACGCAATGAATCATATATTTTATAAGTATGTTTTTCTGTTGCTCTGAGCATAGTTCGTATGCAGTATCGCAATCTTTAATAAAAGGATACAGATTTCTTTTCTCTCCGTCAAATGTCGAAACAAACTTCATCAATGTATCGATAGTGAGTGCAGGCATTTTGGTGTGAAAGTGTATAGATTGAGTAAGAAAAATTGTTACAAAAGTTACTCACAGAATATGATGAATAATATATTGCATAAAGTTTAAACAAACGTTGACTTGAAGATGAATTTGGTTCTAGTAGTCGTTGAAATAGGTTGTTGGCAGCTTGCAGATTTTTCTTGTAGTTGGATGTAGAATCGGCAAAGAAGATGTAATTGAAGTCGGCAAAGAAAATGTAGTTGAAGTCGGCAAGAAGATGTAGTTTGAATATTCGATGATGGATTTCGCAGAATTTATTGTCACCATGTAGAAGTTGATGATTCAAAAGTAGATTTTGTAGATGTATCGACGTAGAAGATTTTCGATGATAGATTTCGTAGAATTGGAATTTGAAGATTTAGTCTTATTCTAGTTTCGTATTATTATTATATTTGATTTATTATAATTTCCGTTCGATTTAATCGATGTACTTTTATTATATTAGATTTATTTTGTTCGTGTATTTGATTCGTGCTAATTTTTTAAGAATTTTATTCACCGTTAATTTATTGTCACCATAAATTTCTTAACGTTATTTTAGCACATATCCTCACTTCTGACACCAATTTTTATGTTATGTTTATTGTTTTTACTAAAACACTTTTATGTGTTGGTTCAATTTTATTTAGATAACAATATATTACACTTTATAAATCAATAAATCAATCTTATAATTAATACGAAAATCGTGAGAATGTGACAGGTTGCAATTGTTTTCTTATTCTACTGAAGTTTCATACTTCATTTGTTTCATTCGAATGCACGAAGGACATTTGAAAATAGAACGTCATACAGAACAAAACATAGTATGGTATGGTATCGAGTATACATAACAAATATGGTACATTTAAAAAAATGCATTTCTAAAAAATCGCATTACTTCGAAATCGCATAAAAAAACCGCATAAAAACAGGATTGACTGTATATAGGGATCAAAAATAAAATAATGATTTGATAGTATTCTATAACAATATAATATACATGAAAAGTATACTGATTTTTTTTTACATACCTTCTGATTTTATGTACTTTCATTCGTCTTTTCACATTTCAGTATATATTTTAGCGACGGTGATGAACATGAGACATAAATTCCTAAAAGTTTTTTTTTAAATGGATATTGAAGATTTAGTTTCGATTTAGTTTTAAGTTGGCATTCCTAACTTGATTAACAAAATGCCTCACATGAGGTAACACATGTCTTCGATCTAAATCAAAGCCTGGTTATTTATCTTTTCATTCACCTCGAGATCGGGATTCCTTGAACTGACACGAATTCGATGTAAAATGTCATCCTTGAACTTGTTCCAGAGCTCACATGGATTCGATGTGAAGCATGTCAAAATAATGATAGAAAATAATGTGCGTATCTGACATGGAGATTCAGAAACAATTTCTTCAGTGATTGGCATGTCCCAATAAGTATAATTTTCAAGCAAATTGAGCTCTTGACATGCAAGTAGAAACATTCGTCATTTTTCGGATGAACTGTGTAAATGCGACCAAGAGCATCAATAGTCATTCGGGTGATCAGGAACCGCAACGCTTTGCTTTTGACGTTAAAATTTCTTCGATATAGCGTTTCAAGTGTAATAACGTGTCATCTCAGAGTAAAACAACGTTCGTGCAAAATATTGTTGTCAAAAATTTATATACCTAATTATAAACATAACCTTATTTCAATATTGTCCGATTTTCTTTCGTTTTAATTTCATATCATCGATTTCTTTTATTCTAATCCATATTCTAAATTTAAAATTTTTATAAGTCAGTAGTACGCAAAAAAAGCAAAAACAAACAAATATAGAAAACAGTGCGATCTGGTGGATTTTTCTGAAACCAGCTTACGACATTTTATCGTTTGATGAAGCTATTCGTCATTTGAAAATTTTATTCTGTATGAAGATATTTATTTTCTTTATAATTTCTTTTCCGTGATATTTTTCCGATGTTTTAATGCTTATTCTGCTATTCTAGGTAAATAAGAATTTTATAAATCAAATATCATTGAAATCCTTACAGTAATTCTCGAGATATACGTGGTGTAAATAACCCGACTTTGTTTTATATATATAGATACAACACGTGTTCACAAATATGTTATTACTGTTATCCCACTTCTAGGAAATAATAAATGCATATTGTTTGATTATCGGATCCTGCAGCATTTTACTTTGAGTAAAACCCGGATTATGTATGCTATCTATAATTCAAGTAATGACATTTAATCCTTTGATCTGTTTTTTTCAACATTTTAAAGAACTCCCAAATCTTATCTTGAAAGAAAAAAACATTTGGTACTAATGAAATACATTTATCTTTTTTAATAATTTGGTAAAAACAAATATAATTTCGTGTCATGTCGTGTTGTTAGTTAGTCGTTCTCGAAGAGCGCAGCACGGTTGATGTTACGTTGCACGTGTGTTATTAAAATCGCTTGTTCTTTCAAGAAAAATACGATTTAGAACCGTCAGTGGCGTAAGAAGGGTTCCCGCCGCCCTCAATAATTTTTCCACTTTTTTTAAAATCACTTATATTTTTTTAGCAGATACTCCAGGTGAATCATTTTTTTTTATTTATAAATACAATTCCTCTAAAAATATTGTGTTTTGTTATTTTTTTTTCTTTTGGTTTTTTTCAGAGCATGAACTTTTGTGTGTGTCAAAAAAAATATTTGTCAATTGTCTTTTTATTATATTTGGAGGAAAAGTGACAAATTATTCTTATTATTATAAGTATTCGTTTTACAAATAAGTAAACGAATATAAAGTTGTACGTTAATTCATAACCAAAGGTACCAGATTTTATTTTGTAAACATAACATTAAGGAAAAAATCATATTTAAAATTTAATTTTCTGGCTTTTCTCTTCACAAAATCGTAAGTAACGTTATCAACATCTATTTTATCTGTTTTATTGAAAACATGGTTGTAGAGTTGGAGTCGTTACCGTAGTCGGAAAAAACTTACGACCCCGAATGTTTTTTTTTTGAGTGTGCAAACCGCATAAGTCAAAAGTCACCACTGGTCGATCTGGTATGAATGCAAATTAAATAAGAAAGAGATTTTTTTTATACAAATTGCAAAAGTATAAGAGTATTTAATTTTTCTTCATATCTCTGTTTGCTTAACAGCAACAGCAACAAAAAAATTAATTCTTCCTAAGCAATGCTACCATGATCTTGTTTTTAGTGTTTTACAAAGCAAAATAATGCCAAGAAAAAATGGTGAATTAATTATCGCTTGCATTGATTCTTTATACGAAACAATTTTTGTTTATTACCTCTGAAGTTTTTTTCTATTTCTTAAAAAAGCGACCCCCAAAAAGTTGTGTTTAATCAGTAAGTTACAAAGCACAACTTAGACGAAAGAAGGCATAATATTGCAATAAAGCTCGCATTGATTCTATATCCAAAACAATTTGTATTTGTTTTTTTATCTTTGAAAATTTCAAAAATGCCGCCTCCAAAAAAGTATATATTGTCAGTGGGTGGAAGAAAATATAGTGAAAGTGATATTGCTTACATTGGTTCTGTATACATATCAATCTTTATTTTCATACTACTTTCAAAATTTTCTTTTCATTTTCGAAAATGCCGCCCACATAAATGTGCCGCCCGGGGCGCCGCGTCGACCGCGTTAAAGTGAAACAGCGCAAAGAAGTAGCGCGTAAATCGGGAGATGAAAGTATATCCTTTTGATAGAACGTGTATTAAGTTGTATACATTTTTTTTAAATCCATGTCCGCTCCCAATGTGGAACATATGGCCGCCTAATGAAGGTATATCAACAGAAGTTTTTTCTATGAGAACTGTTTGTTTCTCAGTCGCTCAACCAAACTTTTTTTCAAAGTAAGTAGTTGGGAAAGAAGGATAAGGCTCGAACAGGGCTAGTTGTTGACTAATCGCTAATGCTACAGCCAGTCATTAAAGGATCAGAAGGATGGGAGGAGAGAAAATAATGCGAATTGACATCACAAACACCCAGTCTTCGATCACAATTTTGAATGGAATAATCCTCAAATCCACTGTGATCTCACTAGGAATCGAACCCAGACTTGCGTGATCGGTAGAGCAAGCTCTAACCAACTGAGCCACAGCAGGCGACAGTTGAAGCCACACCGGGCGACAGACGGAGTTGTATACATTGTATCGGGAAAATTGTGGATTACGTATTTTTGCCATTCCGCAGTCGTGTTTGATAAGAATCATGTCGATGATATAAAGAATTTCGTGCCGTAAAAGCGGCGTGGGACAAAAATAATTAAAGTGTTGATTTTTAATAAAAGTATATTGACAGAAGTCTAGTCACGGACTTACTGTAAAATGTTACTTATTCGTGGAGGAGAAATTTTCATAAGCGGAAGACAATCCGCGAGGTTCTAAAAAAAACACAAAACGTGACTTGTTGTCCAATGAAAATATTTTCCTTCACACTTTCGCCTCACGATGTAACAATATTATATTTCTTTCGTATACGCGAAATGCGTTTGTTTACATTAATTATCTTTCGCAGGCTTTGCAGCCCTACAAATAGTACCTAGTTAAGTGTTTCTAATTAAATTTTATTTATTTTCATTCTTTGTTTGTTAGTGAGTCGAAAGCTATTTTTTCTATTACATATATCATACAATTTTTTAAATGTAAAATTTGCTTCTCACTCGATATAAACGGTCTTAGTTCAACACGCCTTAGTCGGATACGTAGCTTAGTGGTCAACGTTGTTGGCTTCTCATGTTTGCAAATCCAATTTTTCTTTTTCATATTTGTGATGTTTAAAAATTCTCTCCCACTCTACGTAGCGAGAGCGATCCGCTAACAATTAGTCCTGTTATATATATCTTTTTCCCCTACTATCTTTAAAAATTTAATCTGAGTAACAAGAAGTTTTCGTAGAAAAAACTGCAGTTGAGATACATCTATTAGGGTGCCCTTTGATTAAAATTGGGAGCGGACATGGTTTAAAATAAATACAGTTTAAAACAGTTATTTATTAAAAATTATGATGAAAAGCTATTATCGATTGAAACGAGTAATTGAATAACTTCTCTATTTTTCTCTCTTTCTTTCTCTGTTTGCGATTTTGGCAATGATTTTTAACTAATTTCAAAATTTTACAAACTGAACAGTTGAAAATGTTTGAGATGAGCGAAATAGTTCATAACAGTTCATAAAGTTGTGGAAATAGTAGATAAAAATGTGTTTTATTTTTATAATATAATGCTTTTCCACAAAAAATAAAACAGTTAAGACCATAAACGTTAAACGTAAAGAAGCAAGCCTTGATATAGTTCCTCTGTAAATTCATTCTGTTTTATAAATCAAAGTGTATCCGTATTTACACGAACATTACAAATCTAATAAAATCAAATGTTTTTGAACGCCATCTCTGAGAAACAAAAGTTATTAAATTGTAGAAAATGTAACGAAAACAAATGGAATTACCTCTGGATTTCCGCTAGTGAATATATTATTGTATCAAAGACATTAATGATATTTTCACGTCTTGTAAGCCGAACCGAATTGTGTGTAAATTATCGGGAACGATAAACAGCAAGAATATTCGTTCTACATTTGTAGAACATGATAATTGTTAAGAAATAAATTACCTAGACTGCTTTGAATGTTTTATTGTGATTACTGAGGAATATACTCATATTTCGCACTGTTAAATGGCAACACCGTTTACATTGTTCGCCCTATTTGGAAGTGTTCAAAGCATTTAATATGTTCATTTATGAACACGCGTTTTCTCGTTATATGAGCCTGTAATAACGAATGGGGGTAAAGAATAACAGATTTAATATTTAAGGCAACACTTAAAAGTTGAATAATTTATTTTTCAACTATACATGATACCTTTTTAGATGTTTACAGTCAGTACTTGATGGAAAAGCGTTATATTAAAAACATCAAACACTATTTTGTACTAATTAACATTTATTTAATATGATCATGACTGGTTTCACTCATGATGAGCGTTTTAAGCTGATGACATTAGTTGAAAATGTTTTCCAACTGATTCCACATCAGTTAAAAATGCTCGCTATGAGTAAAATCGGTCTATATTAAGGCATCCAATCCCGGAGTCTCGCAGGGATTTTTCGAAAAAAATTGTAATTAATTTTAAAAACCCAGAAATTTACTGAATTACCGAAATGAAAAGTCTCGAGATATTTTTTTTTGGACCTCGCGCAATTTTCTCAATCCCGAAATCCCGGGATTAGTACTATCACAATCCCGGAATTTCGGAATCACAAAATTGAACGAGATCCCAGCATTGGAGCATCTAGTTGAACATTAAATACATGTGGAATTAGTACAAAATTGTGTTTTATTGTTTGAATATATAAATGACTACATTTTGAGCTGAAGCTAGATTCCAATGTGTAGCATATGTACACCTAATGGAGCATCTCAATCTTAGTTGTTATTACGAGAACTAGTGTTATTAGAAACGGAGATGCTCGTAATATACGTTTGATCTATAATATTCGTTCCCAGACATACGATCTTGAAAACGAAGCGAAGCCAAGAAATAGAGGGATTGAGAAGATGATCTGTTGAGATAAGCTTCATAAGTACTCAATAGACTATATCAAAGGTCACTAAACTTTCTGTTTAGATCCCTTCATTAGGAAGCCATATGGTCCATATTGAGAACGGACGGGAATTAAAAAATGAATACAGTTTTAAATTAACACAAAAATGCTGTTTTTTGTATCGTTAGAAAAATATTATTTTCTACATTTTAGAAATTATTTGAATACAACAAACAGTCACAAAGGTAATTGATTGACGCTACCGCTTCAATTAAATTAGCCTGCATCAACAGCTTCAAAATGTATTAATCGATGAAACAAAAGCATTATTGATATTTACAACATAAAATAGTAATTAATCATTCAAACTCAAACTCGTATGGTTGAAATTAATACATCAATAGAAAATATTATTTAATTTAGAGGTATTACAAAAAACCTTCTAAATACTAATATTAATTGCCAGTCTTGTGACCATGTAGTCAACGTACTTTACCTTTGGTCCTATTCGGTTTATAAGACATTTCTCAAATCGATTTTCTTATGGTTTATGTAGTTTTATTAAAAAGCATTTATGTTTCATTCCTTCACACATACTTACGATATAATCCTTAATAGACTTTTCTTATCTCCAACCTTATGTTCTTATCCTATCAAAATATATTTTTTAGGCAACTAAAAACAATTTCTTTTGATATTCTCCAAAAGGTATTCACATTTCTCATGTTGGTTGACATGATATATTTTTTTAATAACTTAGAAATAGTGAGTTGTGATAATATTGTTGATATCGTTTTTATAACTCTTTGACGTGAAACATTTTATTAGGAAATTATCGATGTCTAAAAATGATGTAAACAATTTTTTTTATCCATGTCCGCTCTCAATGTGGAGCATATGGTCTCCTAAAAGAGGTGTCTCAAAATAAGTTTTTTTTTCTACGAGAACTGTTTTTTACTCAGTCGCTCAACCTCACTTTTTTTCAAAGTGAGCAGTAGGGAAAGAAGGATAACGCTAGAACAGGACTAGAGGTTGACTAGTCGCTAATGCTACACCCAGTTATTTAAGGATCAGAAGGATGAGAGGAAAGGAAATAATGTGAATTGACATCACAAACACCAAGTCTTCGATCATAACTTTGAATTGAATAATTCTCAAATTCACTGTGATCTTACTGGGAATCGAACGAAGACCTGCGTGATCAGTAGAGCAAGCTCTACCCAACTGGACCACAGCAGGCGACAGAAAAACATATTAAAGATTGAAAAAACGAAAAAGAAAAATATTAGAAGTACAGGAAAAAATTGGGAAGCCAATATCCAGAAGTAACTATAAGTGAATAGTTTCTCATGCAGTATTAGAAAAATAACAATAAAATTTAACCATAGATAATTGCAAAAGAAGTTTATGAATAGTGATAACATCGTTGAACAAACCTTTTGCAGCCCATAGAGAATGGAGAAAAAACATTATTCGAAATAGGAAACGGTGATTGCCCTATTGATTTTCTTGGCGGGATAATAAAAACAAACTATTGTAATGTTGCTTCCTTTTTCCCCGCGATAAAAATCTTATCCGCCATAACAAGCCTCACGAGACAAATTTGTAGAATAACGGTGTTGCCTTGTTAATAATTGAAGAAGAGGATGTAGATTTACTTGAAATACTGTGTGACCACCCAAACACCCGAACACAATTTAACCTTTTCAACCCGAAATCGTACTACTTTATTTAATATTATAGTTTTGAATATGCGAATTGGAGAATCATCGAGCAGAGACTTATCGTAGGTTTTTTAAAGTGTCATGTAAGAATATTGTGGTTTAGTGGTTAATGTACACGGCTTCAGCGATGTTGTCTGGGGATCGATTACCTATATAAGGGAAAACGAACCTAAGGCACGCGTGCCCGAGGTGGCACGTTTAAGAACTTGGATGGTACGCGAACGATTTCCAAGTTGAAAAAAAAAATCTTATTTTTAAAAAATTGAAATTTTGATAAAATAATTTTTTATTTTGCTTTTTGGGCACGCCACGCCATCGAGAAAAAATATTTGAGGATTTTTGGCACGCAGACCCAAAAAGGTTCACCATCCCTGACCTATATGCACGAAATGATAATATAATATAATGCATACATTTATGTCGAGGGGCTCAATAAGTTTGTTTTGACTGAAAATGTTTTTAACCTTCAAAAATGCTGCAAACAAAAAGTGATTTACATTTGTTACGTAAATATCTTCATTCTATCAAAATAATACGATTTTTTTTTAAAACATAATGGAACGTAATTTTTGAGTTAACTACTTTGATCATATTATATAAATATTACTTACACTATCCTTAGTAATTGTTTCCTAATACTTCTGTTTTAAAAAAAATGTTTACTGGAAACCACCACTAAACCATTTTTTCAACTAAATACCGCTTTTAATGTATTTAAGCATTTAATTTATACACATAAGATGTACAATAAAAAAACAACCATCTTCCACTCTGGAAATGGAAAAAAAAATCAGTGAAATATCTGAAAATGTTTCAAAAATAAAATCTGCAGAAAATAGTCATAGACATATAATGGATTCGATAAAGCAGCATGAGTGATATTTGATAAAACAGGATGAATATAATGATATCTTAAAAAGCTGGTAAGCCTGATTGTATTATAGCATAGGTTCCCAACCTTTTTCGGGTGGCGACCCCTTTTTATAAAAGCCATGTGACTAGTGACTCCCCCCCGAGGAATTTGAAATCCTTGATTTGCTTTACTTTTTCCCCGGATTATCTCCGAAACTCTTTTTTTTAGCTCACCGAGGAATTTGAAATCCTCGATTTGCTATACTTTTTCCCCCGGATTGTCTCCGAAATTCCTTTTTTTTATAGCTCACCGGAGAATTTGAAATCCTCGATTTGCTATATTGTTCAAATCTCTAAAATCGAAAAAGTTGGCGACCCCCCCCAGGAAAGCCTTCGCGACCTCCAGGTTGGAAACCCGTGTATAATAGCATTAACACAGTTGGAAATAGAATTTAAAAAAATAATTCTCGCTAAATTTCGCAGGATGTAAAGTGATTAAAACACGTTCCACGAAAAAGATAAATTGATAAACAGGGGCAGTGAAGTGTTTAAGTGGCTCCGCGGAGAATATTTATTGACTTAATTTGACCAGTAAATCACAGCACTAAAAAGTGTACGTCATAAAAATCAGCGACGTGTATATAATTAGAGTAATTAACTTTCTTGGTACTGTGTTGGACGTATAGTAACTTTCATTAAATTTAAAAAAATACAGCAATGGTTTAAGACGACAGTTTGATAAACGAAGTTATGATTAACAAAAATCCTAAGTTAACACGGTAAATAATTTGCTTGTTACGGGTTGTTTTAAATAAATCGTAAAAGCTTTCCTTAAAAAGTCATGAATTAAACTTACACACTTCATTGAATTGGCGTTAATAAATTCCAGGACTGTGAAGTCGGAGTCGGGGATTTTGTCTGGAGTCGAAGTCGGAAAAATCTTACGACTCAGACCCATTTAAAAAAATAATCATGAGCATTCAAGGCACAATACTCCACGTATTGTTGTCACTGCATGATAGGCTGACTAAAGATGATTTGATAGTATACATATATGTATTTATATAAGTTATAAAGAAATGATTGACAAATTTATTAGGAGTCGGAGTCGGAGGCGTCTTTTTTTACACGAATTCACAGCCCTGGTAAAATCATACATTACTTTGGAGTAAAGAGTCAGTTTCCGATGAAATATCAAAACAATACATCCGTTTTTTTCGGCTCTGAATTAATAAAAGTAACATAAACTTCACCAGGATTGTGAAGAAACATCTTCGAGCAGTAGAGATTGGCAGACACCGACAAAAAGGATGCAGAGAGCTTGTGAGACAATGACTAAAGAGAGAGATCCCGAAACAGAGAAGTCTGGTGAAGATTGTGAAGTCAGCCATGGACGTAAATGGACAGCATTGCTAGCTGAACAAACATAGAAAATACACAAGAGTGTTTATTTTATTCTGTTATTTATAGAAACACTGCTAATTACACTGTTTAAAATTATATAATTAAATGTGTGAAACGATTATTTGAACTGTATTAGGTGTATCAACTATATCGTATTTGTCTCGAATATTATCTTATACACTTTTGTAGGCCTCGGTTATAGTCAAGCACTCCGCCGAAACCAGCTTTATCATAGTTGGATCGTTGGATCAAGGAAGAATATTTGATTTCAATTCAACTTACATACATACCAAACTAGTCTAGTTTTGATTATATGCTTCTGAAATGTTGTGGCGACTTCAATAATTTGGGTTGGTCATGAGTATTTCAATTCTTACTCAAAAGCCTTCTAATCAAAATCTATTATGATACAAATGAGAAAACTCGTAAAAGTTCTGATATTTATTTTATATATCGACTGTGGAAAAGAAAAATGACGTAACCCACACTTATAAAGTTTTACAGGAGGCACAAAAAACATGTTTTAATGATTTCAGGCCATATGCAAATTATGAAATATATATAACCTGGAAGTGCACGGAGACTGAAAGCTGGTGTCCAATTGGCATAATCTAATATTATTTATTGATTTGGCATTTACTTGGTAGAACTCCATTTTAATAGGGTAAAATATCAAGGTATTTCAGTTCTACAGTTTTTTAAAAAAAGTTAAAGGTTGATAGCTATTTCGGCTTACGCCATCGTCGATAACTATAGTTCTGACGATGGCGTAAGCCGAAATAGCTATCAACCTTTAACTTTTTTAAAAAACTGTAGAACTGAAATACCTTGAAATTTTACCCTATTAATCTAATATTAATCAAAGAAATTGTCTAGAAAAAATCCTTTTTTTCAGTCATTTTACTTGCATTCAATTTTCAAAATCTCATCGTTTTCAAACTTAAAAGCTAAATTTAGACACTAATTCGACATTTGCAGGTTACATCCTTTTGATAAAACGTGTATCAAGTTTGATACATTGTAAATATCGAAAAAATGCTGTTCTGAAAAAACTGTGGGTTACGTTCTTTTTCCTTTTTACTTAAAATAAATAATATTTCATTTACAATAATTTAAGTAATCTGTATTAAATATACGTAGAAGATTTAAATATAAATTCAAGGATGTTTATGCTATGAGCAACGTTCAATAGATATGAATCTTTGATTATTTCACTAAATTATTTGTTACCCAAGTCGTAGTTAGTGTGGAAATTATTTAAACGGAATAGAAATATTTACTATATTAAATGAATTAAACGTTTTCTTAGTCCAAAATGTCGAGCTAAATATTCTTGAAAATGTATCCAGTAACAGAGATGAGGAATTTTTAATCAAGAAACAATTAAGTGAGAGCATTTATTTCTAGGCGGTGCGTTGAAAATGATTGCGAATGAATTTTAAAGGGGAATGCCAGAGAAAAGAGGAAACGAAACAATAATCGTTATTGTTGTAATAACATTATTACACCACGATTAGGGTGTCATTTTTATTTGACGTTAAATGGGCGGAGAAAATGGCAACACTAAGTATATTTATGGCTGTTTATTCATTTAGCAATTTTCCAGGCAACGCAGCCAGCAATTATAGTTTTAAAGTTAGTTGCGAACTTAATAAATGAAATCAATTTCAATTTATGAACACAACAGAGTGGAATGTTAAAAAAATGTTTTGAAATTTTTATATAATTTAAAAGTACATATTTCAAGATAAAATATTTCAAGAGAACTCGATTTATCAATATTCATTTTTAGAAAAAAGGTGGACAGGAAGTTTACTTCGCGACAATTAAGTCCAAAGACCATAGAATGAAGCGCATATTTTTATAATTTACTAGCAGGTTCCCAGCAAGCGTTGCAATGCCACTCAAAGAAAGAAAGTGTTTGAATTGTGTTTATTGAAGTGCATGCTTTCTTTTTCTGTCTGTTTGACGTTTGATGTATGGTGCGACACACGCGCCACCTACTTTAAGTTAATTGTATTATAACCTTCTCGCAAGTGCAAGCATACGTTGTCAAAATGTAACTGTATGGCAGACATACAAACATTGATTTTTATATATAAGACTTTTTTATTATTATTATTCCATATCCGCTCCCTATACGGAGCATATGGTCACCACGAAGTTCCTCCAAGATTCTCTATCCCCAGTCAGTCTCCTTGCTTCCTCCCAGGTCATCCCAGCGTCCCGTAACTCCACTGAGTACATCCTGTGGATGGTCATCAGTGGCCTTCCACGACGCCGGGATCCATCCGGTTGGAATAAGAGACAGGCAGGGTTCAGGCTCTCTTGAGGCATCCTTAACACGTGTCCAAGCCAGGTCCATCGCCGCTTCTTTATTTTGGACGTAATAGGAGGCTGGTTAGTCCGCTCTCTAATCTCCGTATTCCTGACAAAGTCAGACCATTTCACTCCTAGCATTCGCCGCAGGCATCTGTTTTCGAAGCACAGTATACGGTTACTCTGCGCTTTCGTAAGGTGCCATGATATAAGACCTACTGTAAGTTAATTTTACTATGCCTATAACCTTCCCGTAAGTACAAGCAAAACGTTTGTTAACGTTTTGTTGAAATCAGATGAGCGGTGTGGCAACGCATAAAATACGAACAAACAAACATTCATTTTTATACATTAGAATTAGATGATAAGAGTAAGAGACTAAATATGACCACTGTGGTCTAACGATAAGAACTATACTCAGACTCTCAAATGGTTCCAGGCTCAAGACCTGTTAAACTTTAACATTTTTAAAAAAATAATACAGATCTTTGGCATAATATGTAGATGCTCGTGAATGATATATTATCTTTCAATTTGTTTTTGAGCATATTACTGTATAGTTTAATGCTCGCCCCCGAGCAGCTCTGAATGTGGTCAAGAACATGATAAGTACATTTCGTTTCATTTATTATATATTGTATACAAATAATGAAATGATGTTGGGGAAACCAACATGTAATAAAATATAAAATAAATTTAATATGGCCACGTATTTCGATGATTAGACTGTTTCCTTAGGAAATCAGGACATGACGATTCTATAATTTTTCGGCGATCAGGAATTCTGGTTATGAAACCTTTACCAGGAGACCATAGGGCTACAGTGTTCTCTTACATGCTCGTGGCATTCATCAAACTAGGGATTCCAATTTTCTATAGAACATGGTATTCATGGTGATTTTTAAAACGCAAAAACACTGACATTCAAAATGTCATGATATTTTTTTTATGATGAATTTTTGCGTTGAATTGAAATAATTAAAATTTGCTAAGAGTTGTATCAATATTGACAAGTTCCTTTGCCTTCTAATAATTAATTAATATTTTAAGAAACTGTAAATTATACATGAAAATTGACTGTCTATGATAATAATATACTTTTTGATGATTCTGTTTTATATGAAATACAGAAATACCTGTTTCAATTTGGACGCCGGTATGACAATTTTTATATTATTTGTGAGTGGAAAGAAAAATATTGGTACAAGCTGGTTTTTCAAAGGAATATAAATTAGTCGTTACTTTTTGCCATTACTGTTACCTTTTTCTTGATCCAACTCACCTTTGCATAATTTATTTTTGTCCAAAGCTGAACTTATACAATTTTATTTTTGTACAGGCATGTGATGTGATTATTTTTATTATCAATCAGCTGCGATTTTCTTATCCATGTCCGCTCCCAATGTGAAGCATATTGCATCCTAATGGAGGTATCTGAACAGAAGTTTTTTTCTACAAGAATTGTTACTCAGTCGCTCGTTCATAAGATAGGATGGGTGGGAGGGGGGAATTCAAGACATCACATACATCCATGCCTTCGAACAGAAATTCATAAATCGATTTAAAAATCAATTTATAAAATTGTCCGTACCGGGACTCGAACCCGTTCCCTCCGTGACCGAAGCCAACAATGCTGACCTTTCGGTCACGCAGGCGGCATGATTAATTACAAAATCTTAATTTTCGTTTGATTAAATCAAGCGATGTAAAATTTAATTCATTTTTTAAATTGTTTTTTGAGAGAGTATATAGCAGCATCAAACAAGTTTACAACCCCTATTCTAACGCATTAGATTTTCCAGGATGATGAAATCACAGAAAAACTCAGGCTATGGAAACCTTATCTGACGAAAGACTCCGAAGCAAATCTTCATTAATAGATAAGAGGATAATAATTTATCATTACCTTACCTTTACAAAAGACAATCTATTTAATTCTTTTCATTTCTTTTGTCATATTTTACTCATAAATTATTATTTTTTAGATTACCTTTACGCATAAGATATTCTGTCTCGTTCAGATAGGCACTGACATGTAATTTTCGGAATAAATTTACCTTAGATTAGATAGATAATATTTAAAATGAAAGAAATAAAACTGGGACATAATTTGAAACTGAATGCAGAATAATTTGAAAATTTTCACTGCACGATTGTGAGTTATGTTTTCTACTTAAATATTATCTGTACCCGATGTGCATTATATTCAGCGGTGAGCTGCCAACATATTAACAAAGGGATCGATCAGAGAGCTTTTCACGGTGTTCCGGAGAAGTGGTGAATTTTTATCAATCTTTTAGGATGATTCGCAATAATTATTAAAGCAATCGATAAATATATTTTCTCTCATCATACAAATATACCATATACCGCAAATACTATTGATCTGAAAACATTTTTTTACTTTAACAAAGGGCTCGCCGGCCTTAGTAAAATTTAACAAGGGGTTCGCGCGAGCCCCTTTGAGCCCCCTCCAGCCCACCCCTGAATATATTGCCAAGCAAAAAAATCACTGAATTAGTTTTAGACCACAACATACAAGCAGTGCTTTTTATTGAAAAAAAAGAGTCAATTCTTGTCAAGTTTTTTTTCCTAATTCATGTCCGTTCTCAATGTGGAGGATATGGCTTCATAATGGAAGTATCTAAACAGAGTTTTTTTACGAGAACTGCCTGTTAATCAGTTGCTCAATCTTCATTTTTTAAAGAGAGTAAGGATAAAAGATAGTACTAGTGCATGACTAGTGGTTAACTAATCGCTCCCGCTTTCCTCTATTAATTTTTGTATTGAAAGAGTGGTAGGGATATAGATACCAACGACTTCGAGCAGAAATCGATCTTGCCGGGCTAACCTTAGTTCTGATAATTCTATGTTTACTGTTATTACTTTTTCGGAAGATATTTTCAAACGTCTATCGGTTTAAACATTCAAAAGTTTTCTAAGGAAAATAAAAACAAAAATTTGCGAATATTAATTTTAAACATTAAAAATGTACAGAAAAAAGGTGCCGGAACGTCGTTTCACTGCGTTACATAGGAAAAAAAACACTGCATTTAAGTAAGAAACTTTGAATTAATAATTCACAAAGGTAAAACATATTATTATTTACCATCTCAAAGTCTAAATGAATTTATTAGTGGCAGCGAAAAGGGGTTCTAATGAAAGTGTTAGTTTTCTTTATGATTACTCCAAAAAGAAATGTCTCAATAAGAATGTGATGGGAAAAATAATAATAAACAATAGTTTTACCGAAATTATTAAAGTAACAAAAAATGCAATCAAACTTATGCATTTCAAAAAACAATGACATTTAGTAAAGACGGTCGTTATGTCCAATTGTCTGAGAATGTCATTTTTAGACCTGTCATAGCTTAAAACTATTTTAGCCGTAAGTATTTCAATGACCGCTTGTGTTTTTATTTGTCAACGTTGTTTGTTTGAGAAGGGTATGATAGAATATTGAAGTTAGCAGTATTTGTAGAAAGTAATCTTTCATTTCAAAGTGGAATACTTTCATGAGTTTAATATTATAATGGCCAGCTAGACCATACTCGAACAACCCACTAGTTGTATGCCAAGTGTGACATGAAAAAGTTATCAACTTTAAACTTTAAACAAAAAATGAATTTCACCAAAGGGTTTGAAAGCTTACAAAAAGTTCAATGTATAATATTTCTTGAATATTTTATTTCAATATACAGTAGAACCCCCAATTACACTACCCCGAATTACGCGCTGGCTTGAAATATTCACCGCATATCCTCCAATTGCACTGTCGCATTCCATTGTCGTTGCAACGAGACGGTCGTCTGTGCGGCGCATACAGCCAGGCTACACACGTATAGCCGGGCAACTGTCTTTGTGCTAGGTTTTGGTGCGCTTTGCATTTTATCACTAAGTAACTAAATATTTCGTCCATATTTTTGTTTTTTGCAAAACTAATGGAAATCTTTGTTTTGCATTTTTTGCGGAAACTATACTAAGCTAAATCCCTAATTTTGTATGAGATTCATTCCCCCAATTACACTACTCCAAATTACACTACCCCAAATTACACTGTTCCGACTTTAGTGTAAATGGAGATTTTACTGTACATATAAGCGTAGTTATGTAAAATATTAAATGGCCCTTTGATATTGCATACTAACAGTTGCATATCACCAGTGGCGGATTAAGCACATGCGAGGCCCCAGGCGCAATTAAATTTGAAGGTCCGGTTTTTCAGATAACACAACAACGTCAGACATTTCCATGTAAAATAATACAAATGTATAAAAATCTAAACAAAAAATATATGGGTTATACAATATTAGCCATTTTGGAGGACCCTAAGATTTGGAGGCCCCAATCGCGCGCCTCGTTTGTTTACAAGGTAATCCGCTACTGCATGTCACTATGTCGCTATGATAACATATAATATTGCCTGTGATACTATTGTAACAAGTAACAAAACTTTGAATTGCAGACTTAAGTTAATTTGATAACTTTATCTGGATTAAAGCTCACTTATTGTGATGCGATAGTGGGGTGCGTTTCCCACGGGTGTGTCGTTAAAGGGATAGTATGCATAAAATCATAGGCTTTATTAGGGTTGTTTTCATAAAATCTAAACAAAATCGCGCAGGTATGAAAAGCTACGCACTGTAACGCGTATAAAATAGGAAGGTTAAGCTGATTGTGGTAGGCTTTTCGGAGTTTCACGCTCGTTTTGTTGTTTGGGTATCTAATACAACGAAAGCGTACAAACAAGTAACTGAAAGCTACTGCCACCAGTAAACGGCGAATATACGAGTAAAGGCATTTACTCAGATGTTTTTAGGCGATGTAAGTTTCGTAATAATATTCTTTTTATAAGCTAATATGCTGCTCACTGACTTTATCAGAATCATAACCAGTGGCGGCCGGTCAATGTGCCCTCCATGTATATGCAGGGGAGGTTCTATTTAATGAAATAATATTCAAACAAAACATTTATACCATTGACTCATTTTAAATTCTTCATGTATTTATTGTCTATAATAAATATTAAAAATTGTGTATAAAAAATATATATATATAATCCGAGTGTACATTTTTTTAATTTTAAATTTACAGCAGCACCCTAAGATATTTTATCCATGAGCCGCCACTGCATATAAATTTGTATAAGCGATATTGTAAAGAGTAGTAAAACCTATCTTTTCTTAAATTAAAATACAATTACAACGAAAATGTCACGAAACTATAAGAGTTTTAATTAAAAAAAAAAAGTTCGTGGCAATTTGATAAGCAGATTAGTAACAAGAAAATGTTTCTTAGAGATTAAGTTTAATTAATAAAATCATTATGTAGCAACTACCGTCGTCCAATTAACGTCGAAGTAAAAATATTTTAAAAAGTAAGCCAGACATTTTTTAGGCTTGTTAGTTTCTACTTAACTCAGACTTGTGGGTAACAAAATTCATTGAAAATGGGATCAAATTCCCCAAGGGGATTATTGACACACCGCAACTATTTTATTCTTTGTATAATTTATACGTTTTTAACGAATAGTACGTTTAAGTAGCGACAGTGGTGGGCTGCCAATACGATGACATTAGGCTGACTTAATTTCAGAACTATTCGCGGTGTTTTGGGGAAGATTAGATTTTTTGTGACTCGCAATTGAATGTTCGTTCATATCCAATAAACATAATTCTCGTTTTGCACGGCATATTTGTATACAATTTCGAAAATACAACCCGTGGCATCTTTCAACTTTTTTAACGCCCCTCGAATGTTTCATCTTAAAATTAAAATAATTTACATATTTTTTCGTTGTTGAAGCAGCATTAATCGTTTTATAGAAATAAACGTAATTCTGAAAAATTTGATTCGATTATGCATCTTAATATTAGAAATACATTTATTTACAAAGCGTCAATTCAAGTTCATCCGTTCTCTTGAACGCCCGAAGATGCCGAAAGGCGAGACCCGGGTCGTTAGGGACAAACAATGTCTGAATGTACATGATTTGAACGATTCAAATTAAATATTGAAATTCCACCAAACATTTTCAGTCGAAATTTTAAATTAGACATTCCTGTGTTTCAATATGCCCCATGTAAGCGGTGTAATTATGTAAGATACATATACTGCTTTTCTGATTTAGTAAAAATATTGACATAAAAAATTTCAGATATTCGGAATTTTGTTTTATAAAACATATTGTCTAATTTGATTAATTTATTCATTGACTTTTTCAAATTTGGGAAGGATACATTTTTAAAAAGTAAACACGTTTATAAAATCTACAACTGTTTATAATGTAACCAACGGTGGGCTGCCAATATCTTGACAAAGAGCTCGGTAAATGTTATCCATTTTTTTATCCTTGTCCGCTCCCTATGTCGAGTATATGGCCTCCTAATGAAGGTATCTCAACGAAAGTTATTTTTCTACGAGAACTGTTTGTTACTTAGTCGCTCTACCTCTCTTTTCCAAAGAGATTAGTAGGGATAAAATGATAAGCATAAGACAGGACTAGTGATTAACTTATAGTAGCGCCCAGTTGAATTGAAGAATCGGAAGAGTGGGAAGCAATCTTAAGACATCACAAACACCCAATCCTTCGAACAGAAAATAGATAAATCGATCGAAAAAATGTTTTTTCGTACTGGGACGGACGCCCACAACCCTGAATGCAAAAATAAAACGACAACTAATTTTCAAATTTATCCATCTACAGAAATTGCAGTTATGTGATGATTTGATCTAAGACGAATGATTTTCTTATCTTAACAAGGGGCTCGCCGGCCGCGCTAAAAATTAACAAAGTGCTCTCCCGAGCCCCCTCCAGCCCATCCCTAAATGTAACACGTCTATCAAACAAAAATCGATAAACGGTATTTTTTATCCATGGAATTTAAGTCATTGACTGCACGATCGAGAAGAACGAACGCCTGGTTCAGGGAATGGAATTTATTTTTTAAATTACGTTTTATTTGCACGCCAGTGAACATGGCAGATAAATATGTAAACATAAAACAATGTAAAACAATATTTTTAAAGACGAAGCAACCAAAAGATTGCACCCTGCGATAAAAATAATATGACAATGATGAAGCACCTTTAATCGCTGTATTTTATGTTTGCACTTTACAAGGGGAAGAAAGTAATTTTCCGATTCATAATACTAAAGTTCCACACGCGTGTTCCATAAATAATCTTCCGCTGAAAAATTATCCGCGCCTTCGCGAGCAGGCTCTGGCGATAATCGCAACCGGAAAAGGCGTTCGCGAAATGTGTCAAAGTATCCAATCATCTTGTATAATGAACATCCATTTTGTTTTTGGCGCGACAGCCCGCCACGACAACAGCTGACGGCCGCCGGCTTGCCGCGTCCTTCCTGTGGATAATTGAAATTCCTTTGCACGCAACCCGCTCCAGCTGTCTCAGTCCCGGGTTTTTTCCCCGCCCTTTCGCAATACACGACACCGCACCCGTTGGTAATGTTGCCACTGTGCTAAGCACATTTCGAAATTGGACAATATTGTATTTGGTGATAAGACATATTATTCATTTTTGCGTTGGAGGAATAACGCGTCATGCTTGAAAAAAAAAACACATTTAAAATAAATATGATACGACAGTTTTCTGTAGAATTTCTCACTAGTTTTAAACAAAAATCAATGGCGTCAGGCAATAAATAATACGTAGCGAATTTTTTACCCGATCTATACATTCCAAAAAAACACGTAAAAAAGTGATAGAATTCATAGAAAAATTAAAAATTCGTTCTCTGAAGTGAAAAAACCGTGTTATTTGAAAAAAATAACAACACTGTGGTATGGAAAATCACGTGGAAAAGGTAACGATAATGATTCAAAAAGAAAATTAAGCAAAATATTAACTCTTTGTACTCGACTGGCTCCGTAGCGGCACCACTGTGGGCGACCCGGCAACTCGACAGGCTCCGCAGCGGCACCATCCGAGTTGCCGCCGCAACACGGCATTTAATCCAATACAACGCTATTATTGATGTCTAAAATTTACATAGCGATATCGAACATGAATGATTATAACTATCTTTACAAAAATTTGGTAAAATATTCGAATGTCGAATGTATAAACGATTGATAAATAAGAAAAATATATTTTCAGATTAATCATCGCATTTAATATTTTTTATAGTTTATATTGTCATAAAAAATCATGATGAAGATAGTCTATATTGTCATACAAAATATATTTGATTTAAACAAATGTGTATTTTGAAATTTCGTGAATATTTCGTGAATATCGTATTTTGAAGTTTCGTAAACTTCAGGGGCGGCATAAATCTATATATGTATATAAAAATGAATGTTTGTTTGTTTGTTACCTATGCGCTCCTATACCGCTCATCCGATTGCGATGAAATTTTGGTGACGTGTTGTGCGGACGCCCGTGAATGTAAATAAATCAGCGGTGGGCTGCCAATAAGTTAATTTGTTGGTTTTTTCCGTATTCGTTTCTATACCGTTCATCCGACTGCAATAAAACTTTGGTGAGTTGTTGTGCGGACGCTCGTGAGTGTATATAAATCAGCGGTGGGCTACCAATACGTTAATTTGGTAATTTGTGTCTTATGCCTTCCTGTTTCTATACCGTTCATTCGATTGCGATAAAACTTTGGTGAATTGTTGTACGGACGTTCGCAAATGTATACAAATCAGTGGTGGGCTGCCAATACGTAATTATTTTTGTCTTTTCCGTATGCGTTCCTATACCGATCATCTGATTGCGATAAAACTTTGGTGAGTTGTTGTACGGAGGTCCACAAATGTGTACATATCAGCGGTGGGCTGCCAATACGTTAATTTGTTTGTTTTTTCTGTATGCGATCCTATACCGTTGATTCGACTGCGATAAAACTTTGGTGAGTTGTTGTGCGGACGCCCGTGAATGTATATAAATCAGCGGTGGGCTGCCAATACGTGAATTTGTTTGTCTGTCTCATATGCGTTTCCTATGCCATTCATCTGATTGCGATAAAACTTTGGTGAGTTGTTGTGCGGAAGCCCGCAAAGTTTTATAAATTGGCATAGCCAGCAGTGGGCTGCCAATGCGCTTACAAGGGTCTCGCTTTATATAAACGCAATTTTCGTTGTTCTAGAAAGCAGTGAGTTTTGTTATCATTCTGATGGAGTACTTAAATAAGAAATCGATTGTTACTGAATACATTTACAATATGCAATTTACTGTATACTTATCAATGTAAATTTCCGAAAATATGTGCACTGATGATGTCATAGACAATAAATAAGTCAGAAAATTCATTTATGTACTTATTTGATCTAAGAATATTTAGAGGAGGTAGACCTCCATGAAAGATACATTTAGATATGTCCAGCGCTCCTGTGATATTTTATAAAATATTAGCTATCGAATACCTAAACACATACAGCATCATGGTGGGTGCAAAACTGAAACAGTATAGTCCGATTTCTCGACTGGTTCGAACGGTTTGCTACTATAATTTTCGGTTAGCACAAAAATTACCGTTAAAAATGGGTGAAAAACGAAGAAATAATATAGAAAACTTCAGTGATTTCGATAGCAGTGATGATGATTTAGATTTTCGCATTTATGATGAAAATATAAACAGAGACATTAGTTCCGAAGGGGAAAGTAATAGTGGTAGTGATATAATTCCAGTTAAAAGAGTTTCATTAAGAACTGTGAGTGACACAGAAGAATCTACAGAAATGAAAAATGACGTAAATGACGACGACGAATGGATAGATGTCATAGAAGAACCTACAGAAGAAACAATTAACTCAGATGGCGAGTGGGAAGATGTTACAGAACAAGAATATGTCCCATTTAAAATAGATTTTTAAACTAGTTCGATGACTACAGGACCACAAATTTCGGACGATATAAAAGAACCAATAGAATTTTTTGAATTATTTTTCACCGATGAATTGATACATAACATAATAACAGAAACTAATGAATACGCAAATACAAAAATACAAGGAAAAGAATTATCTAAGAGATCAATTTGGCGCTCGTGGATCGATGTAAATCGTGAAGAATTTTTAGCTTTCATCGGTGTAATATTCAATATGGAGACAATGCCGCTGGCAAATTTGCAAGAATATTGGTCGACAAGATATAATAGCAAAATCCCATTTTATTCAGAGACATTCACAAGGGATAGATTTTTACAGATATTTTGGATGCTCCATCTAAAAAAACTGCACCCAATGATAATAAATTTTGTTCCCGGGCAAGATATATGCGTTGATGAATCGGTTGTAAAATTTAAAGGAAGAATATGCTTTATAACGTATAATCCATTTAAACCGAACAAATGGGGAATAAGAATTTACGTTTTAGCGGATTCTGATACCGGCTACATTTATTCAATTTTACCATATTATGGGAACTTAACGTCGAAAGAACTAATAAGACCAGACCTTCCCGGGAGCACTAGAATTCCCCTGCATTTATTCAAAACAATATTGGATCAAAATCCTAACGCCGAAGGATATCATATGTACACCGATCGCTATTATACAAGTATTCCTCTTGCAGATGAATTGTTGAAAATGAAATGCCATCTCACCGGTACTATCAAATCTAATCGAAAATATTTACCAATAGCTATACGAAGACCAAGATTTGTTGGAAAAAAAAACAATAGCTGTAAGGAAAGATAAAACATTAGTCCTCGCGTGGAATGATAAAAGAGTGGTGAATTTACTGAGTACTAGTGATGTACCAACAGTAAGATCTGTGGATAGATTTATTTGTGGTGGTGCAAGAGTCACAGTTAAAAAACCTAACATTGTGACAAATTATACAAAAAAAATGCGAGGTGTCGATCGTGCAGACCAGTATGCATCTTCTTATTGCTTTCTAAGAAAAAGTCTCAAATGGTGGAGAAAATTATTTTTCTGGGGGTTAGGAATGTGCGTTATTAATTTTTATATAATGTATAAGATCAAAAAAAGTGATAGGAATGTGAAACCAATGACATATTTAAAATTTGTAAAAAAACTGGTTGATCAATTGGTCGGAACATTCAAACAAGGGAATTCTTCTCGAAGACGCACTTCAGGTGCAAATACTTCTTTAGAGAGGTTGGATAATACGTTACACGTTCTTCGTTCTGGAAAAAAGGGTGATTGTATTGTGTGTTCAAAAAGAAGTGAACCGAAAGGACGAAAACAAACACACATTTATTGTGATACATTTAAAGAAAAACCACATATGCATATGGGAGAATGTTTTGTAAAATATCATTTTCTTAAAAAATACAAATAGTCTTATTTTTACTTTTATATTTTGTATGTAAAATGTATCATCGATTTACGTAAAAACGGTAAATATAGATGTAATATTTTAATATTTTTTTATTTTTCCAAAACTTATTTACCACACATTTTGTTAGCTTTGAAATGGCATATTCAGTGGGGGCATATTACATTGAATAACAAGGCATAATTGTAAACTTTTCATAATTGTTACTTTAAAATATTTTTTAAGCACTAATTAGATTTTTTTTTAAATTAACTTATTTTATTCTAAAAAATATATCTTCACCCATATTCATTTAAAATTTCATAATTCTAACTCAAATGTAAAATAAGTTACAGATTTTTTACACGATGAGCCATGAATATGCCCACTGCGCGTCGATTCATTACAGTTCAATCAATTACATGCGCTGTCTCCCGGCTCGATTTATTTTAGGCCATAAAAGAGACGATTTTCACCCGTTCAATAAATACAAAACATACTTATAAAATACTTTAAATAACTTGAAAAATAAAAAGTAAGATAATCAAACATAAAGGATGAAAATCTTCGCATCTCAAAATTATTTATTTATCAAAAACATGCATTTCTATTTTTTTTTTTAAATCTGTACGAAATTATTATTAGTGATTACAAATGCGTATTAAAAATTTGAACTTGATTAATTGGATAGTTCACTCAAAGCGATAAAAAAAATAATATTATTTTCCTTTTAAAAATGTTGAGAACCACTGTTGGAAATAAAAAAAATATATATTTACGCCATATTCCAAGATATTTCTCGATGACTTTAAAAAAAAATATGTTTCTAACAATAATGGTGTAGATTTGCAAGCGTTGGGAAAATCATCAAAAACCTGCGGAAAAAGGGAAAATTCCGTCGAGTTGCTGGTACATCATGGGGAAAAACCTCTCGAGCGCAAAGAATATGCATTTCTATTTTTTTTTTAATCTGTACGAAATTATTATTAGTGATTACAAATTTGGACTTTATTAATTGGATAGTTCACTCAAAGCGATAAAAAAGTAATATTATTTTCCTTTTAAAAATGTTGAGAACCACTGTTTGATATAAAAAATATATATTTACGCCATATTCCAAGATATTTTTCGATGACTTTAAAAAAACAATATGTTTCTAACACTAATGGTGTAGATTTGCAAGCGTTGGGAAAATCATCAAAAACCTGCGGGAAGAGGGAAAATTCCGTCGAGTTGCTGGTACATCATGGGGAATAATCTCTCGAGCGCAAAAAGCATGCATTTTTTTTTTTAAATCTGTACGAAATTATTATTAGAATTTACAAATTTGGACTTTATTAATTGGATAGTTCACTCAAAGCGATAAAAAAGTAGTATTATTTTACTTTAAAAAATGTTGAGAACCACTGTTAGAATTAAAAAAATATATATTTACGCCATATTCCAAGATATTTCTCGATGACTTTAAAAAAACATATGTTTCTAACACTAATGGTGTAGATTTGCAAGCGTTGGGAAAATCATCAAAAACCTGCGGAAAAGGGGAAAATTCCATCGAGTTGCTGGTGGAAAACCTCTCGAGCGCAAAGAACATGCATTTCTATTTTTTTTAAAAATCTGTACGAAATAATTATTAGTGATTACAAATTTGGACTTTATTAATTGGATAGTCACTCAAAGCGATAAAAAAAGTAGTATTATTTTCCTTTTAAAAATGTTGAGAACCACTGTTAGAAATAAAAAAATATATATTTACGCCATATTCCAAGATATTTCTCGATGACTTTAAAAAAACATATGTTTCTAACACTAATGGTGTAGATTTGCAAGCGTTGGGAAAATCATCAAAAACCTGCGGAAAAGGGGAAAATTCCATCGAGTTGCTGGTGGAAAACCTCTCGAGCGCAAAGAGCATGCATTTCTATTTTTTTTTAAATCTGTACGGAATTATTATTAGTGATTACAAATTTGGACTTTATTAATTGGATAGTCACTCAAAGCGATAAAAAAAGTAGTATAATTTTCCTTTTAAAAATGTTGAGAACCACTGTTGGAAATAAAAAAAAATATTTACGCCATATTCCAAGACATTTCTCGATGACTTTAAAAAAAAATATATGTTTCTAACACTAATGGTGTAGATTTGCAAGCGTTGGGAAAATCATCAAAAACCTGCGGAAAAGAGGAAAATTCCGTCGAGTTGCTGGTACATCATAGGGAAAAACCTCTCGAGTGCAAAGAGTTAATATAAGCGGAGACTTTTATGAGGGACTGGACAAAAGGCTTTCATTGCTTAAAATTTCGTACATGGTTAATGTGTAAGCATATAATGAAGCCTTTTGTTTGTTATTACTGGATGTTGAATTTATTGCTACTAGGAAATTTGTTATCCGCTTCTGTGCTTTTTTTGTGTGAGAATTGTGTTGGAACAAATGATTCGTCTAAAAATATTACATTTGTTCTTTTTGGTTAGTCAAAAATTCAGTCGCCACTTGAAATTTATTAATCTTGGATGACTTTTTAATTATATGTTAGATGTGTTAAACATTTTAATTTTGTGTTATAATAGAATCACTTATAATGTAATTGGTAATTTCTTTTCAATGTCAAGTGTTGTTTACACCTTTTCATTTAAATTATTTTTTGTATAAATAGCATTGTTAAATTATACTTCTTATCAGTTGACAATGCTCGCAATAAGCGAAACCGGTCTTGACCTATTAAATAAAGTGGAATAAAGTACAAAAGAATATTGTGTTTTTATTAATATAATGCTTTTCCACCAAGTATTGACAGTGTTACATTTGTTCTTTTTGGTGAACACCCTAAAAGCGACAAAGCCATTGAATTGTAACTAAATTTATTAATAGTTAAAATGTACAAATACATTTGAAAATAACATGAAAAATGGCTTCCGTGTTTGAATGTACTCCACACAAGAAGGCGAAGAGACTTTTTAACATGCTGTGAGCCGATAAAACGTAATGTTACGTGAGTAAATAGAGTGTGAGTAGAGATATGTCATGTGATTTACATCTCCCCATTGCTATTTAATCACCGGTATTTCTTTATATTTTGATACAATTCGATTATTCTGTGTTCCTTCGTTCTATTTTTAAAAGCCTTCTGAATAAACACAATTTATTTTTGAAACGCCAAAGCTTTTCAATATGAGAATGGGAAAAGGAAAAAAATGAATATTTTTTTTACTTAAGGTGCCAAAGTAAGGTAGAGTGATGAGGTTAATGACATATAAAATAACAAAACAAAACGATTACACCAAGAAGCCGTTTGAAAATCAGCATGGTTATTAGGATTTAAGATTTCGACTGAAGGTGCTTGGTGGAATTTCAATATTAAATTTGAATCGTTCAAATTATGTACACTCCCACAGATTTTGTCACTAACGACCCGGGTTTCGCCTTTCGGCATCTTCAGGCGTTTAAGTGCACGGATGAACCTGTTGAACCGAATAATATTGGAATTCCACTAAGTTAGTGACAAAATCTGTGGGAGTGTACATAATTTGAACGATTCAAATTTATTAGGATTTGTTATTAGGAAATACTGTTTTAGGATGGTTTTTTTCAATACTGAAATACCGGTTTTAACAATGAAAAAATACCGTAATAGAAAATTACTCGAGATTGAAAGATAAACGTAAAAACCACGAGAAATTGTAATAAGTTTATTTCGAGTTGAATTGTATTATTTTAAATAGGCTCGTATTTTTCTGGTCAGAATTTAAATATCATTGGTCAGAATTTATATTAAATGTTCATTATATATCGGTCAGCATAAATAGTCATAATTTAAATGGAATTAAAAAACGTAGACTCACCTAACCTAACCTACTACCCAAAACTGTTATAAAAATTTCTGACCGTTCATATTTTTATTCTGACCGAAAATTTATTAAAACTCTGACCATTTTTTTTCCTTTTAAAGAGTCCAAAAGTTGTATCAGTATTAACAGTTTCCAAAATTATTGATGGTTAATTCAATGATGTATGTTATTATTTTAAGGTATTCATATTTGCAATACCGGTTGATAGTATGAAACATCGTCATACCGATATTGATATATTCGTCCGGTATTACGATCCCTAGTTGTTTAGCATACAACATTTCAATCGATTTTGAAGTACCAATCTGATTAATTCTACCATATAACACGTACATAAAATTGTGTTAAATGCTTTTTTCTTGAAGTATGCCAATTTTTAAAGCAAATAATGAATTAGCTTACTTTATAATTTTTCTAAACATATGTCAAGCCATTTATTTTCTATACAAAACAAATATTAAAATGGCCATTATCAAGAAAACACAACTACTATCTAAAACTCAAAATTCGTCATTAGGGTTCGGCCCCTTTTATCAAAATGTAACCATTTGAAATGAAATTCCCGCGCGCGCCAAAAACAACAGCATGGCCGACACGCCATTTTGGTAACTTCCGTTCAGTGCAAATTATCAAAGAGAAAATAAAATGGCCGTGGTATATTTCCAATAGTCATCGCTTTGGGATTATTACTTCGCTGAATAGGTGGCAGAAATACTCAATTTATTTTTTTATATTTGACAAAAGGACGCAACTAAAAGCATGTAAAAAGAGCATTTTATCATTATTCTTTTTTTATAAATTACGATTTAAAAATTATGTATTTAGAATTTAAAAATGGATAAATATTCTTTGCTGCATTCTGAAATTCGAGCTCATCTTTGATATGAAAGCTATCATAAATTGACAAATAATAACGAAACACGTCTTCGAATATTATTATCAAACAATCTTCAAAAATATAATAACCTTACTATTTTGATAAACATATGACATTAAAAACTAGTTCCGACATTAAAAGTGATGCTCCTGACTGAAAATCAATTTATACTATCAACAAGCCGATTTGCACAGTGAGACATTTTCAAATTACCGAAAATGAGATTTACGAAGAAGTAGGAGCTAGAAGTTTCTTTAACACTATAAAACAGGGTTTCCCAAACTATGTATGTTCCGGGGAACACTGTTACTCCATAAAACCTGAATAGATGTTCCGCGAACTCGCACATAACTTAAAAACCACGTTTTTTTAATATCTTCCGAAAACTAAAAAATATAATTCCTTGGTTCGAAATTCATTTTCCGTGACAGCAAAACCAGCATGCTCAGATTTTGCACTAGTGATTATGAAAATCTGACTGATTTTATCAGAGATTCTGATATGAATGTCATTAAATTCTTTCTCGGTGAGTTTGTCAGAAGAATCCTCCAATGTGTCAAAACAAGTTACTATTTTTTTTTTACTTTCGTTTTATACAACCTATTTATGTAAAGCAGGATTTTTTTTTGATGCTGCAACAAATTCGAAGTGCAGGAACAGACTCAATGCTACACCATTAAAACATAATAAGAGTTTTATTAACTGTATTATTACTATAATGAATTTGATATCTAAAAAATAAGCCATGTGTTTTGTTAAAATTTTCGGATTTGCAAAGTGATCCATTGCAGTAAAAGTTTAGGAAACCTTGCTATAAAAATGATATTTTTAATATTAATTAAATGTACATAAGTGTATTTGACAGTTTTCAGTAGATTTGCTAACTTTATTATCAAGCGCATTGCTAGTTAGTAATATTGTGACATAAGTGACACAAGTTTGATATCGAATATTCAATGAAAATTGGCTATTAAATATTTATATAATATATCGACTATGGAAAGGAAAAAAGACGCAACTCTTAGTTTTTTCAAAACAGCTTTTTTTTCGATAATCACAATGTATTCAACAATACAACTCGACACACGTTCTATCAAAAGGATGGAAACTGAAAATGTTGAACTAGTATCTAAATTGAGCTTTAAGTTTGAAAAAAAAGGCGTTTGAAAATTGCGACCAGGAAAAAGAACATAAAAAAATCAATAAAAAATCAGTGTACCAGTCACCGTGCACTTCAAAGTTGTGTATATTTCATAATTTGCTTTTAACCTAAAATCATCAAAAGACGTTTTTTGTGTCTCCTGTAAAATTTGATATTTGTGGATTACGTCCTTTTTCCTTTCCACGGTCGACATGATAAAAAAAGTATCTAATACATGGCCAAATCTGATAATTTTATTTTTATCCTGAATTGAATTTATATTTTGGCAAGAGAATTCAAAATAAACATACCATATATTGTTTAAAAACGTTTATCTCAGAGTTTCACAAATTCAAAAATGCTAGCAGTTGCGCAGTTGTCGTAAATATAAAGTGTTTAAATAAAAATGAAAAGCTGTAAAAAAGCTTTCGTAAGGTTAAAAATTATTAGCGTCTGAAATTAAAGCCATGTATTTGAAGATCATGAACATACGCTTATCAAACGCCAAACGTTTTTGGTTATATTATATTTTATTCGGTATCAGAACATGTCAAATAACCTTCCGCAGCGTCATTTAAAGTGCTATCACAAAAATAACGGAATGTCGTAATCCAAAACAACATTCTCAATACGTGCCTAAGTCACGGTATGCCCTTTTTAATTACCAGTTTTTTTTAAATCCATATCCGCTCTCAATGTAGAGTATATGGTCTCCTAATGGAAGTATCTCAACAGATTTTTTTGCTTCGAAAGTTGCTTAGTTTGCTCAAACTTTTTTTTCTAAGACAGTAGTAGAAATAAAAGAAAATGGCTCGGACAGGCTTTCTGGTTAACTAATTGCTCTTGCTACACTTCTCGTTATTTTAGGATTGGAATTTTTGTTGAGCGGGAATTTTTAGACATTACAATCATTTAGAGCTTATACAAAAACCTACTTTTGAAAAAAAACGGTTTTCTGATATCAATATTGTTCTGTTTTACAAAAAATGGATAATTCAATTAAAATAGTGAGATAAAGTTCATTTTTTTATGTTGTTTATTTATACATATACATAATAATACACAACAAAAAAATATTTGGTGTTACTCTTCAGAAAATATGATTTAAGAAAACACAAAGCGTCCACTGATCGTTTTGTAACAAAATTTCCTGACATCGAAAATACCCTTTCGCTGGGTAATGATGTAAGGCATATGGTGTTTAAGCCATCAAATAAAAGATACAATTTTTTTTGTCCTTTTTATTTATAGACTCGTTTATGGAAAGTTCTGAAAAACCGGTTACAATGATGAAAAACCGGTTTTTAAATGTTAAAAATTTAGCCAAAAAAACGGTTTTTGAAAACCGACAAGCCCTACAATCATTCATTGATGGAAAAAGTGCTGTTCGAGAGAACTTCGTCATGGAAGTTGACGACGTTGACCACTGCGCCACGGACTCGACATAAGTACTATATCAATGTAAAATTGACAACTAAAAGTAGTCATAATATTAGTAACTAAAATTGTTGTACGATTGTTCGATACGATAGCTTCTTTTTAATAATGACCTACATAAAAAATAAATCACTGTATTTAGTGATTTATTCTGTAGGCACGATGTAGAAATGAACATCTACACAAATAGTTATCTCTATAAGAACGCAAACGAAACAAAAAAAAATACACCGAGTAATCCTATTGGAAATGTCATCCGCAAAATTTCAACCGGAAGTAGAAAAGCAGTCTTTGAGATGTCGTTTATCCTTTTTCCGATCATGTAGCATGAACTCTGAAATAAGAACGAAGAAAAACTATCCGAATAAAAAAATATTCTCTTCTTGCAACACTCCAGGATAATTTTTACTGAAACATTTTCACGGTATTAAAATGAAGATTTGTCGTTTATGTAAGACAAATTCACGATGTCCAACGCTGCTTAAATTCTTCCATGAATAATTGCTAGTTAACTTGTTTTCAAAACATTAAGACATCGGTTTGATGTAAAAATATATGTAAATGTATTTCACAAGAATTACATAAATTTGTTAATGATAATTGTCTTTCATTCAGATATGTGCATGAAATATAACATAATAATTTTAAGCGTAGGTTATTGAACAATATTGGTTGATGTTAAGACACTAAATAACTTTTTAACTGTTGCAAAATGAAAAATAAACCATTTTTTAATATCACACAGTGTTGACAAAATTTTCCATTTATTACGTCTTGCAGCAAAACCATGAAATAAAGTTTTGCATATTTTAATATTATGATAATTAAAACGTATAAAAAATTCTATACAACTTTATTTTACTGAATCAAATCTCCTAAAAGATAGTTTAATTGCATAGATGTATGTATTTCACGAAAAACGTAAAAAATCATTACGATAAGAGCTTCTAGAAAATTCCGGAATCCTGAATAATGTGGCGATCACAAAATCTTGGGATTTCAAGATTCACTAAAACACGTACAAAAAAACAAATTTAAAATCTAAGCACTTTCCGATTAACTATCATCTTAAAATAAATAGTGGTATGAATAATGACTAAACTTTAACTGACGATTGTTTTTATTTTGAAATAATTAAAACTACTAGCTGTAAGCCCGTTGCCCTCAACGGGAGGGATTTTGTTGCATTTTGAAATAGCCAGAAAACTTACTGGCGTGAAAAATAAAAATAAA